>ML790697.1:252119-272015 GCA_009831015.1 Picea engelmannii
CCCATAGTGATAATAGTGGAGGTCATTCAATGTAAGGTGGACTTGGTCCACTATATTATTAAATAAGACCCACTGTGGTAGTTAGATATAATAAATGTAAGAGGACTTCTTAGAAGGTTCTACTTCTAGAAGATTCCTCCTCTAGAATGTTCTTAGGTGATGGTAGAACTATATAAAGGGGTTCAAACAATGTAATGAGATATGAAGAGAAGTATTGTGTTTGGAGCGATAGCTCAATAGGAGGATTCCCCCTCGAAGTGGCAAGTGAACAGGAGAGGATCCCTTCCATAATAGGATCCATTGTATGGTGTTGCCCTACCTCAAGGGTTTCTATAATAAAGTTGTCTTTTTCTATATGGTTTCATATATCTTAAGTGGTGAATGTATTCAGATATTTTTGGATCTATTGTGATATTTTGTATTCAGGTATTTGACTCTTAACACATAGGTCATAGTTCCACGGGTCATATTTATTTGAGTCATGGTTCTGGAGATCATATTTCCATAGGTCACAGTCCCTAGGGTCACAGTTCCACAGGTAATAGCTCCAGAGGTCATTACACGGGTCATAGTTCTAGAGGGCATAGTTCCATAGGTCATAGTTCCATAGGTCATAGTTGTTGGGGTCAAAGTTTCATAGTTCAAAGTTCCACAGGTCATAGTTCCTTGGGTAACAGTTCTAGATGTCATTGTTGGCATAGGGGCAAACCTAGGGTTCAACGCTACAAGGCACACCAAAAAAACCCTAACTACCAACCCTTTCAGCAACACCTGCGAAGCATATGAAGTCTCACCCGAGGTAGAGGCGGGGGTGGTTGCAGGACTCAAGTGTCTACAACTTTAGCTGGGACACATATATGTGATTATACAACTTAGTAAAGCACTTAGCACCATTATTCTTTAACATGAAATCATTATCTACTTCGTTGATAAAATAGAGCTTCGCATTTTTCACAGAGATCTTAACCTGTTTAAGCACTTAGTATCAACAAATTATTCAAATCTAACACATCAAGCACTTAGCACATAGATATAGCTCAGATATAACAATATACACATCATTAGCACTAAGCATCATCAGATCTATCTATCAAGCACTCAACATATAATATATGAACATACAAAGATAAGGCACAAAGAAAGATAACACAGGGTTTACGTGGTTCACCCCCACCCCGGGGCTACGTCCACCAACTCTTCTTCTCTATTATTTCATTCAAGAAGCTACAACATCGAGCCTCAACAATCCTTACTCCGCATAGAACAGAAGATCTGCGCAGCCTATCATATCCTTCTTCCTCGGCCCATATCATACAACACTGAGACTTTCAAAATCTATCACAACCATTTTCACTCGGCCCTACAAGCCTCTTACAATCATGCAAAAAGCATCCAAAACCCTACTTGCACTTAGCATACATTCACATCACTTGGGTCTACCAATTAGCTCATTCATTACTCTAGCACTTATCTCATCGACGCTTCTTACATTGCCTAGCTACTTATTTATATATTACAAAAGTGGGCCTTAGAATGGGTAAACCCACGGGCCGACATCTCTTTCCCGTTACATTATCCCGAAAACCCAAAAAGGGGCCCAAAGGGGGGCCGAGATCCCGTGATCTCTGCTTCATCTTGCGCTCCTCCTTCGACAGGCTATTGAAGTCCCAAAACAGGTCAAAATGACCAAGAAACTTCCAAAACTTGGTTAAGGGCCAATAGCCCCCCAACACTCACCTGTGACGTGTCCCGAGTCACTCCAATCTGAACAAGTCTTCCTTGAATGCATTGAGCTTGGCTCGAGCTGCTTCGATTTGCTGCTTTGTTGTAGCCTCTTTCTTGGTGAAATCCTAAATCAGTGCATCGTTCACTGGTCCTTCAAAGCGCTGCTCTGCTGAGAAGACGCAATGATCAAGCTCTGCTCCTTGGCTCTCGATCTCTGTAAATAATAGGCATGCCTGATCTTTCAGAGTTTGAAGTCATGGAGTGACTTCCATCACTTTACTTTGAAGCATATGAATCTATTGTTGAGCTGTGCATTGTTCATGTGATCTATTCATCCTGTCTACAGTTGACAGGGCCTTTAGCTATACCTGTAGCGTATCCGCATGTTGTTTTTCTTCTTGGAGCTGCGACTCCAGTGCCTGCAATTCTGTATTCTTTGTAATATTTTTGTATGTCTAGGCACTCTGATTACTTAGCTGCTTGCACTCTAAGGCAAGAGATTTTAATCTTCCAATTGCGCTGTGAGTAGTTGTTTCTCGCTGGTCTCTTATCCCCTGAGGGGTTTTGGGTACAACACAGAGTTCTAGATCTACGATGTGTTGTTGTAGATTCTAGATTACCTCTTCTAATTGTGCCACCTATTGTGGAACTTGGTCCTTGGTCTAGACTTCAACGATTGTCATAGAGCGAAGTGCTCTGTCGACCCTTTCCTTAACTTCAAGTTTCTCAGCGAGCAACTTTTCCTTGCTTTGTTGTAGCTCTTCTTTCTCTTCATAAAACTGTTCCTGCATAGCAAGCTTCTCATTTTGCATTACTGCGTTGTTCTATCAGAGCTCCCTATGCTTGTGTCAAAGCCTTGGTAGCTTGTTTTGTTTCCTCCTGTGCTCGTCGAAGGTGAGCTTCGATCGTATCAACGATCCGGTGGATTTGAGCTGGATCATCTCCCATTTCTAGTGTTGCTACCATCAGGGGCACACTGAATACTGTGTGGCTGGACTGTAGTGCCTGTTGCACTTCTTGAAATTCAACCTTCATCTGACTAAACATATCCTCCTACTTGGCTTCTTGCTTCTCTACTATCTCCAACGAAGCATCATTCAGTGCAACGATGATGAAGTCGAAGTCGTCTAAGGTTAGGGTGGTCTCAAACTTGGTTCGAGTTGCTTTCATTTTCTTCCTTGAAGAAGGTTTCAAAGGGGAAACCTTCATTTTCTTTGAGGGATCATCTTTATCTCTTGGGGGTGTGACCTCGTCCTTCTTTTGTTCGACTTTGGTGTCGTATATCTCTTCACCATCACCTTCGTGCTCAAGTGAGATAGAGGGAGTCTGTGCTGAAGTGTTGTGGACATCCTGGGATTCTTCATTCTTTTTGGTCTTGCTCTGTCCAAGTGTATCATGCACGGTTTCTGTACTATCAACATCAGAGAGCTCTGCGAGGTCAGCTGGGATGAGGAGGTCTGCGAACCACTCCTTAGTAATATATTCTAATTCTTCCTCTGTTAGTTTGTAGTAGGACTGCAACTATTGGTGATTCGCATCAACGCCCAATGTGATGTAGACGAAGTGGCGGTCTGTGCTGAATTTCATCAATGGCCTAAATCTGTGAAGTGTGTTTGGGGTGATGTGAGGCGTAGCCTGGATTGCGATATTTATTTGGTTGTAATAAGTGTGGAAAATGGAATTGCAATTCCATTGCTTGTTCATGTCGCTGGAGTACCACAGTGTACTAGAATTCACGACCAGTGGCTCAAAGGGATCGACATCCGGGAAGTTTGCAATTTTTGGCATCTCCCATGCGATAAAAGCAATTAATATAAGAAGCCAGCTAAAATGAAACTCATACCCTTGGTCCTGCGCTTCCCTGCAGTCTAGTTCTAGCCGTTTCACCAAGTATTTGGCCCAATTCATATGTAGGCCTTTCATGCACTTCCCTGCGAGGTCTACTACAAATCTAGTTACCTGGTTCGATCGATTCTTGCGAACTAGCTTTCCTGTGATGAACTGACAGGCAAGGCGCATTGCGCCACTCTGGATAGAGGCTACCTTGTAGCCTAACATTCCCTTCTCTACATCTCCATATGTATCCTTTATCTTCTGTGCAAGAGCATGATCCACGGTCTTGCCGAGGTAAAAATCCTCTGGCTCGGGGCCCTGCATGCTTAATCCTATGATCTGATTGATCAAAGTCAGATCCATTGTGATGTGGCAGTTCAACCATAAGTATCCTCTGTGATAGATGGATAGTAGAAACTTGACGCGTTCACTTCTTGATGCCTCCCGAAGTGAGGAATCTTCATTACATTGAGTAGGGTTGACTACGCGAGGTTATAGGTCCATGATTGAGTGATGATCTTGGAGTTCTTTCCTTTGGTTCACGTCAAATATTTATGAGGGGCAAGCATACTGTAAGCCTTTATGTCGCTGAGGTTGAATTCATTGAATTTCAATGTGGTGAGATTATCCTGGTCGGCACAAACTGTGCGCACTTATTTTGGAAGGTATGCACTGATCAAAGCATACTCAAAGTCGTGGGGCACACTATCACGAGTGATGGTGCCACTCAGAGGTGGTATATAAGCAGGTACAATGTTCAGAATCAGTCTAGCATTCGCAAGATCGTCTCTATGCTTAGTTCTCTTTTCGTTGGCTCGTCGGGATGGGTCGACGTGAGCATTTGACAGGGAGGCTTGCACTGCTCATGTCTATGATTCTTGTACACCTGTAGACAGTCCTCTTCCCAACATGGTTCTTTCAACCATTAAGTCGATCAAAACTTTTGTCGCAGTTGCTTCTTCGGCGACGAGCTCTTCGAACATACACGCTCGAGATGGATATCTCTGGTTCTCAAAGTAACGTGGGCACTACAATAGAGTATAAGGAAAAGGCATAGTGATCACTGGGAAATCTTAATCAAGGCTGTGAGCTCAATTTCTCAATTAAAAAAAGTGTTCTCGTTGCATGGAACGGAAGGATAAATAGAAAACTTCTGTAACAGATCGCTTGCAACAGATATGAAGGATTCATTAACTCCATTCTTTCTGTTATAGCGTGGTCCAATGGCCTGATGACGAATATTTATTGCTTTTATGTCCGTTCAGAGTGAAAATCGAATGGATATATTGGTCCCAACGACTATATTGCTTCGTCATGGTGAAGTGCCATATGTCGTTGTTCTAATATCCTGGCGAAGCTCAAATTCTGTAATTTTTATTTCTGTGAGGTCTCCTCTAGAACCTCTTGTAATCTTTCAGTATTACCCTTTTCTTTCTTAACTTTCTAGTCTTCTTTCTAGTGAGATTTGTCTCGGTAATTCTTTTCTCATTCTGATTCTTTTCTTTTTTGGCCTTAGTTACTTCGTGCTATTGAAATTCTTTCCTAGGGTTTCTCGGTAATACTTCTTCTGTGCCTGAGATAGGTAATTCAATATCCTGGGGATCCTCTATTGTTCTCTTAGATTCGACATCCCGGTTTCTAGTATTAAATATCTATGATCTGCTCTTCTATTCCTCAATCAAGTGTGCGATCCTTCTGGTCATAAAGTCTTTTAACTCTTGCTTCTTCTGTTCCAAAACTTCTTCTTCTTTGTTTTGTCTGGCTTGATCTCTATCAATCCAAGGTTTTCCTATTAGCATGGTAATCGGGGTGCTATATTCAAAAAATTTAATAATATCAAATTCTTCTTCTGTCGAAGTTCCATTGACAGTCATAGGTATCCGAGCAAGATTTCCACATAGGTTTACTAGCTTTCCTTTGAATAAACTTATTCCTCCTAGTGAAGGGATCATAACAGGCCTTCCTATAGCTTCCCAGGTTATTTATGGCATAATATTCATCTGTGTTTCCTCATCCAGAATACAGTCAATGTCGAAGTCCCCTATTCTTGATTCGATGCAATCCTTCTCTTTTAAGATCTCAGATAAGGTGACATGTTGATGGTCATTCAGGGTTTCTCTTATTTGTATCCATACTTTCTCTGATTCTTGTTGGGGTTCTACCTTTTCTGGATCTGACTTAGGGTTCTCTTGACTCAAGTTCATTCCTTCAAGCTTAGTGATCATTCTAAGGCAATCCAACACTTCATGGTCCATAGCCTTACAACAGAGGAAAATAGGCCTTCTGTCAGGTCATTCCTTAGCAAGATGTCTTGGTCTTTTGCAACTATAATAGAGGGTTAATCCTCTGTTTCTTCTAAATGATGCCCAACTTCGTCTGTACTGCACACTAGGATCATGGTAGCTAACTTGCAACAAATTCTTTCTATGATCCTGCATCCATTTGTTAGTCCAAACATTCTTTCTATGCATGTATAAAATATCTTTCATTATTCTTATCATATATATTCATATCAAAGCTTCTTTCATCTATTAACACCCTATATTTCAAACTAGGACAAAACCTATCAGATATACCTAGATCCATACTCTAGAAACAAAATTTTCCACTTATCTTACTTTTTTAGAGCAAAAAGCTTACATATCTAAGAATTTTCACTATTCTTACCATTATTAGAGAACAAAGCTTATAGATCTTACCTTTTTCAATCAGAACTTCTCGCTTTTACCTTTCTTGGAGTACAAAGCTTTTAGATCCCGCTTCTTTTCTAAAGATCTGACCTTCTTTCTTTAGCACAAAGATTTACAGATCAAGTAGAATACTACGTACTAGGGCACAAATATACACACAAAGCTTTCACAATTTCAGGATGAATCTTTTCATAGAGCTTCCTCTTTCTTAGTTCCCAACAATCACAGTTTCAGGTCTCGAAAACATAACCATTTGTTGGCATAGGGGCAGATGAAGGGTTCAATTCTACAAGAGCACACCAACAAAACCCTAACTACCGACCCTTTTGACAACACGTGCGAAGATGATGAAGTCTCACCCAAGGTAGAGGCAGGGGTGGTTGCAGAACTCAAGTGTCTGCAACCTTATCTGGGACACAGATCTTTGATTATACAACTTAGTAAATCACTTAGCACCGTTAGTCTTTAACATGCAATCATTATCTACTTCACTGATAAAACAAAGATTTGAATTCTTCACAAAGATCTTAACCTATTTAAGAACTTAGTATCAATAGATTATTCATATCTAACAGATCAAGAACTTAGCACGTACATATAGATCAGATCTAACAATCTACACATCATTAGCACTAAGCATCATCAGATCTATCTATCAATCACTCAGCATATAACATATGAACATACAAATATAAGGCACAAAGAAATATGACACAAGGTTTACGTGGTTCACCCCACTGTGGGGATACGTCCACCAACTCTTCTTCTTTATTATTTTAGTCAAGCAGTTATAGCACCGAGCCTCAACAATCCTTACTCCGCATAGGACAAAAGATCTGCACAGCCCATCATATCCTTCTTCCTCGCATTACAACACTGAGACTTTCACAATCTATCACAACCATTTCCACTCGGCCTTGCAAGGCTCTTACAATCATGCACAAATCATCCAAAACCATACTTGCACTTAGCCTACATTCACATCACTTAGGTCTAGCACTTAGCTCATCAACGCTTCTTACATTGCCTAGCTACTTATTTATATATTACAAAAGTGGGCCTTAGCATGGTTAAACCCATGGGCCGACATCCCTTTCTCGTTACATTATCCCAAAAACCCACAAAGGGGCCCAAAGGGGGGCCGAGATATCATGATCTCTGCTTCGTCTTGCGCTCCTTCTTCGACAGACTGTCGAAGTCCCAAAATAGGTCAACATGACCAAGAAAATTCCAAAACTTATTCAAGGGCCAACATTCATAGTTCCATAGGTCATTCCTAAGGTCATAGTTCATGGGGTCACAATTTTGAAGGTCATAGCTCCATAGGTCATAGTTCCAAAGGTCATAGTTCTAGAGGTCAATATTCCATAGGTCATAGATAATAGAGTCATAGTTCAACACATTATAGTTCTAGAGGCCATAGTTCCTGTGGTCATTCCATAGGTCATAGTTCCGAAGTTCAAATTTCCAAAAAGGCAAAGTTCCAAAGGTCATAGTTTGACGACTCATCGTTTGTAGGGTCACATTTCTAGAGGTCATCGTTCTTGGGGTCACACTTCCAGAGTTTATAGTTCCATAGGTCATTCCACAGGTCATAGTATATGGGATCATATTTCTAGAGGTCATAGTTCAAGAGGTCATTCCACAGGTCATAGTTCCATAGGTCATAATTCTATAGGTCATTGTTCCACATGTCATAGTTCCTAGGGTCATGGTTCCATAGATCATAGTTATTGGGTTCATTCCACTGGTCATAGTTTGAGAGTTCAAAGTTTCAAAAGGGAGTATTTCACGAGGTCATAGTTCCTAGGGCCATTCCACATGTCATGGTTCCAAAGTTCAAAGTTCCAAATGTCATTATTCGAGAGATCATAATTCCACAGGTCATAGTTCCTAGGGACACAGTTCCAAAGGTCATAGTTACATAGGTCATAGTTCCTGGGGTCCCAATTCTAGAGGTCAGAGTTCATGGGATCAAAGTTCCAGAGGTAATAGTTCTAGATGTAATTACGTGGGTCATGTTTCTCGGGATTATAGTTCGAGAGTTCATTCCATAGGTCATAGTTCCAGAGGTCAAAGTTATAGAGGGCATAGTTTCAGAGGTCCTAGATCCACAAGTCATAGTTATAGAGGTCATAGATCCACATGTCATAGTTCCATAGGTCAAATTTATAGAGGGAATAGTTCTAAAGGTCATATTTCCATAGTTCATAGTTCTTGGGGTCACAGTTTTAAAGGTCATAGTTTCACATATCATAGTTCCTAGGGTCACATTTCCAAAGGTCATTCCATAGATCATAGTTCCAAAGGTCAAAGTTCCAGAGGGTGTATTTCCATAGGTCATAGTTCAACCAGTAATAACTCCTTGGGCCACAGTTCCAGTAGAACAAAGCTATATTACAATAATATCCAATACAATATTTCTCATACCCTCTACTTCTATTTTTACTAAATCTGTCTATCCAAAAGAACAATCTAGAGGAAGATCCTTCTAGAAGATTCCTTCTAGAAGCGAAAGATTCTATTAGGTCTTATTACATTTGACTTATTCTTCCTTATTGCTAGGCCTTATTAATATTGGCCTTTGTTACCTAGAATTTTATTATTCTACGTACGTGAGGGGTTAGGGAGGTTAGGTCCCTAACAACTTGTCATAGTCCCCGGGGTCATTCCACAAGTCATAGTTCTAGAGTTGAAAGTTCAAAAAGGATGTAGTTACAGAGGTCATAGTTCCTAGGGTCACAATTCATGGGGTCATAGTTCTTGGGGTCACAATTCTAGAGGCACTCCATAGGTCATATTTCTTGGGGTAACATTACCAGAGGTTATAGTTCCAGAGGTCAAATTTCCAAAGGGCATAGTTACATAGGTCATAGTTCCAGAGGTCACAGTTTCACAGGTCATAGTTCTTGGGGTCATAGTTCTAGAGGTCATAGATCCTGGAATCACATTTCTAGAGGTCATAGTTTCATAGGTCATTCCACAAGTCATAGTTCCATAAGGCATATTTCCAAATCTCATAGTTCCATAGGGCATAGATAAAGAGGTCATAGTTCTAGAGGTGAAATTTCTAGAGAGTTTATTTCTAGAGGTCATAGTTCAATAGGTCATAGTTATTGGGGCCACATTTCAAGAGGTCATAGTTCCATAATTCATTCCATGGAACATAGTTCCAAAGGTCAAAGTTATAAAGGGCATAGTTCCAAAGGTCATACTTCGACAAGTCATAGTTCCACAAGTCATACTTCCACAGGTCATAGTTCTAGAGGGAATAGTTCTAGGGGCCATAGTTCTTGGAATCATAGTTCCATAGATCACATTTCCTCGGGTCATAGTTCTAGAGGTCATAGTTCCAGAGGTCATTCCACAGGTCATAGTTACACATGTCATAGTTCCATAGGGCATAGTTCTATATGTCATAGTTCTAGAGGTGAAAGTTCCATAGGGTGTAGTTCCATAGGTCATAGTTCCAGGGGCCATAGTTCCATAGGTAATAGTTCCAGAGGTCATTCTAGAGGTCATACTTCCAAAATTCAAGGTTCTGAAGGGCATAGTTTCAGAGGTCATAGTTATATAGGTCATAGTTCCACAAGTCATAGTTCCATAGGGAATGGTTCCAGAGCTCATAGTTCCATAGGTCGTAGTTCCAGAGCTCAAATTCCCATAGGGGGTAGTTCCCAAGGTCATAGTTCTTAGGGTCACATTTCTAGTGGTCATAGTTCCACATGTCATAGTTCTTGGAGTGAAAACTCTAGAGGTCATGGTTCCTGAGATCATTTCGCAGGTCATAGTTCCATAGGCCATAATTACATAGGGAATAGTTCTAGAGGTCATAGTTGTTTGGGTCACAGTTCCACATGTCATAGTTCTTGGGGTAACATTTCCAGAGGTCATAGTTCCACTTGAGTCATTCCACAGGTCATAATTCCATAGGTAAAAGTTCCAAAGGTCATAGTTCCACAAGAACTATGCCCTCTAGAATTTTGACCTCTATTACTATGACCTGTGGAACCGTGACCTCTAGAACTATGACCTCAGGAACTACGCCCTCTAGAACTTTGACCTTTGGAACCATGACTTGTGGAATGAACTGTGGAACCATGACCTCTGAAAATGTGACCCCAAGAACTATGACCCATTGAATAACCTATGGAACTATGACCTCTGGAGTTGTGACCCTAAGAACTATGACCTTTGGAACTATGACCTTATGAACTGTGACCCTAGGAACTATGAACCGTGGAACTATGACCTATGTAACTACGCCCTTTTTGAACTTTTAAGTCTAGAACTATGACTTGTGGAATGACCCCGAGAACTCTGACAAGTGGAACTATGACCTCTAAAACTATGACCTATGGAACTATGAATTGTGTAACTATGACCTCTAGAACTATGACCTATGGAACTATGGACTCTATAACTATGACCTATGGAACTATTACCCTAGGAAATATGACGTGTGGAACTATGACCTCTATAACTTTGACCTCTAGAAGTATGACCTATGGAATGACCTCTAGAACTATGACCTCTGGAACTGTGGCCCAGAGAACTATGACCTGTATAACTATGACCTCTGGAAATACATCCTGTGGAACCTTGACCTTTGCAACTATGACCTATGGAATGAAATTTGGAACTATGACCTCCGGAACTATGAGCTTAGGAACTATGATCTATGGAAATATGACCTATGGAACTATGCTCTATGGAAATTTGACCTTTGGAACTATGACATGTGGATCTATGACCTCTAGAAATATGACCTGTGGATCTATGACCTCTGGAATTATGCCCTCTATAACTTTGAACTTTGGAACTATGACCTATGGAATGACCTCTAGAACTATGACCTATGGAACTGTGACCCCATGAACTATGACCTATGGAATTACCTCTAGAACTATGACCTTTGGAACTGTGACCCCATGAACTATGACCTCTGGAACTAGGACTCGAGGAACTATGGCCTAAGGAACAATGACCTTTGGAATTGCAGCTCTAGGAACTATGACCCTTGGAACTATGACCTGTGGAAATATGACCTCTGGAACAATGACATTTGGAACTTTTAACTTTGAAACCATGACATGTGGAATGACCCTAGGAACTATGACCTCTAGAAGTACACCATTTTTTAACATTTAACTTTCGAACTCTAACCAGTGGAATGACCCCAATAACTAATACCTGCGGAACTATGACCGAAGGAACTATGACCCCAAGAACTATGACCTGTGGAACTATGACCTCTATAACTATGACCTATGGAACTATGACCTATATAAATATGACTTTAATAACTATGACCTTTGGAACTATGACCCGTGGATCTATGACCAATGGAACTATGAATTGTGGAACTATGACCTATATAACTTTGACCTATTGAAATATTACCTATGGAATGACCTCTACATATATGAACTATGGAATTATGGCCCCAGGAACTATGACCTGTGGAACTAGTACCCATGGTATTACACCTTATGGAAAATTCACCTTTGGAACTATGACATGTGAAATTATGACCTATGGAACTATTCGTTATGGAAATATAACCTCTGGAACTATGACCTATGTAATGTATTATGGAACTATGACCTCTGGAGATGTGAACCCAAGAACTATGACTTGTGGAACTATGACCTGTGGAACTATGACCTCTGAAACTGTGATGCCAAGAACTATGAAATGTGGAACTATGACCTATGGAACTAGGGCCTCTGAAACATTGACTTCTAGAACTATGACCTGTACAACTATGACCTATGGAACTATGCCCTATAGAACTTTGACCTTTGGAACTATTACCTATGGAATGACCTTTGGAACTATGACCTCTAGAACAATGACCTTAGAAACTATGACCTATGGAATGGCCTCTGAAACTATGACCTCTGGAATTGTTACACTGTGAACTATGACCTGTGGAACTATGACTTGTGGAATTGTTACCCTAGAACTATGACCCATGGAATTATGACCTCTGGAAATACACCTTTTTGGAACTTTGAACTATGGAGCTATGACCTTTGAAGTGACCCTAAGAACTATGACCTCTATAACAATTACTTGTGGAAATATGACCCCAAGAACTATGACCTATGGAACTATGACCTATGATACTATGACCCCAGGAACTATGACCTTTGGAACTGTGACTCCAGGTACTATGACCTTTTTAACTATGACCCTAGAAGCTATGACTTGTGGAACTATGACCTCTGGAACTATGCCCTATGGAAATTTTACCTCTAGAACTATGATATGTGTAATCACCTTCGAAGCTATGACCTCTAGAACTATGACCCTAGGAGATATGACCTATGCAACTATGAGCTTTGGAACTATGACCCTAGGAACTATGACCTCTGGAATAATGCCATCTGAAACTTTGACCTATGGAACTATGACCTGTGTAACTATGACATCTAGAACTATGCCATATGGAACTTTGACCTCTTGAACTATGACCCGTGGAATGACCTTTGGAGCTATGACCTCTGAAACTGTGACCCTGAGAACTATGACATGTGGAATGACCTATGGAACTATGACCTATGGAAGTATGATCTCTGGAACTATCACCTATGGAACTATGACTCTAGGAAATATGACCTATGGAACTATGACCTCTGGAACTACTCCCTTTAGAACTTTGACTCTAGAATTATGACCTATGGAATGACCTTTGGAATGACCTCTCGAACCATGACCTTTGGAATTTTGACTGTAGGAACTATGACTCGTGAGTCTATGAACTCTGGCACTATGACCTATGGAACTATGATAAGGGCAAATCGTTTGTGGGCGCATAGTTAAATTCTCGAGGGCTATGTAGGTCAGTAGCTCGGTGAGCCCTGTGGCATACTCGATCAAAGAAAAATATTGAGAATGCAAATTTAAAGGCCTAGGGGCTCAGTAGGATCAGGTACCCGGTAGTCTCGATGTTTGGGGAAGTATATCAATGGTCAAGATTCGACCCCTGCATCATCGGACTATTCCTAAATGTCAAGGTTATGTTTCTTTTTGGTGGGCGACGAATAAATCAATGGTTGAGGTTTAATTAGGAACTTGATCTGATAGTTGAGGAGATTAAAAGAATATGGTTGAAGTTTCAAGGATTCAATGGGCTGATTGACCGATGGCTTGGTTAACATTTTGGAGGGAACGAGATCGTAGATCAATGGTTCAGATTCAATCCTCGCTAGATCGAATGATTTCCAAGTATTAGGTTTATGTTTTGTTTTTCAATGGCAAGTAAACGAATCGTTGGCTGTGATGAACAAAATATGCAAAATAGGAGGGATTTGGGACTAGTTGAAAAGAATTCCATACAACCCGATTTCAAGAAAATTCAAAGGACTTAGAGCTCACCTCTTGAGCATAATTTTTGCATTTGGACAAATCCGTGGAGGTATGGAGTGTATATATAATTATCCCATGATTGTTTTGTGAACAAGTTGACCAAGTTGTGGTAGTGCAAGTGTCATCCTCACGGTTATAAAAATACATTGAAATGTTTATATTAATTTTTAATATTTATAAACTTAAATAAATAATATAAAAATAAATCAACTATAATTTTTTTTTATCAAAAATAGTTTTTTTAATAGATTTGTTTTTATTTTAAATTTATTAAATAAAATAAAAAACATATATAAATGTTTAATACTTAAAATATTAAAAATTAAAATGAATACATATAATCAAAATTATAATTATATATTTATGAGTAGTTGAGGGGGTCTCATACACCAATTTGGTGTGGCTTGGATGTGGCCTTAAAAATAAATAATAATAATAATAATAATTATTATTATTATTATAATTATTATTATACATCTCTTTTAAATTAAATTATAAACTATATCTATTTATCTAATAGTTTAAATTAACCATTTATTAATATTAAAAAAAAAATAAGCGTAGTGGACTTGACTTACCAATAAACCATTTAGTAGTATAGTGAACTTAGAGCATTATGGTTGATCTTCATATAATAATATAAGTTATATTTATTTCTCTATTCCAAAATCATGATAATTTGCCATGTAAAAATCATTGGAAGCTCAGATTAAATAACCTTAAAATATTTTAAGGAAGAACATAATTATCGTCATTGTGCATGATGGTAATTTATCATGTAAAATTATTTGAAGTTAATATTAAATAATTGGAGTAAATATTTTAAGGAAGAACATAATTATGATCATCCTACACTATTATATTGTTAGGTAGGGGAAGCAAAACAAAGAAAATATAACAGAGCATAAACTAAGCAATATCAAACATGCATAAAACCAAGCACATTAGTCATACACTTGACATAGTGATTTATGTGGAAACCCAAATCGGGAAAAAACCATTGGCAACGATTATCGTTCTTTTGTTATTCAGGGGATAACTACAATAGCCTTCATAGGCATAAAATCATCCTCTCCTCACACACTTGTTGCACTCTAGCTCGCATTGTACTATACCTCTATGGGTATGCTCATATATATAACATTTATCACTCAGTTACATAGAGTGATCATGAGTAGATCACATAGTTACACGAACAGTTCATAAGATTGCATGCATGCA
This sequence comes from Picea engelmannii, assembly GCA_009831015.1. Taxonomy (NCBI): domain Eukaryota; kingdom Viridiplantae; phylum Streptophyta; class Pinopsida; order Pinales; family Pinaceae; genus Picea; species Picea engelmannii. The sequence goes on from ML790697.1 coordinate 266,963, forward strand.
CATGTGCATGTGAACGCATGAAGAAATTTGTTGGCATGTTTCCAACAATATCCACCTTGACAACAATTTACCTGATATATCATGCCCTTAATTAATTCATCACCTTTTCTGCAAAACAAGAGAAACCAGACACCACAGTAGCTTCTCTAACAAAACTGGTTTCGTAAACATATATGTAGAATTCACTTTTGTATGGACCTTTTCCAGAGCCACTCCACCTTCATCAACAACCCGTCTTACAAAATGGTACTTGATAGAAATATGCTTTGACTTAGTGTGATAAGATGAATTTATAGACAAATGAATAGCACTTTGACTATCACAAAATACTTTCACTTTGTCCTTCATCCTTCCAAACTCACCCTGTAACCAAATTGCCTCCTTGCATGCATGTGAAGCAACCAAATACTCTGCCTCAGTAGTGGATAAAGGGACTACATTTTGAAGCTTTGACATCCAACTAATAGGTCCTCCTGCAAGAGTAAAGACATATCCTGGAGTGGATCTCCTTTTGTCCAAGTCACCTGCAAAATCTAAATCTACATAACTGCAAACTGAATCTCTGGAACCATAATAGGTGATAGAATAAATACTTGTGCCTCTAAGATATCGAAGCACCCATTTCATTGCTTCCCAATGCTCTTTTCGTAGATTTTCCTTGTATTGACTGACATCACCAACTACATGTGAAATATCTGGTCTAGTACTCACCATCGCATACATCAAACTTCCCACTACATTATTATATGGTACAAGAGACATATAATCCTTTTCTTCTTCATTACTAGGACATAAACCTAAAGAAAGCTTGAAATGGGAAGCCAAAGGGATCTATAAGGGTTTCACATTATTCATACCGAAACTCATAAGTATTTTCTCAACATACTTATGTTGTGATAAGATTAGCTTACCATTTTTCCTATCTCTATGTATATCCATGCCTAAGATTTGTTTTGCTGCTCCTTGATCCTTCATATCAAATGCCCTATCCAATTGAGCCTTTGACCTGTTGATATCAACCATGCTTTTTCTCTCCACAAGCATATCGTCAACATATAACACCAAAATAATGAACAGGCCATTTTCCAACTTTTTAAAGTAAACACAATGATCATATTCACTCCTTGTAAAATTTAGTCTCACCATGAAGGAATCAAACTTCTTTTACCATTTCCTGGGAGACTGTCTCAGGCCATACAATGACTTATTGAGTTTCCAATCAAACCTCTTATTGCGATCTTGAAAAAACCCTTCTTGTTGTTCCATATATATATATATATATATATATATATATCCTCATCTAAATCTCCATGTAGAAATGATGTTTTAACATCTAGTTGCTCTAGCTCAAGATCACGTAAAGCAACTAGTGCTAACAAAACATGAAATGAAACAAGCTTCAGAAGTGGTGAAAAGATCTCATGAAAATCAATACCTTCCTTTTGAGAATACCCTTTTGCTACCAGTCTTGATTTATACCTTTCAACTTTATCATCAACGCCCTTTTTCAGTTTGTAGACCCAATTACAGTTGACAACCTTCCTTTCCTTTGGAAGTTCTACTAGGTCCCATGTTTTATTCCTCTCTAAGACATCCATTTCTTCTTTCATAGCTTTCTTCCATTGAGCATTTTCAGATACCTTAATTTCTTTCTGAAAACAACTAGGTTCTCCATCAATAGAAACTAAAGCCATGAATGAAACATAATCGTCATACCTTGTAGGAGGATTCCTGACCCGTGAAGATCTCCTTGGAGATGGTTGAGACATATCCTCAGTTTCCTGGATTTTTTCTGCATCTTCATCTTCTTCTGGAACTTCTTCATTCTCCTGCCTTTTTGAAGATGGTTGAGTTTCCAACTAAATTTGCTGAATTTGTGGTACATGTTCTTGTATCACTTAAACATATACCAATTCTGATTTTAAGAGTGAGGATTCATCAAATACTACATCTCTGCTTATGATGAGTTTGTGGGAAGTAGGATCCCATAGTCTGTACCCCTTAACGCCATCACCATAAAAAACAAAGACATATTTATTTGATCTAGGATCTAACTTAGAATGTTGATTTTATAAATAAGAGCATAAGCATCACAACCAATTATTCTCATATTTGAAAAATCACATGAATGATCTGTCCATACCTCTTCTGGAATCTTACAGTTTGTTGCAGTTGATGGTGATCAATTTATCAGATAACATGTTGTAAGAATTTCTTCTGCCCACAATTCCTGCTGCATCATGGCATTACTGAGCATGCTCCTTGCTCTTTCTAGATGAGTCATATTCATGCGTTCAACAACACCATTCTGTTGAGGAGTATAAATTGCAGTCTTATGTCTTTCAATCCCAGCTTCCTTGCAATAGTTTTGAAATTCCATAGATGTGAACTCACCTCCATTATCTGTCCTTAAACACTTGATTGAACTGTCAATGCTCTTTTCAACCAAATCTTTGAATTGCTTAAAAGTAATAAATACATTAGCTTTTATTTTAAGTAAATAGACCCAAAACTTTCTAGAGTAATCATCTATAAATGTCACATAATATGACGATCCTCCAAAATAAACTATAGGGGATGGTCCCAAAACATCTGAATGAATGTAGTCAAGTATACCTTTTCTTATATGCTTTCCTACTTTAAATGTTTGTCTACATCGTTTTCCAAAAACACAATACTTGCAGAAATTCAAATTCAGAAACTTCAAACTTGGAACTGCCTTACGATCAACCAGTACCTTAAGCCCTCTCTCGCTCATATGACCCAAACATTGATGCCATAAATGAACAGATTCACTTGCATATTCAAATGCTACCACTTCTTGATTTACTTATGTCCTTCCTTCAAGATGATAAAGGTTCTCGATCCTCTTTGCCTTCATGACTACTAAGATGCCTTTCGACACCTTCAGTACTCCACCTTGAGTTGTACACATGTAACCAAAAAAATATAGAACTCCCAAATATTTCAAGTTCTTTCTTAGTTCCAGTACATGTCTTACATCTGTTAATGTTTTTATAGAGCCATCATGCATTCTAATCTGGACGCTACCAACTCCAACAATTTTACAAGAAAAATCATTTCCCATAAAAACAACACCATCATCAATAGATTGGTAAGTTGAGAACCAATTTTTATGAAGACACATGTGGTTGGATGCACCAGAATCTAACAACCAATGTTGGTGTTGATGTGAAACATCACAAGTAGACAATACCTCATCAACCATACCTAAACCTGAACCTGANTGTGGAGTCCTCCTTGGCTACATTCTGTCTTTTCCAACAATCATTTTTTAGATGCCCAGATTTGCCACAAAACCAACATTTATGCTTACTCTTCTTGCCCTTTGACTTGGACCTTGATTTACCCCTCTTACTTTTCCCTCTTTCTATAGATCGTCCTCTGGCTACCATTTCTTCTAATGTAGACTTTTCCTTATTGGATTTCTTCCACATTTCCTCACATAACAGAGCTCCCACAATAGTGTCATAATCAATGGCATATGTTGTGTTAAACCACATAGTTGTGACCATATGATTCCAAGACTCAGGAAATGAACACAGTAGTGTAATATCCTTGTCCTCATCATCAAACTTTACCTCCATAGCAGTTAATTGAGAAATCAAAGTATTGAAGAAATTCAAGTGATCAGTAATTTTCGTACCTTCTTTCATCCGCAAGATGTACAACTATATCTTTAATAAGATTTTGTTTGACAATTTCTTTTTCATATACAGAGTCTCCAGTTTGGTCCACAAACCTCCTATTGTCATCTCCTCAACGATGTTGAACAATACCTCATCTGCTAGAAATAGGCGAACAATATTGATGGCCCTTGCATCCAAATCCTCCCAGTCTTTGTCTGTCAAGCTTGCCAATTTCATTGACCTTCTAGACAAGGCCTTTTGCAATCCTTATTGCACAAGGAGATCTCGCATCTTGAGCTTCCATAGCGCAAAACTATTATTACCACTGGACTTCTCAATCTCAAACTTGGAACTTTGCACTTTCTCCATTCGCATAAACTACTGTCCAAAAAACCACTACCAAGCTTCTTATAATAAAGACACAATGATAAAATATAGTTGAAAAAATATTTATTCCAAAATATATATTTAAAAAATCCTCTTTAAAAAAGTCCACTTCTTAATATATTTAAAAAACCCTTTTTAACAAGTCCACTTCATAATATATTTAAAAAACCCCTTTTAAATAATTTATCCTCCAACGAATTTAATAATCCTCCAGCACGTTTTATGACCAATGAGACAAAGGTTCGACCATGCCTAATGAGATGGAAAAAAAAAAAAAAAACTTTAAATGAGAAAAAAAAAACAACCTTTAGTTCTTATATCATGAGAATCCCTTTTAGTCTTTAATTTTTTTTGATGATCGTCGCACCCTATGTGAGGATCGCCTGTGAGGATTAGGAAATCGTTGCACTGTGTCAAACTGTCTCATGTGACAACGTCGCTTTTTGTCCAATGTGTTGCCTGCTACGACGCCACACTGTGTACTATGTACAGCCTATGATGATTTCGAACTTTTGCATGCTATCGTCACACTGTCCCATAGGGTGACCCATGACGATGTAATAATACCCATCCTCGGCTCTCTGGTCTAGAGACCAGATTCTTTCCCCCTTCACTCTCTGCTACTTCAACTCTGAGCTCTAATACCACTTATTAGGCAGCAGAAGCAAAAAAAAACAAATATAACAGAGCATAAACTAAGCAACATCAAACATGCATAAAACCAAACACATCAATCATACACTTGACACAGTGATTTATGTGGAAACCCAAATTGGGAAAAAGCCGTGGGCAATGATTATTAGTCTTTTTTTATTCAAGGGAGAGATACAATAGCCTTCATAGGCATACAATCATCCTCTCCTCATCTTCTCCTCACACAATGATGGTAATTGATCATGTAAAATTATTTGAAGTCAAGATTAAATAATTGGAGTAAATATTTTAAGGAAAAACATAATTATGATCATCATGCACTATTATATCACCATGGACACCACCATCATCTTGGCAGAGTA
>ML790697.1:301942-315853 GCA_009831015.1 Picea engelmannii
AAATATGACCTATGTAACTATGCTCTATGGAAATTTGACCTTTGGAACTATGACATGTGGATCTATGACCTCTAGAAATATGACCTGTGGATCTATGACCTCTGGAACTATGCCCTCTATAACTTTGAACTTTGGAACTATGACCTATGGAATGACCTCTAGAACTATGACCTATGAAACTGTGACCCCATGAACTATGACCTATGGAATTACCTCTAGAACTATGACCTTTGGAACTCTGACCCCATGAACTATGACCTCTAGAACTAGGACTCGAGGAACTATGGCCTAAGGAACTATAACCTTTGGAATTGCAGCTCTAGGAACTGTGACCCGTGGAACTATGACCCATGGAGCTATGACATCTGAAACAATGACATTTGGAACTTTTAACTTTGAAACCATGACATGTGGAATGAACCTAGGAACTATGACCTCTAGAAGTACACCATTTTTGAACTTTTAACTTTCAAACTCTAACCAGTGGAATGACCCCAATAATTAATACCTGCGGAACTATGACCCCAAGAACTATGACTTGTGGAACTATGACCTCTATAACTATGACCTATGGAACTATGACCTATAGAAATATGACTTTAAGAACTATGACCTTTGGATCTATGACCCGTGGATCTATGACCAATGGAACTATGAATTATGGAACTATGACCTATATAACTTTGACCTATTGAAATATTACCCATGGAATGACCTCTACATATATAACCTATGGAATTATGGCCCCAGGAGCTATAACCTGTGGAACTAGGACCCATGGTATTACACCTTATGGAAATTTCACCTTTGGAACTATGACATGTGGAATTATGACCTATGGAACTATTCCTTATGGAAATATAACCTATGGAACTATGACCTATGTAATGTATTATGGAACTATGACCTCTGGAGCTGTGAACCCAAGAACTATGACCTATGGAACTATGACCTCTGAAACTATGATGCCAAGAACTATGAAATGTGGAACTATGACCTATGGAACTAGAGCCTCTGAAACATTGACCTCTAGAACTATGACATGTACAACTATGACCTATGGAACTACGCCCTATAGAACTTTGACCTTTGGAACTATTACCTATGGAATGACCTTTGGAACTATGACCTCTAGAACAATGACCCTAGAAACTATGACCTATGGAATGACCTCTGAAACTATGACCTATGGAGTTGTTACCCTGTGAACTGTCACCTATGGAACTATGACTTATGGAATTGATACCCTAGAACTATGACCCATGGAATTGTGACCTCTAAAAATACACCCTTTTGTAACTTTGAACTATGGAGCTATGACCTTTGAAGTGACCCTAAGAACTATGACCTCTATAACTATTACTTGTGGAAATATGACCCCAAGAACTATGATCTATGGAATTATGACCTATGGAACTATGACCCCAGGAACTATGACCTTTGGAATTGTGACTCCAGGTACTATGACCTTTTTAACTGTGACCCTAAAAACTATGACCCGTGGAACTATGACCTTTGGAACTATACCCTATGGAAATTTTACCTCTAGAACTATGATATGTGTAATCACCTTTGGAGCTATGACCCTAGGAGATATGACCTATGCAACTATGAGCTCTGGAACTGTGACCCTAGGAACTATGACCTCTAGAATGATGCCATCTGAAACTTTGACCTATGGAACTATGACCTGTGTAACTATGACATATAGAACTATGCCATATGGAACGTTGACCTCTTAAACTATGACCTGTGGAATGACCTTTGGAGCTATGACCTCTGAAACTGTGACCCTGAGAACTATGACCTGTGGAATGACCTATGGAACTATGACCTGTGGAAGTATGATCTCTGGAACTATCACCTATGGAACTATGACGCTAGGAAATATGACCTATGACACTATGACCTCTGGAACTACTCCCTTTAGAACTTTGACTCTATAATTATGACCTGTGGAATGACCTTTGGAACCATGACATTTGGAATGACCTCTCGAACCATGACCTTTGAAATTTTGACTATAGGAACTATGACTTGTGGGTTTATGAACTCTGGCACTATGACCTATGGAACTCTGATAAGGGAAAATCGTTTGTGGGTGCATAATTAAATTCCTGGGGGCTATGTAGGTCAGTGGCTCGATGAGCCCTGTGGCATACCCGATCAGAGAAAAATATTGAGAATGCAAATTTAAAGGCCTAGGGGCTCAGTAGGATCAGGTACCTAGTAGTCTCAATGTTTGGGGAAGTATATTGATGGTCAAGATTTGACCCCTACATCATCGGAATATTCCTAAATGTCAAGGTTATGTTTCTTTTTTTGGTGGGCAATGAATAAATCAATGGTTGAGGTTTAATTAGGAACTTGATCCGATAGTCGAGGAGATTAAAAAAATATGGTTGAAGTTTCAAGGATTCGATGGGCTGATCGACTGATGGCTTGGTTAAGATTTTGGAGGAAATGAGATCGTAGATCAACGGTTCAGATTCAATCCTCCCTAGATCGAATGATTGCCAAGTATTAGGTTTATGATTTGTTTTTCAATGGCAAGTAAATGAATTGTCGGTTGTGATGAACAAAACACGCAAAATAGGAGGGATTTGGGACTAGTTGAAAAGAATTCCATACAACCCGATTTCAAGAAAATTCAAAGGATTTAGAGCTCACCTCTTGAGCATAGTTTATGTATGTGGACAAATTTGTGGAGGTATGGAGTGTATATATAATGATGCCATGATTGTTTTGTGAACAAGTTGACCAAGTTGTGGTAGTGCAAGTGTCATCCTCAAGGTTATAAAAAGACATTGAAATGTTTATATTAATTTTTAATATTTATAAACTTAAATAAATAATATAAAAATAAATCAACTATAATTTTTTTTCATCAAAAATATATTTTTTAATAGATTTGTTTTTATTTTAAATTTATTAAATAAAATAAAAAATATATATAAATGTTTAATACTTAAAATATTAAAAATTAAAATGAATACATATAATTAAAATTAAAATTATATATTTATGAGTAGTTGAGGGAGTCTCATACACCAATTTGGTGTGGCTTGGATGTGGCCTTAAAAATAAATAATAATAATAATAATAATAATAATAATAATAATAATTATTATTATTATTATTATTATACATCTCTTTTAAATTAAATTATAAACTATATCTATTTATCTAATAGTTTAAATTAACCATTTATTAATATTAAAAAAAAAATAACTGTAGTGAACTTGACTTACCAATAAACCATTTATTATTATAGTGAACTTGGAGCATTATGGTTGATCTTCCTAAAATAATATAAGTTATATTTATTTATCTATTTCAAAATCATGATAATTTACCATGTAAAAATCGTTTGAAGCTCAGATTAAATAACCTTAAAATATTTTAAGGAAGAACATAATTATGGTCATTGTGCATGATGGTAATTTATCATGTAAAATTATTTGAAGTTAATATTAAATAATTGGAGTAAATATTTTAAGGAAGAACATAATTATGATCATCCTGCACTATTATATTGTTAGGCAACGGAAGCAAAACAAAGAAAATATAACAGAGCATAAACTAAGCAATATCAAACACGCATAAAACCAAGCACATCAATCATACACTTGACACAGTGATTTATGTGGAAACCCAAATCGGGAAAACACCACCGACAATGATTATCGTTCTTCTGTTATTCAAGGGATAACTACAATAGCCTTCATAGGCATAAAATCATCCTCTCGTCACACACTTGCTGCACTCTAGCTCACATTGTACTCTACCTCTATGGGTATTCTCATATATATAACATCTATCACTCAGTTACACAGAGTGATCATGAGTAGATCACATAGTTACACGAACAATTCATAAGATTGCATGCATGCGCATGTGCATGTGCATGTGCATCTGCATGTGAACACATGAAGAAATTCATTGGCATGTTTCCAACAATCTCCACCTTGACAACAATTTACCTGATATATCATGCCCTTAATTAATTCATCACCTTTTCTGCAAAACAAGAGAAACCAGGCACCACCATAGCTTCTCTAACAAAACTGGTTTCATAAACATATCTGCAGAATTCACTTTTGTATGGATCTTTTCCAGAGCCACTCCACCTTCATCAACAACCTATCTTACAAAATGGTACTTGACAGAAATATGCTTCGTCTTACTGTGATAAGCTAAATTTATAGACAAATGAATAGCACTTTGACTATCACAAAATACTTTCACTTTGTCCTTCATCCTTCCAAACTCACCCAATAAACCCTGTAACCAAATTGCCTCCTTGCATGCATGTGAAGCAACCATATACTCTGCCTCAGTAGTGGATAAAGAGACTACGTTTTGAATCTTTGACATCCAACTAATAGGTCCTCCTGCAAGAGTAAAGACGTATCCTGGAGTGGATCTCCTTTTGTCCAAGTCACCTGCAAAATCTAAATCTACATAACCGCAAATTGAATCTCTGGAACCATAATAGGTGATAGAATAATTGCTTGTGCCTCTAAGATATCGAAGCACCCATTTCATTGCTTCCCAATGCTCTTTTCCTAGATTTTCCTTGTATCGACTGACAACACCAACTACATGTGAAATATTTGGTCTAGTACTCACCATCACATACATCAAACTTCCCACTACATTAGCATATGGTACAAGAGACATATAATCATTTTATTCATCATTACTAGGACATAAACCTAAAGAAAGATTGAAATGGGAAGCCAAAGGGATCTATAAGGGTTTCACATTATTCATACCGAAACTCATAAGTATTTTCTCAACATACTTATGTTGTGATAAGAATAGCTTACCATTTTTCCTATCTCTATGTATCTCCATGCCTAAGATTTGTTTTTCTACTCCTTGATCCTTCATATCAAATGCCCTATCCAATTGAGCCTTTGACCTATTGATATCAACCATGCTTTTGCTTTCCACAAGCATATCGTCAACATATAACACCAAAATAATGAACATGCCATTTTCCAACATTTTAAAGTAAACACAATGATCATATTCACTCCTTGTAAAATTTAGGCTCACCATGAAGGAATCAAACTTCTTTTACCATTTCCTGGGAGACTTTGTGAGGCCATACAATGACTTATTGAGTTTCCAAACAAACCTCTTATTGTGATCCTGAAAAAACCCTTCTCGTTGTTCCATATATATATATATATATCCTCATCCTAGTTGCTCTAGCTCAAGATCAAGTAAAGCAACTAGTGCTAACAAAACACGAACTAAAACAAGCTTCACAACTGGTGAAAAGATCTCAGAAAATCAATACCTTTTGAGAATACCCTTTTGCTACCAATCTTGATTTATACCTTTTGACTTTATCATCAACACCCTCTTTCAGTTTGTAGACCCAATTGTAGATGAAAACCTTCCTTTCCTTTGGAAGTTCTACCAGGTCACATTTTTTATTCCTCTCTAAGGCATCCATTTCTTCTTTCATAGCTTTCTTCCATTGAGAACTTTCAGATACCTTAATTTCTTCCTGAAAACAACTAGGTTCTCCATCAATAAAAACTAAAGCCACAGATGAAACATAATCGTCATACCTTGCAGGAGGATTCCTGACCCATGAAGATCTCCTCAGAGATGGTTGAGACATATCCTCAGTTTCTTGGATATTTTTTGCATCTTCATCTTCTTCTAGAACTTCTTCATTCTCCTGCCTTTCTGAAGATGGTTGAGTTTTCAACTAAATTTGTTGAATTTGTCGTACATGTTCTTGTCTCACTTCAACATCTACCAATTCTAATTTTAAGAGTGAGGATTCATCAAATACTACATCTCTGCTTATGATGAGTTTGTGGGTAGTAGGATCCCACATTCTGTACCCCTTAACGCCATCACCATAACCAACAAAGACATATTTATTTGATCTAGGATCTAACTTAGAAAGTTGATTTTATAAATAAGAGCATAAGCATCACAACCAAATATTCTCATATTTGAAAAATCACATGAATGACCTATCCATACCTCTTCTGGAATCTTACAGTTTATTGCAGTTGATGGTGACCGATTTATTAGATAACATGTTGTAAGAACTGCTTCTGCCCACAATTCCTGTTGCATCTTGGCATTACTGAGCATGCTCCTTGCTCTTTCTAGACGAGTCCTATTCATGCGTTCAACAACACCATTCCGTTGAGGAGTATAAATTGCGGTCTTATGTCTTTCGATCCCAACTTCCTTGCAATATTTTTGAAATTCCATAGATGTGAACTCACCTCTATTATCTGTCCTTAAACACTTGATTGACCTATCAGTGCTCTTTTCAACCAAAGTTTTGAATTGCTTAAAAGTAATAAATACATTAGATTTTCTTTTAAGCAAATAGGCCCAAACCTTTCTAGAGTAATCATCTATAAATGTCACATAATATGATGATCCTCCAAAATAAACTCTAGGGGATGGTCCCAAAACATATGAATGAATGTAGTCAAGGATACCTTTTCTTATATGCCATCCTACTTTAAACGTTTGTCTACATTGTTTTCCAAAAACAAAATACTTGTAGAAATTCAAATTCAGAAACTTCAAACTTGGAAGTGACTTACGACCAACCAATACCTTAAGCCATTTCTCGCTCATATGACCCAAACGTTGATGCCATAAATGAACATAGTCACTTGCATATTCAAATGCTACCACTTCTTGATTTACTTATGTCCTTCCTTCAAGTTGATAAAGGTTCCTGATCCTCTTTGCCTTCATGACTACTAAGATGCCTTTTGACACCTTTAGTACTCCACCTTGAGATGTACACATGTAACCAACAGAATCTAGAACTCCCAAAGATGTCAAGTTCTTTCTTAGTTCGAGTACATGTCTTGCATATGTTAATGTTTTTACAGAACCATCATGCATTCTAATCCGGATGCTACCAAATCCAACAATTTTACAAGAAAAATCATTTCCCATAAAAACAACACCATCATCAATAGATTGGTAAGTTGAGAACCAATTTCTATGAAGACACATGTGGTTGGACGCACCAGAATCTAACAACCAATGTTGGTGTTGATGTGAAACATCACAAGTAGACAATACCTCATCAACCATACCTGAACCTGAACCTGAACTTGTTTCAACTACAATAGCTTCCTTTGCTTCTTTTGTGGAGTTCTCTTTGGCTACATTTTGTCTTTTCCAACAATCTTTCTTGAGATGCCCAAATTTGCCACAAAACCAAAATTTATGCTTACTCTTCTTACCCTTTGACTTGGACCTTGATGTACCCCTCTTACTTTTCCCTCTTTCTATAGATTGTCCTCTGACTACCATTTCTTCTACTGTAGACTTTTCCTTATTGGATTTCTTCCACATTTCCTCACACAACAGAGCTCCCACAACAATGTCATAATCAATGGCATATGTTGTGTTAAACCACACAGTTGTGACCATATGATTCCAAGACTCAGGAAATGAACACAGTAGTGTAATATCCATGTCATCATCATCGAACTTTACTTCCATATCAGTTAATTGAGAAATCAAAGTATTGAAGACATTCAAGTGATCAGTAATTTTCGTACCTTCTTTCATCCACAAGGTGTACAACTGTCTCTTTAAGAATATTTTGTTTGACAAGTTCTTTGTCATATACAGAGTCTCCAGTTTGGTCCACAAACCTCCTATTGTCGTCTCCTCAGCGATGTTGAACAATACCTCATCTGCTAGAAATAGGCGAACAATACTGAGGGCCCTTGCATCCAAATAATACCAGTCTTTGTCTGTCATGCTTTCCGATTTCATTGACCTTCTAGACAAGGCCTTTTGCAATCCTTGTTGTACAAGGAGATCTCACATCTTGAGCTTCCATAGCGCAAAACTATTATTACCATTGACCTTCTCAATCTCAAACTTGGAACTTTGCACTTTCTCCATTAGCATAAATTACCGTACAAAAAACCACTACCAAGCTTCTTATAATAAAGACACAATGATAAAATATAGTTGAAAAAATATTTATTCCAAAATATATATTTAATATATTTAAAAAATCCTCTTTAAAAAATGTTCACTTCTTAATATATTTAAAAAACCCTTTTTAACAAGTCCACTTCTTAATATATTTAAAAAAACCCTTTTAAATAATTTATCCTCCAACCACTTTAATAATCCTCCAGCACATTTTATGCCCAATGAGACAAAGGTTTGACCATGCCTAATGAGACGACAAAAAAAAAAAAAAAACAACCTTTAGTTCTTATATCATGAGAATCCCTTTTAGTCTTTAATTTTTTTTTATGATCATCACACCCTATGTGAGGATCACCTGCGAGGATTAGGAAATCGTCGCACCATGTCAAACTGTCTCATGCGATAGCGTCGCTCCATGTCCAATGTGTTTCCTGCGACGACGTCACACTATGTACTATGCACGACCTATGACGATTTCAAACTTTTGCGTGCTATCGCCGCACTGTCCCACAGGGTGACCCGCGACGATGTAATAAAACCCATCCTTGGCTCTCTGGTCCAGCGACCAGATTATTTGGTCCTTCACTCTCTGCTACTTCAACTCTGAGCTCTGATACCACTTATTAGGCAACAGAAACAAAACAAAGAAAATATAAGAGAGAATAAACTAAGCAAGATCAAACATGCATAAAACCAAACACATCAATCATACACTTGACACAGTGATTTATGTGGAAACCCAAATTGGGAAAAAACCACGGGAAATGATTATCGGTCTTGTGTTATTCAAGGGAGAGATACAATAGCCTTCATAGGCATACAATCATCCTCTCCTCATCTTCTCCTCACACAATGATGGTAATTGATCATGTAAAATTATTTGAAGTCAAGATTAAATAGTTGGAGTAAATATTTTAAGGAAAAACATAATTATGATCATCATGCACTATTATATCACCATGGACACCACCATCATCTTGGCAGAGTATATATATATAAATATATATAGAGAGATAAAATATTGAATAGCCCATCTTATATTTATTTTCCATCAATATTGTGTAGTAGAACCCTTTATTTAAAGAAAATGGTTACGGATGACTTCCTATTCATCAAGAAAAGTTGCAAAACCCTCGGACCAATGCCAACATAAACGAAGGATTTTGCAAACCTTCGTAAATGCCCAACATTTCAAAAGGCTCAATTTTGTATATCGAGGGCATAAAATTTATAACTATATCTCCTCTGCACGGGATAGAATCAGAATTACTACATACATAAAGAACTTGCAGGGGTTACAAATTACTACATACATAAAGAACTTGCAGGGGTTACATGCTACGGGTAGTTTCCAGCTTCCATGTGGTAGAAAATTCTCCGTCAAATAACATGCCTTGGCTGACAAAATCTCTATTCATATAATCTTCCAGCTTGCTGGCATCCCAGGCATCTTTCATACATGGCAAATTGTTGATATTTTTCAAAGTCATCCTCAAAGTGCCAGTTTTCACCGAGGGATTTAAGATCTGTGGTCTCGACAAACCATCCGATGTTTTCTTGGGAGAATCACATGTGAAAAACAGAGGAAGATCCCAATTTCGGATTTCGGCGTTTATAGACGCTGGACACCAAAACAAAACACCCCAACAATTGTCGAATCGGGAAATCACGAAAGAGGTGTGGGGCCCAAGCAATATCGAGTTTTGGGGTTCAGGGTTTTCTAACACCTGACGCACAAAACAAAATGACACAGTGACTTTCGAATCACGAAATGAAAATAGGGTGTGGGCCCACCGCTTCGGGGTTCGGGGTTTTGAGATTAAGGAATTCCATGGATTTTTTAACAAGTAAACTCTTAATGCCAAATTTGATCAAGGAATAAAGAAACGAGTTTACGAACTCCACAACACAAAATAAAAAATGTAGAATGATCAATTCAATTCAAAAATGCTTTCAAGCTATCAAAGATTACAATTTCGACTCTAGTATTTAAACACAAAAAATTGCCCCTTCGATCTTCTAATGGATTTTAATCAAGGCAGTTAGAGTCTGGTTTCTTGAAAGGTTGAGGCGACCACCGTTTAAGCAACATAAGACAAATTAGTAATCAGTGGTTGGCCCTTGAGTCTTGAAAGGTCAAGACGGCCACCGATTCACCGTTTGCACAGGGGTGGTGAAATGATTACATCCTAACATACTCCCTCTTAATCATTTCAAACAAAATTGTTGTAAACAAATGCATTACAACTTGCAAACCCCAATATTACTTTTATGGATTTTAAACAATTCATTTCCCAAAGGCTTCGTAAATATGTCTACAAATTGATGTCCAGATCGGCAAAACTGGACATAAATCTCTTTACCAGTTACCAACTCTTGAATGAAATGATACCTCATATCAATGTGCTTACTCTATTTGTGAAAGACGTGATTCTTTGATAGTGCAATGGCAGATTTATTGTCACAGATAATTTGAGTTGCATCATTCTAGTTATGCAACAATTCATTCAAGGCCCTTCTCATCCACACAGCTTGACATGCAGCTGCAGTTGTTGCAACATACTCTACCTCATTAGAAGATAGAGTTACAATGGGTTGTTTCTTTGATGCCCATGCGACCATTCCAGATCCGAGACTGAACACATACCCATATGTCTTTTTCCTGTCATCAACGGACCCTTAAAAATCACTATCAGTATATCTGATCAACTCAAAGTTTAAGCTTGATGTATATCGGATACCAAAATCAGTTGTTCCAACAACATATCTCAGGATCCTCTTTCCTACTTGCCAATGAGTACTCTTCGGAGTCTCCATGAATCTTGAAATCAAACTTACAACAAACACGRTATCAGGTCTGGTTGTTGTTAAGTAGATAAGGCTTCCAACCAACCTCTTATACAGAGTTGGATCAACATATGATCCCTYATCATACTTGCTCAGTTTAATACTAGTTTCCATTGGTGTTGCAGCTGGCTTGCAATTCAACATTCTAAACCTTTTCAACACTTTATTTGCATAGTTAGTTTGACAAATGAAAATGCCATCATCAGATTGATCCACTTCAATTCCAAGAAAATATTTCATCAATCCTAAATCAGTCATCTCAAACTCTGTTTTCATCGCATTTTTAAAGTCTTCTATAGATAGATCTCCAGTAAAAATCAAGTCATCAACATACAAACAGACAATCAAAATTTTACCTTCCTGGTTCAACTTTGTATACAGAGTTGGTTCACTTGGACTTCTGTTGAATCCAACGCTGATTAGGTACTCATCAATCCTGCTATACCAAACTCTGGATGTTTGATTCAATCCATATAAAGCTTTCCTTAACTTGTAAACTTTATCTATATGCTTATCAATCTCATAACCGAGAGGTTGTCTTACATAAACCTCTTCTTGAAAATATCCATTCAAGAATGAAGACTTAACTTCCATTTGATGCATGATCCATCTTTTCTGAGCTGCAATAGCTAAGACCATCCTCACAGTGTCAATTCTAGCTACAGGAGAAAATGTTTCATTGTAATCAATACCGGGTTGCTGACTAAACCCCTGAGCTACAAGTCTTTCCTTGTACTTTTCAACTTCACCATCTGCATTCAACTTAGTCTTATAAACCCATTTAGCACCAATACTTTTCTTGCCTTCAGGTAAATTCACAAGATCCCAAGTGTTATTGGTTTCAATGGAATCAATCTCCTCATCCATTGCTTTTATCCAAATGTCTTCTTTAGTAGCTTCATCATAACTTACAAGATCATAATCTATAAATGAAAAATTTGAAATCTGATCTACCTCTTCATTTTGATCATATAATTCTCTTAAACTTCTAGTTTTTTGTCCTTTAAATGTGTCTTTTAATGAAACTAAAGTGGGATCTGATTCACTTCTTGCCCGTGAATCTGTTTGATGTCCACTATGTCCAGATGGCTCACCACGCTCATGAGTTTTGGGCTTTCTAAATTGAGATGGGATGAAATATGATGCTTGCCTTGTCGGACTTCTTACTGCAAGCGTATATGCACGTGGAACCATCTCTCCATCTCCATCAGCCTGCTCAGCTCCATCATCATCTTCACTGGGTAATACAACTCCCTCTGAAATTGACTTGTCCATACTTCCATCCCAGGCTTCATCTTCTTTAAATTGAACATCTCTGTTGATTACATATTTCTGGGTAATGGGATTGTAGAGTTTATATGCCCTAGACTCTTCACTGTATCCAACAAAGATACATCTCTCACTTCTGTCATCCAACTTCCTCCTCATTTCTGCAGGTACATACGCAAATGCAACACATCCAAAAATTCTGAAATGAGAAACATTGCAAGACTTACCATCCTAGGTTTCCTGAGGTACACGATCCGTCACGGTCCTGGTTGAACTTCTATTCAAGATAAAAACAGAGCAAAGAACTGCATCTCCCCAATATTCATTTCAAAGATGTTTTTCTTTCAACGTGCTTGAGCCATATCCATGATGGTCTGATTCTTCCTTTCAGCCACTCCATTCTGCTCAATATTCATTTCAAAGATGTTTTTCTTTCAACGTGCTTCGAGCCATATCCATGATGGTCTGATTCTTCCTTTCAGCCACTCCATTCTGCTGTGGAGTATATCGAGCAGTAAACTGCCATTCTTTCTACCTTACGTCGTTGTACTCAATTTGCTAACCTTTAATTGAATGATGCAACTCCTTCTCCACTTCGCAATGCAACCCTCCGTTTAATTAAATGATACAACCACTCCTCTACTTCGAACTGCAACCCTATCTTCAATTGAATGTTAAAATGAACACTCTATTGAATGCGACCGTCGAAAAAACGATGGGCGTTCCTGGTACCAAGTTTTTCTCAAATTTATGTCCATGGAATCCGTGAATTTTTCTGTATCATAAAAGTTTACGTATATTTTGAGATACTAGCCATATCCAGGGTTTCTCTGAATTTTACTATTTTGAGATACTAGCCATATCCAGGGTTTCTCTGAATTTTACTACATTCGGTATAAAAAAGGCTTTTAAGAATCACCTAAACCTACAGGTAGCACAATCAAATAAATAAAAGCTGGCTGATATACGGAGACTGAATGTATCGTTAAAAGCTGACAAATGGAGAGTAAACGTTTTTTTTTTAATGGGTACATTATTTTTTTTTAATCGAAAAACTCGTGGAGCAAAGAGCAAGCAAACAGAACAAGCATCATTTTGATCCACGAATGTGGAAAGTTGTTATCAATGCTCCTTCCCAATGTTGTTGGTTTTCTTATCAATGGGCCATATCAATGTTGTTGGTTGTGATCAATGTAGTTAGTTGTTATCAATGCGCCTTCTCAAAGTAAGATGTTTTCATTCTTTTGGGTGTAAATTTTTGACTTGTCTGCTACCATTGAAGACTTTACTGTTCAGCTAATTCAGGCGGCCACCTAAACATGGTAGGTTGTTATGTGGGATATCTTCATGATAAACATGGTAGGTTGTTATGTGGGATTTCTTCATGATAAAATTTCTTTTGACATTCATATTTCTTAGTGTGTTGTGTAAAATTTCACATGGATAACAAAGTGTGAAACAAAAATGTTTTATAAAGCATTATTTATAGTAAAAGTATTATTATTTATTTGAAAGTGAGGTTTTGAAGTACAAGAACCTTATCTCTTTGACGTATTATTAAGATGCTTGGGTTGTTTTGGGTAAATAAATTTATTAAGAACATTATCTCTTTGAAGTATTATTAAGATGCTTTGGTTGTTTTGGGTAAATAAATTTATTATGTTCATGCAGGAGAAGTAGGGCAATTTCGTCAATATATATAGGAAGTAATTTGTTTAGTCAAAGTTAGGCTTAGTAGCCTATTAAAATTATTAATCTTGTTGGCTTCCTGGATCGTGATGTCCGCCTGAGGCGTTGGTGAGGCATATGAAAACTCGTTTATATGTGCTATAT
>ML790697.1:331543-362850 GCA_009831015.1 Picea engelmannii
TATAATTCTCAAATTGTTTGTGTTTATGTTTTTGAATTTTACTCTTTGGTACTAATAGTTCAATTTTATTCATATGTATGCAAGTTTCCAATATGTTTGTTAGGTATAATAGTATTGCACCCTTTGGGAGTTTCTTTTGGGTTTCCTTTCTCCTGGCCTAGGGTGTTGGAATCACTTTTACAACCTATGAGGGTCCATCAAATCCCACCTATTTTCCACCCACCCCCACCACCACTTTCGACCCCATCGACAAAAATTGTTATAGTAGAGGTTGTCTCGGAGCACGTTGTACAACCTAGTGCTCCTTCTGCCAATGAATCTCCATCGATGCTTGAGATATTCACGGTGATATAATGCATTGATGATAATTTTTTATGTTTCAGGAATTTCGTTTTAGGCATATTTATTTAATTTTCTTGACTTGATCCTTGTAATTAATACAGGGTGGCATTGCTGAGATATTGGGGTCATGGAGGAGGGTAACACCCTCACGATTGACAGTTTCATATGTGATAAGTTTTCTTAGGCTAAATTACAATGTATCAATTTGTATGTCTATTAATTCATTGATGAAAAAAAGTTATGACATTGTTTATTCTTTGTCCAGTCTCTAGAGCATCGAAGCACGCCCATGCCTAGAACCTATCAAGGTGCATCTCCGAGCAAGAGAATAAAGATAGATGTCCAAGATGCTCTTGAGGGTGGCGAGAGTGGAAATGGTCAATGATTGACCAACTACTTCCATTTTGTGGCTAGGCCACAATATATATATATATATATATATATATATATATATATATATATATATATATATATCTATATATATATATATGTGTGTGTGTGTGTGTTAGGTCACTTTTTGTCGCTTTGTATACTAGGCAGGAGTTGCCATTTTGTAAAAAATGTACAATTTAGACGATGTCGAGTATATATATATATATATATATATATATACACATTTCATGGAACATTTTTTTATGATTCTCATTGTTTCTACATTTGATGTTGATGAATATATGAATTTCAAAGTGTATGAGTTTTATGTGTATTAATCCCTTGATTTGTTTCTAAAGTGATTATAAATACTTGCATTACTCATTAAGGAATAACTTATGGTGGAAAATATTGCTAAGTGCTAAATCCATAAGCAATTAATGGCTCTCAAGTAGCATTGCTTGCTAATCAACCATGTATCTCTACATCATCGATAAATCATTCATTCTGAATTATTTGCATGAATTTTGTGGATATCCATATTCGAACTCACAACCAACAATATGGACTACCTTTTGAATTATCTCCATCTAAATCCAATGACAATCCATGTTCAAATAATGGTCACTTGAAAATATTGTGACCTTAAAAATGACATATTACAATAATTTATTATAGAAATAAATTTTCTCATTTATCTTCTACATAATTGTAAATCACTCAACAATTTCAGCTCAATGTTATTTTATAGGGCACACACATTATTCCCCTCTTTCTATGCATGGAATATATAAAATCATTTGATTTATGTTTAATGCCAAAAAGACTAGTCAATAACTCATTAATGCACATGTTTGTTTAGATTGTGTAGTGGGTATATGTAAATTTTGTTAAACCCATCAATTATTAATAACATTTATTTAGTCTTCCATGATGTCCACTAAATTTATTGATTTTGATCAATAGAATGAGAGAGTTCACATGGAAACTAGATATTAGAATGTGTATCATTTTCCACTTACAAATAAAGGTTTTGAAATTACATTTCATGACACACTATAGAAAGTAATGTTATGCTACCAAAGTATCTCCAAGGAGACTTGAAACCATTATTTTTTTTCCCTTCACCATCTATGAGAGTTTATTGCACATTCCTACCCAATTTTTGGGTTAGAGCAAATAAGGAGACAAAGGACCCTCCCAAACCCAATCCCATAAACCCGTTGATTCCATGCCATTTCCATGTCATGCCATTGTCATTCTTTGCCAAGTCATTCCATGCCATGTCATTTCCATTTCCACGCCATTTTCAAACCTTTCCATGCCATGTCATACCATGCCATTTCCATGTATTGACATGCCATGCCATGCTATTTCCATGCTCTATGTCTCTATCTCTGTTTCTGAATACTTGTCGGGGTAAACAAAATTATAATGCAGTGATATCAAATTCCTTTATTGTTGCTTCTTTGTTATCTTTTAATTATTTGATAAAATATGCTTAATTATTTGATAAAATAAATTAAAACCAAAATTCTAATGGGCCACATACCACCGACCACGTTTTACGTGACACGCCCCCTCATCAAAAAAGACGATTCCTTTCCTAAAAAATATTCCTTTTCCTTCGGTATTATTCGTTTTTCAACCTACAAATATTATCTTACATGCCACCCAAAACATGCGTTTAGTACTTTTTATGTCAAAGACAATTATTTTCTTTAAAAGATATTCATTTTTCTTTGGGTTTAACTCAACATTATATATTGTTTTTAAATAAAGAGATGACTCTTTCGTATGACGTGGTAAGAGGACCGCCCTTAACACGTAGTGTATGACATGGTAAGAGCAGCCAGCCCATCTACGGTTATACATCGTTGTTATACATTGTTTAGTTTGTGGAATATTTTTTTTTGTTTATTTTTTTAAAAATTTGGTGAAAATTGTTAAATTTGTTTATGTCAGTAGTTAATTGTGTATAATCCAAGTATTTTATAGATTTTTCAGTAAATTTAAACTATTTCTACATTAAAAATATAATTTAAATAACAAAAAAATGTAATTTTATAAACATATATATTCATGTGATTCCAAAAAAAAATCAAAATATAAAACAATTAGACGATACCAATATAATTACACTACACTCCTTCCTTCTTCTTAATGAGACAAACACTCCTTCCTTCTTCTTAATGAGACAAAGACTTACACAATTGATGTTAGGAATAAAATACATGTTTAGATAATTTAAGTGGAAAACTAATTATAATTTCCAATTTTTTTTTAAAATATTATTAATATGGCAAGTTGCAATATAGAATATGTTTAATATGCTTACTGTAATGCAATTTGCAACTTTTATAAGACCAATCCACAAAGACTTTGCATCATTAAAACCCTAAAAAAACCATATACCTACGAGCGAGGCCCATGCCCATATCGGGGCAGGTATGGAGTTGGTATCGTGTCACATGGTTTACTCATTTGATACTTATCTCATTATAAATTCAAGAAAGACTTTACATCGTTAAACCCCTAAAGGAAATATATGAAAGGTATGAAGTGGTGTGGTGTTACATGGTTTGTTGAATTTATGATATAGAATCCCTTAGTTTTCACTATTTAAGTAAAGCAACATCATTAATAAATACTTTCATAGTCATCTCTTCATTAGAGTGAGGTTGATTAGGACCTTATTGGATAAGCCAGCCATTGAAAAACTTGTCAGGTTAACCATTGCTTCTTTATCACTAGCTATTTTTGAACTATGCTACACTAAAAATTTTTAGATGCATATTTCTAAATTTATTAATTCTTTTTAATATACATATACCATTACACTTTTATGAAGTTTTCTATAATGAAGTAAATGTTTCTTTGAGTGTCATTGAAGATACTTGTAAATAAATGCATTGGTTGAAAATCCAACATATTTTAGTTTTTCTTTCGTTGATATGTCAACTTTTTTAAACATTAAATCCAAAAAAGTAGAAGCAGTCCCATACTCCTTATTGTGTTTCACTTATCTTTTTGGATTTTGCAGTGTATATACTAAAGCATGATAATTCTATAAACTATGAATGCTAAGAAAAAACAAGGTTGTGTGGCAGCGTAGTCCCTGCCGAGTTGAAGTGGGATAGGAAAAAGTGGCAGAGGAAGATGGAAATTGCAGCGAAGATGTGGAAAGAAACATGAAGCAAAGGTGGTATCCATGCAGTAAATGACACATGGCTTGTATATTTATTTTTTGAATGTTTATAACAAAATACAATTTGTGCATAGTGGAAGAATTTTTTTATGACAACACAAATATGAAGGGAGATAAAAAAGCAGTTTAGTTTGAAAGAGCACCATTTATTTTTTGAATGTATATAAAAAAATACAATTTGTGCATAGTGGAAGAATTTTTTTTATGACAACACAAATATGAAAGGAGATATATTAAATAATTTACAAGTTTTTGGAAATTTAAATGCATTTGTCTTATAGACTAGTGAAATATAAAAATGTACGAGGACATTAATTTAATATCAAAAAATAAAAGTTTGTTACATATTACTGGAAATTTCAATGCATTTGTCATATAGACTGGGATTGGGGCTCCCGCGGACCATAAGAGAAAAATGTACAAAAAATAGGATTGTAGAAAGAAGAAGTGGGCGATGGTAGAGAGCAATACTTGCAAAGAAAATAAATTGAAATGTATCAGTGTTTGGCTAGACATTTATATTTAAAAAAGTGGAATAACTGGGTTGATAAACAAAGTAGGATGCGATCAATAGACTTACAATGATGGTGAATATGATCCCTTTTGCTATTTTCTTGTGGTTGTTGTTTCATTGATGTCGTCGACGACTCCTAGGATCATGGCAATTGTCTGTTGTCTTTCGTCGACAGCCTGGTTCAATTCTCTTTTGATCCATTCTTCAAAGTAGCTTCTCATTGGGGCGACATTGATCTCATTCCATATTTTTATCTTGAAAAGTTCGTTTTCTAATTCCTAGAAGTCAATAGAAAGATTACGTAGAGCCTAATGAATTTCCTCATTATGTACTAAATAGTCGACTAGCCAGTCGTGGATGTGATCTTGATCATATTCAAGGATGTTGTAAAACTTTTCCAAAGACAACACCTTAAACATATCAACTTGTTTATCGAAGTCTTGCCTAGTTAAGGGCAAGGAGTTAACGATTAAGTTGGGGTCTTGGAAGTCGTTAGTCCTTCCGGCTAAGTTTATTCTTGATAGCCTTGTGAATAATTTTTCTTTTCTTGATATGGCTTGTTCACATGACTGAACAATGAGGTGCAGGTTCTTCACTTTTTTTTTTCCAGCATGCATTTAATTGACCGATCCATTTTTTGGATGGAAGATATTGTTGTCTTCTTTTTGTTTCTATCATATTGTTGACAATAGTTCCAAAAGGAAGGACCATGTTTAAATATAAATGTTCTGCATCTTTTAACTCCGCTTGCAAATGTTCGAGCAAACTATGTACCCTGGTTCCAACGAAAGTGATGGCTTGTGATGTTTCCCATGCCTCACTAACCAATTCCATTCTTTTCTTGATATTATTCTCCACATATCCTCTACAGGATGCGAGGAGATTGGAGGATCCTTTTAAGTTGGCTACAAGGGTGGCAGGCGATGGCATAGGAATCAAATCCTCTTCCAATTCCTTGACCCAATCCTTCAGTCTCGCATTCTCGGCCTCGATGCCTCCAATGGAATCATGAAGTGCATCTCTGCTCGCCTTGTGAAGTTGACAGATTTGGGAGGCCTGCATGTTGGCAAGGTCAACCTTTGAACGATATTTCCCTTTCTTATTTTTTGCATCATTTTTTTTAGTGATCAATTTTTTGGACTGGATGCCAAAAACAACGCTCTAGAACACGAAGGATTCATCTTCATCAAAATTTTTGGTATTGGACATTTCCATTAGAGACTATGCTAGATGGCATCTCCAGGATGGTCAAGGTAGCGGAGAATGCTATCTAGATCAGGATTAAGTTCCATGTTCTCACTCTAAATTTCGGGCTCTTCCACATGTCCGACATTTTTTTTCTCTTCTTGTCTATTGGAAGCTTGTGAGAATTATCAATTTTAGAGTGAGGAGGGTTGTTATCTCCTCCTCCATTTGAAGAACTCTGAGTTGCTTTGTTGATGTGGTGGGACATTGGAGCGATGCTCCATGATGTCTTACTTTTTGGAGTGTTATTCACCTATTGAACACTCTTATCATCTGGGCCTTTCCCCTATTTATTTTACAATGTAGTGTTGCTTTGTAGTGTTTCTAGGTCATCGACATCAGAAGCAGGAGCGTTTCCGCCAGTGTCTCTATTTCTGGACATGTGTTTTTTGAAAAAAAAATCATCGAAGATAAGTGTTTGTAAATGTTGTTGAAAAATATTATCGGGGTTGAACCCTCTTAGGATTTCAGCATATCTCAAGTTGAAGTTTCTATAATGCACTGTGAATTCATCAATTTTGTTGACATTTTTCAACATGAATTCCTAGACTTTCCAAGGCAGAGGAATGAACTATTTTTTTCTCTTCTTTTGCAATAGATGCAACCAATAGTTGTATTGTCGTGCTACTTCTGCAACAAACGTTATGTCTGTAATGTGACATAGAAGGAGAGAAGGTTATTCCCTGGAGCCAAAAATTCTTATCACAGTGTAATTATCCAAATGTTCAAGTGTCCACTTCCTATCCAAAAAAACTGGTTGCATGTTCAAATATGTGGGGAGAATCTTCTTCTAACAACAAAACTTTGAAAACAGACACAAAGACATTAAAAACCTCATAAAAACAGTGGGAAGCCTTGTGCTTCACAAGGCCTGGTACCAGAACATCACTGGGTCGAATTCCCAGTTGACATTCTTGGACATAAACAGTTATGGAAAAATGAAGCAATGTGTTATCCCAAAAAATAAGTAGGATGACATATAAAAATTGCTTTCCCTTTTGAAGCTTGACAATTGGGAACAAATTTCATGGGAAATTAACTTGCCCCAATAAAAAATTGCTTGTTCCTTGACTATGAAATACCAAATATAAAGATCCATTCAGAAAACAATTGTTGTGGACTCCTATCCCATTATTCTTGTAAACAACCAGGCAATTTTGCAGAATGGATTTCTAAATGAACTAACCTGGAAGCTTGTGATATCTTCGGGAATTACAATCGGGTCTTCCTAAAAAGGGGACAAGAGGTCAAACCCGTTATTATGCTTTGCTAGGAACTATTTGAAATCTTCTCCTCTGAACGCCAATGTTGGCTCCGACAATATTAACATTTGGCGAAAGACCTGAGGTGAAAAAGAAACAAAAGAGAAGTCCCGCAGTGGAATAATTCTTTTGTCTGAAATAAATTTATCGCCACACCAAGAGACCAACTCCTTAATTTCAAAAACTTCAGGGACACAACCTGCATGAGAAATCCCAGAGTGGAAGGGGTTGAGTAATAAGAATATTCCCTGGATCACTGGAAGTTCTGGTCCTCGCGCCCGAAGATGTTCACTGTATCTCCACAAAATTGTTGTCGAGTTGATGCCATAGGTTTATGAGAACATTGGTTTTCTCTAGATGATCGTTGAAATGAACAGTTTCAACCGATAATGTAACTCTCTGCACAATCTTGGTTAAATTGTTATGAATGGGAAAGCTCCTCGAGCCTTTCGCTGATTAATGACAATCTGTATGGGTGGTGCATGATGAAATGTTAGCAGTAAAGCTTACTTATTGCATATTTAGAAATGCGAAGGTGGCGGGTACAGCGAGAAGTAATTAAGGATTGAAGGTTTTGTGAACGTGCCAATCCGACGATGTGCGAACGACATTTCATGATTTTGAAATCAACACTCGGAAGGGATAATATAATCCCCCTCAAATCTTGGTTTAATGCGTATTAATGGGATATCTCCTTGAGCCTTTTGCCCATCAATGGAAATCTATACGGTTTCTGCACAATGAGCTGTTAGAATTAAATGTCAGTAATTGCATATTTAGAAACAAGATATGTATATATATATATATATATATATATATATATATTAAAACGTTTTTCTTTTTTTTATTATAGACAAGTGTGAAGGTCACGGAGATGAGGGAGAGAAAGGAAGGAATGGCAAGGTCTAAAAAGTGATCAGACGATATTCAAAATAGGGTTACGGAGGATACTCAGGAGAGGTGAGTTTTCGACAGTCAAATTTTATGTATCAAATTTTTTTACTGCAAAACGTGTAAAATGGAAGAGAGGATGATGGGGCAGTTTAGTGGTTGGTTTGTATATTTGCGGAATTTCGGGAAAGTGGCTAAGTATGGAATAAGGAAACGATTGAGCGGACTCATTTTCGAAAGTGAGGATTGAAGTTTTTGTGCATGGACGAACTCGACGATGCGCCTCTTATAGATAATTGGTAATTGCTAATTGAAAAAGGGCGTGGGCACATGAAACAACGATTAGGAACTGGATATTTCTTGAACCCACCAAAACGACGATCCACGAAATAAATTTGAAGAATTGGCCAAGTGTGGAAAGAAGACATACGGGCTTCAGAATGGGGTGACAATAGTTCCACAGAAGACGTGAGGACCTGGCGATTAAGTTGTATGTCTCTGAAGTTTTCAGTGAAAAATGTGTACCACGAAAGAGGGCATGATAGGTAGACTGTAATACAAAAGGCAGTATGATTTGAGTCCAATTGTAAATTTGTATATCGTGGAAGTCACGATAATGTTCATAGGTCATGGAACAATAGAAGTCCAATCTAGAGCCCGCCTACCCAGAATTCACGGTCAAAGAAGTGACTGGGTATGGAATGGGGAAGTGGTTGGTCGGTGTCGTGATATAAGAGCACGAGTGAAAACGTGAATCTGCAAGTCCGCCTACCCGCCCAGCAAGACAATTTTGAAAAAATGAATAAGTGAGAAGAAGGATAAAGTTCAGGAAAAAAAGAAATGGATATTTGGCTAATTATAGAAGATGGAAAAGAAGGGCCAATATATTCACATCTGTAACAGATATCCCATATCATGCCAAGATATACACTTGGAAAGAAGTACGAAGGTGGCAGGCACGAAAAACATTGGCTTGGAATATAATCTGTGAGTTTACTTTGTTTTTGGTTGTATTCTTCGTCTGTCAATTTGTATATCGTGGAACTCTGAGTCATTTTTTTAGCTAGCGAGCTCGCAAGTCCGTCTGTCAATTTGTATAGTGAGGAACTATGGGTGTTGTTTGTAGGACACATAACTATAGAGGACATTATTTTCCCTTTAATATAACCTCTGTGACACAAATGTAGTATGTGGCTCGTTTTAACACTTTTCCATTTGTAAACAATCACAATCTTGAGCCCGCCAGCCCTAGAGTTCGTGTGTCAATTTGTATATCGCGGAACTTCGAATGTTGTTTGGAGTTCACGGAAAAATAGAAGTTCAATGTTGATCTAGCCAACGCGCAAGTCCTCCTGTCAATTTGTATATCGTAGAACTCTGGGTGCTACCTGTAGGACATGGAACAATAGAGGCCCAATTTAGACAAAGGGGAAGTGCTTGGTCGAAACGCGTGAATCTACCAACCCACACAAGAAGGCATTATTGGAAAAAAATGATTAAGAAACCAGGAAGAGAAACTACAGGGGATAAAAGAATGGGAAAATAGAAAGGCGGAGGGAATTTTTCGTAAGAACGAATTGGTTTCAAACAAGCCCCATTGTTGCAAAACCATCATTTTCTAATAATTGTCAACAAATGCTTTGTTGAACATTAGATTTTATTGCAACATGTGGGAGTAAGTGTGTTCTTGATACATTCTTCCATGACTGTAACATATTAACTTTAGTATTAAACTTGTTGCATTATGGTTTGTTAGCATTAAATCTTAATAATTGCATGTCTAGAAACAAGAATGATGATTTTACTGCAACATTGTAATTTGGTATTGCTATGTTCTATCTGCATTGCGAATAGAATTGAACATTGGTTTGAAGTTGTGTGTAATCCATTTTTTGTTTGCATAAAATCCTGGTGGATCGACACAGTACATTGTCACATAATTGTTAGATGTTCCATCTTAGAAAAAATTACCTAAGTAAATACAATATCAAAGAACTACAAGACCACCGAACCATGTCAATGAGAAGAGTCATTAAATCCCAAAAAGAAGCAGCAACGAAGATTCCAAGGGAATTTTTTTAATAGCAAATCCATTTAAAATAAAAATAAAAATGAGTATTGTACATCTATCCTTAGAAATTGGACCCTGTTTTTTGGGCCAAAACATTGAACGTATCTGCCAAAAACATAGGCACGGGATCCACAGTATGCGAGAGCTATCGATATGCTCTTCAACATGCATACAAAATTGATTACCATGCCTTTTTTTAGGAAATCCTTGCAGTTTTCTCCTCGATGGATCATCCTATGGTAAAATTGATAGTTCTTTGAAGATTCCCGTGAGGAAGAAGACGAAAACTGTTGCAGGTAAATTGGAATATCCCTTAACTGAAAGTTAGGGAACACCAAGAAACTGTCTCTCGACAATAAAAAAAACTTCAGGGACACAGGTTGCACGTGAAATTTTAGAGGCCCAAATTAGTCCATTATGGGTAGAAGGAGATGACTAGTAGAAATATACCTTGCACGAGTGGGAGTTCTGGTCCTCATTCCCGAATATGTTAATTGTATATCCAGAGAACATGATAGTAGTCCCACAATTGAATATTTTTTTATCTTGAAATATATCTCTGGGAGAATCAACATATGATTTCCTTACAATGAAAGTATTCCACCTAGAACGGACTAATTTGGACCTCTGAAATTCCTACTCTCGAGCTGTAAATCAGCTATTGCGTTCAGCGTCGGTTTCTTTTCTGAAACTCTTTCTTTTGGTGTTGTCAGGACTGCCACCACTGAGCTGGGAAGTTCTGCCCGTTATGGTTGATTTCCATTTGGGCGAAGGAGTGGGAACAATCTTTGCATTGCCATCATCCATTGTCATATCATCGCCCATCAGATCATCTTCTTTCAGCTCGGAATCCATGACATCAACCTCTGCGCCAGCCATCAATGCAACTGGGTAGGTTCTCTGAGCAGGTAGGGTTGCCTTGGAATTCTTTGGCTTGAAATATATCTCTCGGTGTACCAAGGGATTATCTCATTTTTTTCTCCTGGGCAGAGGGAGATGAGTAGTAAGAATATTCCATGGAATACTGGAAACTCTGGCAATCATGCCCGAATGTGTTTACTGTATCTGGAAAAAACTTCTGCCACAAGTTAACAAGAATTTTCGTTTTCTCCAAACGATGTTTGAAATGAAAATTGGGGAGGAATAATATAACCCTCAGCCAATCATGGTTTAATTTGTATCAATGGAAGATCTCCTCAAGCCTTTCACCGATCAATGACAATCTCCAGGGTTCATGTGTAATGAGTCGTTACCATTAAAGCTCACTAATTGCATATTTAGAAAAAAGTGTGAAGGTGGAGGTGACGACGAAGAGAGATTAAGAATTAGAGATTTATTAAAGGTGCCAACCAGCCGACGCACGAAATAGATTGCATCATGTTTGAAATGAATACTTGGAAAGGATAACACTCTTCTCCACAAATATTGGTTTAATTCATAGTAATGACAAATCTTCTCCAGCATTCTAGACATTAATGACAATTTTAACAGTTCCTGTAGGATGAACTACTAGCATTAAAGATTAATATTTGAATATCTAGAAATAAGTATGAAGGTAGCAGTGATGGAGAAGAGAGACCAAAAATTGTACATTTCTTCCACCTGCCAATTCGTGAAATAGATTCCAAGAAATGCCCAAGTATGGAAAGTGGTCGGGCGGGTTAAAAAAAAGGGTCAGAAGATATACGTAGGAGACATGAGGGACTGATGGTCATATTGCATCTCAGTGACATATATCTACCGTCAATTTTTTTATCGCAGAATTTTGGATATTGTTTGTGCGTAGGGGAACAATGGAAGCACAAGGTCGAAAGGGGAATTTGTGTATTGTTGAACTTTGAGAGTTGTATATAAAAGCACGAGACATTCAGAAAAAGGAACAAGTAAACAGAAAGAGAAAGCATATGAGATGAAGGGGAATGTGTTTGCTAATTTGTAAATTGTGGAAGTCCGGGTGCTATTTGCAGGCAACGGAAAAATGGAAATACAATGTTGAAACTGCCTATGCGGGAACCCGTGATTCAAAAAGTTTGTTCAATATGAAATAGGGAAGCGATCGGTCGGGATGGTGATATAAAAGTAACAATGGAAATTTAAAGACGTGAATCCGCCAAATCCTGCACCTACACATTTTCTGAAAAATTAGTAAGTAAATAAACACTAAGCAAAGGGCAAAAGAGAAAGTAGATGGAAATTTTCGGAAGAGGGAATTGTTGTAAGAAAGCACCATTGATGGTATTAACAGTAAATATGGAGTACATTAAACATGTTAACTGGTTTTTCAATCAAGGAATAGATACATCGAGAGATGTTTATAGTTTCCAGGATCTGTTTGTATAAGAGAAGCGTCAAAAAGTTACAAGAAAATAAGTTTTTGTACTGTTAGCTTCACCGCAAGTATAACAACAATGAATTTGAATTTTAATGTCCTCTTGTTCATATGATTGTTCCATTAGACTTCACATAGTATATATTCTTTTATTTCAATTTGTTTGTTGATTTGTAGATCACGGAAGTCAAAGTGTTGTTTGCAGGCGATAGAACAATGGAAACATAAGATTGAACCCACCAATCGGGTAACTCGCCTATTTGGAAAACCGCGAGACAAAAATTTTGTACAATATGAAACGAGGAAGCGGTCGATCAGGCTGGTGATATAAAAGTAAGTGAAATATGAAGACGTGAATCCACCAACCTCCACACCTAGAAATTTTATGAAAAATGAGTAATACATAATAAATATGTACTTATATAAAGTATGTACATGAGATTTTATAGAGCATATACGGATCCCACATTCCATACTTAGCCACTTTTTGGATCATGGGTTCTCAGGCCAGTGGGCTCAAAATTGGGCATATATTGTTATGTTCCCTACAAATAGCACCCAAAATTATGCGATATACAAATTGACTAGCGGACTTGCGGGTTGGTTGGCTCAACTTTGCACTTCTATTGTTTTGTGTCCTCCAAACAACCCTCGGAGTTCTGTGATATACAAATTGAAAGACATACTCCAGGGTTGGCGGGCTCAAGATTGCGATTGTTTATGGATGGTGATCCCTATCAACTATCTAACATTATCTAAAAACATTATTTTCAATAATAAATTATTAATATTAAATATTGATATTGTATAATTTAATTAGACAAAAATGTTTGTACAATATGAAACAAGGAAGCGGTTGATCGGGCTGGTGATATAAAAGTAACTGAAATCTGAAGACGTGAATCCGCCAACTTCGGCACCATGAAATTTTCCGAAAAATGAGTAATACATGCTAAATATGTACTTTTATAAAGTATGGACATCAGATTTTATAGAGCATGTACGGATCTCGCATTCCATACTTAGCCACATTTTGGATTGTGGGTTCTTGGGCTGGCAGACTCAAAATTGGGCCTTTATTGTTCCATGTCCTACAAATAACACCCACAATTATGCAATATACAAATTGACAGGAGGACTTGCGGGTTGGTTGGCTCAACATTGCACTTCTATTGTTCTGTGTCCTCCAAACAACACTCAGAGTTCCGCGATATACAAATTGACAAACAGACTTCAGGGCTGGCAGGCTCAAGATTGTGATTGTTTACGATGGTGATCCCTATCAACTATCTAACATTATCTAAAAAAATTATTTTCAATACTAAAGTATTAATATTAAATATTGATATTGCATCATTTAATTACATA
The DNA here is from genome assembly GCA_009831015.1 of Picea engelmannii. Classification (NCBI taxonomy): domain Eukaryota; kingdom Viridiplantae; phylum Streptophyta; class Pinopsida; order Pinales; family Pinaceae; genus Picea; species Picea engelmannii. The sequence continues at coordinate 345,146 of ML790697.1, forward strand.
AAAGTATTAAAGAATGTTAAATATCTTATTTAAAAGAAACACCCGTGTGTTCGAAAACTCACGTTCTAAAAATTTCGTACAAAATGAAACAAGGAAACAGACGGTCAGTTGTACAATATGTACTTCTATAAAGTATGGATATGAGATTTTATAGAGCATGTACGAATCCCACATTCCATACTTAGCCACTTTTTGGATTGCAGGTTCTTGGACTGGTGGGCTCAAAATTGGGCCTCTATTGTTCTGTGCCCTACAAATAACACCCAAAATTCCGCGATATACAAATTGACATGAGGAATTGCGGGATGGATGGCTCAACATTGCACTTCTATTGTTCTATGTCCTCCAAACAACACTTGAAGTTCCACGATATAAAAATTGACAGACAGACTCCAGGGATGGCAGGCTCAAGATTCTGATTGTTTATGATGGTGATCCCTATCAACTATCTAACATTATCTAAAAACATTTTTTTTAATAATAAAGTATTAATATTAAATATTGATACTATAAAATTTAATTACATAAAATTATTAAGGGATGTTAAATATCTTATTTTAAATAAAAACCTGCATTCAGAAACTCGGGTTCCAAAATTTTTGTACAATATGAAATGGGGAAGCGGTTGGTCAGGCTGGTGATAGAAAATAAGAGGAAATATGAAAACATGTATCTGCCAATTTCCACACCTAGAAATTTTCCGAGAAATGAGTAACACATACTAAATATGTACTTTTATATAGTATGGACATGAGATTTCATAGAGCATGTACGGATCCCTCATTCCATACTTGACCACTTTTTGGATCGCGGGTTCTCAGGCTGGCGGGCTCAAGATTGCGATTGTTTATGGATGGTCATCCCTATCAACTATCTAACATTATCTAAAAAAAATAGTCTCAAATACTAAATTATTAATATTAAATATTGATACTGTACAATTTAATTACATAAAATTATTAAAAGATGTTAAATCTCTTATTTTAAAAAATGATATTAATTATATCACCACAAGCATAACAATGATCAATTTGAATTTTAAGGGCCTCGTGTTGATATGATAGCACAATTGGACTTCTCACAGTTTATATTCGTTTATTACAATATGAAATGGTGAAGCAGTTGGTCGGGCTGGTGATATAAAAGTAACTGAAATCTGAAGATGTGAATCTGCCAACTTCTGCACCTAGAAATTTTTTGAAAAACGAGTAATACATACTAAATATGTACTCTTATAAAGTATGGGCATGATATTTTATAGAGCATGTACGGATCCCGTATTCCATACTTAGCCACTTTTTGGATTGTGGGTTCTCAGGTTGGCAGGCTCAAAATTGGGCCTCTATTGCTCTGTGTCCTACAAATATCACCTAGAGTTTCGTGATATACAAATTGGCAGGTGGACTTGTGGGCTGGCTGGTTGGCTCAACATTGCACTTCTATTGTTATGTGTCCTCCAAATAGCACTCGGAGTTCTGTGATATACAAATTGACAGACGGACTCCAAGGCGGGTAGGCTCAAGATTGTGATTGTTTATGGATGGTGATCCCTATCAACTATTTAACATTATCTAAAAACATTATTTTTAATACTAAATTATTAATATTAAATATTGATAATGTAAAATTTAATTACATAAAATTATTAAAGGATGTTAAATATCTTATTTAAAAGAAAAACCCACGTATTCGGAAACTCGCGATCCAAAAAGTTTGTACAATATGAAACAGGGAAGTGGTCGGTCAGGTTGGTGATATAAAAGTAAGTGGAAATCTGAACACATGTATCCACCAACTTCCGCACCTAGAAATTTTTCGAGAAACGAGTAATACATACTAAAGATGTACTTTTATAAAGTATGAACATTAGATTTTATAGAGCATGTATGGATTCCTCATTCCATACTTTGCCACTTTTTGGATCACGGGTTCTCGGGCTAGCGAGCTCAAAATTGGGCCTCTATTGTTTCGTTCCCTATAAATAGCACCCGGACTTATGCGATATACAAATTGACAGTTGGACTTGCGGGCTGGCTGGGTCAACATTACACTTCTATTGTCCCATGTCCTCCAAAGAACACTCTAAGTTCCGCGATATACAAATTGACAGACAGACTCCAGGACTGGCGAGCTCAAGATTGTGATTGTTTACAGATGGTCATCCCTATCAACTATATAACATTATCTAAAAACATTATTTTCAAATACTAAATTATTAATATTAAATGTTGATATTGTACAATTTAATTACATAAAATTATCAAAGGATGTTAAATCACTTATTTTTTTAAAAATGAAAGAAACAAAACAAAGTTTTTTTAAATTCTATCACCGCGAGCATAAYAATGACCAATTTGAATTTTAAGGTCCTCTTGTTGATATGATAGCACAATTGGACTTCGCACATTATATATTCGTTTATTTCAAATTATTCCAGGAGATTAATTTTACCAAGTTCATCGATCAAGGAAAAGTGCTAAAACAAGCTACATACTACATTTGCATCACAATGCCATACAAATTGACAGGCGGATTTGTGGGCTAGCTGGCTAAAAAATTACAATTCTATTGTTCTGTGTCCTCCAAACAACACTTGGAGCTCCACGATATACAAATTGATAGATGAAGCATACAACCAAGAACCAACTAAACTCCAAACATGCCGCAAACAAGTTCCCACAAGGTTCCATAGAGCAGCACACATCAACCTTTGCATCAAACAATTTGATATACAAATAAAAGACGTCGCGACATTGGTTCTCTTACATCTGGTATATGTTTCCATGAGAAAATAACCGGGGCCATGGGATATATGGAGTTTTCTTCCATGCTTCCCATTTTTGGACTGAACAATCTTATGCACATGAAATCTCAAGTACTTGAGTCTGACGAACATTCATCTGGGTGTTGAAGAAATATTACAATGACACATGACATATTTTCATTTCCTGCCAAAGCTTGATATGTTTTTTTTCCCTTCTTCAGTTGATATGCAATATTGCATTGTCCTCATTTAAGGTAAATTTGTTTTGTATCTGAAAGTCGCGCAACATGTAGACATTTCTTTCATTTTTCTATTGGTATGCTTCATATGACAATTCTTCCAACCTAGGAAGTACATATTGTAACATAGGTTGCCTAATTGTACAATGCATGGTTGTGTTACCCATGGTTCAAATGGAAACATTGAGGCAATGTCCATATGTATATGGACATTTTTCACCACATCGCAAACAATCAGTCATATAATCACCTATCAAAGTGGAAGCAGAAGCAAGAGAGTTTCATTTCACACATATAGGCTCAAAGGGGGTCGAGTATGCATTCGCTACAACCAAAACACCTTAAACCTAGAAATGTGAGCATAGGAATTAATACATTGAACAATATAATACACAACTGCACCCCCTCCTCCCCTTAAAAATAAAATAAAATAATAAAACAAGCCACAAAAATTTGGTGAAGGATATTTGTATAAGCAAAGTGATGATGATTTTGTGGATGTATACACACAACAGTTGTAGAGATAGCTAGTTTCTTCATATCCTATACTATGTCTGCTCACAACTCTGTAACAAACATTGTTTGGGTTGTGCGAAAGATCCTTTCTCTAGCATCCCTTTTCTTTGTTATATTTTTGAAGAGAATAAGTGGAAACTGCCCTTTATGCAATTGTTGTTCCATTGACAAAAACAAATTTGAATAGGTATCGAACAATTGAAACTACAACATAGAACAGTGCAATATTTGTGTAACTTACCTAAGATACATGCACATGCAAAAGTAAAGGACAAAACTTGATATGGAAAATGGTACCATTGCCTTGTCTTTGTCCGAATCTCCATCCTTTATATGGAGACTGTGTTGCGAGCCAAGTTTTCTTGCCAGTGTGACAACTTCTCCAATGGTTTCGATTGGGTAAATTTTTCTCTCTGTGCAAGTTGGTTGATAGTCGCGTCCGAGATGAAACGATATTCTAAACAAACAGAGGGAATTTTTTCCACAATACTTGTTTCGTTGAGTGAAATAATACGATCACAATCACCACAGTCATATACTGTTTTGGGAAATATATTAAATTTTTTAACGGATATACCATTACCCGACAATATATTTTCTACATGTTTCTGGACAAGTTGTGTAGGAATAGTCAGTGTGATTGTCATAATGGCCTCCTTGTTTTTCATGTCAGCATGCATAATGGATCTAGTTTTGTTTTCCTTGTCCAAGTAGGTGCAATAGACGACAATTATGTCCCCAACGAACACTTTTCCAGTTCGGTGGTTGTTCAAGCCCTCTATTGATAGTACTTTGGGTGTTATAACTCTAGACCTGGTGACAATTTTTGAACAGGAAAACTAAAGTGAATGGTAGTGTGCAGTTTTAATTTTTTTGCATTCTTCTTTCACTGGCATAAATCTACAAGTAGACACATAGCTTCGATGAACTATGAGCCATAGTTTTGCAACCACGCCTCTTAGTGTGTGGAACCTAAGCTATGTTCTACATCTAGCTTGTACTTGTTGATACTTCTTGCAAACTGCAAACCATGTATTGCAGATGAAATCAACATATTCACCATGCCATAAATGAATAAATAGCCAAATATATTTCTTTGGTAAACATACTAGGAGTAGAGTGTATGCATCTTTACCTTTGGCCTTATCGATCTATTGATGTCTGGGATGACTGACTGCTCATGGCCATGTCACTAGTCCAAATTTTTCTGATGCAAGCATGTGTATATGAACATTAGAAGGACTAAACAACCATATGTATTGTATATTGTCCATAATAGTTCTTAATGTCACATGCAGAGTGGAAGGAGGTGTAATACGAAATAAGGTGTCGAGGAATATACTCAAGAAACATGAGAACCTGAGTGTCAAATTGTATGCCTCTGATTTTTTGACTGGAAAAATGTGTAACAGTAAACAGGGCATGAGAGCAGGGCACCACGACCAATCTGTATATCGCGTACCCCCAGAAGCCAGGGGAGAAATCTTGAACCTGCCAGCCCGACACCCGCAATCAACAAAGTGGGTAAGTATGGAATAAGGTAGAAGCATGACCATAAATGTGAAACTGTTAGTCCACCAACCGACGCACCAAGGAATTTTCAAAAAGACCACTAAGTAGAGCAATCAGATTGCAAAAGGGATAATAGAAAATGGAAAAAGTAGAAATGGAGAGGGCAGAAAGGCCCATTGCTGCCAAGTCATCATTTTATAGTCTAATATTATATGCCTCCACTCGGTTTGTATATTTAATTTACCATCACAGTTGGTATACCTTTTGGAAGATTGTACCACAAAACCCTCTTTTGTTGCACAAAACAATTCATCTTCCTATCCAACTAACCTGTTTCTTCCAAGGTAGCAAGTTAGCAATGTCGAATATACAATGGACATGAAGGCAAGTTAGTATGAAGACAGACATGTAAAAGAAAGAGAAACAATTATATTTATTCCAATGTAACAACAAATAGAATATGATTCACATGAGAATACACAGAAAGATATGTAGTATATACATGCAAGTAAACCCAAAACATTATATTTGAGGGAAGAAAAGAACCAAAAAAGAAAAGGTGCAAAGCAGTAGAATAAGCACAACAAATATACAGACAGTAAATGAAAAAATGAACACTGGAATATGAAATAAGAGTACAGGTATCCACCTCTACAAGTCCTCGTCTACATTCCCATCAAAGAGTCCATCATCCTCTCCAACCATTCTATTTTCTTAAATGTAGCAATGCAGAAAAAATACAACGGACATGAAGGAGGTTGGTATGCAGGAAGACATGTAATGAAGATAAGTTATTATATAGGAAGGTACACAACATCCACATACTATAAACTAGGTGAACACATATACAAACAATCAATGAAATACAAAACAACACAATATGAAATAACAATACAAGCATGTACCTTTCTATCTCCTCTTCAATCGATGAATTCAAGGCTCCGTGTTTTCTCCAACTATTTTGTTTGTTTGAATGTGGTAACACACAAAATACAATAAACATGAATGGAAGATGGTATGCACTGGAGAACAAGTAATATGTAAATACAATAAAAGAGACTCAATGAATAGTATAAAAGATAAGCATAAACATGAACCTTTGCGCTCCTCCATCCATAGCTGTAAATGTGTAATTTTTTTCCCTATCCAAAATATATTACAAGCCACAAAATATTACAAAATTCCATGGTCATAGCTAAACGATTTTGGGTTTTCCATGGCAATGTATCCATATATGCTTCCACCCATGGAAATACATGTTCTTTATCCTCTACATAGATTGTTGTGCCAACGATACAAGATTTTGGTTTTCCGTGGCAAACTACCCAGATATGCTTCTTTACATGGAAATATAATTTTGCATAATCTTTGTTGTACATATCATATCTCAAGTACAAGAAAAATTGTATCATGGGCACACCAGTCTGTGTAGATGATAAAGAACATGTATTGTCATATGGGCACATTTCACCATACATGGTTTATAACTGTAGCCTGCATATGTTTTATCTTAACAAAAAATTTCGCATGTACTTCTAAAACTATTTTTCATGCAACTATTTTCTATCATGTCAACACTGAAGCACCAACAAAATATCACAGTAGAACAAATATCGACCTCACCAGACAGGGAAAATAACAAAAATGCATGCCCACTTGTGGGTGCAGGGGTTGAACACCATAAAACACCCAAAAAAAAATAACAATAATAATAATAATAAACCAGCTCCAACTTATTGCGCAGGATCCCAACCCTACAAAGTCAAATCAAAAAAATAGAAAAGCAAGCACCAAACCAGCGAGAAAGCACGAACATGCCCAACTGTATCCCTAGGGCCCCAAAGCGTAAACTTGATCCAAACAACCACAACCGGCAACTGACGAACCAACGAACTAGCGAACAAGAAACAACCACCGAACCAATGAACCAATGAACAAGCAACAACCACCAAACCAGTAAACAACATATGTATCTCCAACGATTATGAAATTGCAACCAAAGCACAGAAGGAACCCAAAACATATGACGAGCATGCTAGTAGAAATAAGAAAACATTCTTACTTGCAAACTAAACACTGAACAACAAAGAAGGAATAGAAAATGAAACTATGGCATGAAAACTTACTCTAAAATGATGAAAGGCGGAAACAAATGTCAAATTGTGAACCAAACAACAACAACAAGCAACAACCGACGAACTAGCAAAGAAAAAGCACTCACTGAACCAGTAAACAATGTATATAGCTTCAATGATGATGAAATTGCATTGCAAGGCTAGAAGAAGGATGAAACATACAATGCCTATTCAATTGGCGGTTGACAACAATATTGTCCAAAATCACTACAACATTGTATGGAAAATTTCGAGGAAAAATGTACTCTGAGAAGCGTATTTAGATAAACAGTTAAGGCTGTGAGGCTGTCTAAGGGCCTTGTGGTATGCAAACATTTAATTTGTCAGACCTATTAAAGGACCTCGCGTCATGTAAATATTTAAGCTGTCAGGCCTATTGAAGCACCTCAAAAAAAGTGTCAATACATTTGAATACAAATACATGGGGCAGGGACCAATAATAGTAGCGTAAATAAAAAAATAAATCACAATACAAGGTTATAAACTTTGGAATTATCGAGAACTATAAATCTTGGATATATAAACATTTCACTATGATTAGTTGAAATAAAAAAAGCACTGTATAAGATCTAAGACAATCCTAGCAGAAAATGCTAAGACAAACATTCGAACTAATGCTAGCATTAATCCACCTTCAAGCAATGCATAAGGAAAATATATGATTCAAAAATATTGTATACGATCAAAAAGTTTGTATATGATAACATATAAAACATTGGGAATAGCAAAGCCGACAATAAGACCTCCAATCTGTTATCCAATCAGATCATTACATATATGGTACTTTTTATTATATAAAATTCAATTTTTTTGTTCCCTAGCTCCAACAATAGATATTATGCAAATATTTGTGGTCAAAGGACAAACTAATATGAGGTCAACTAATTATCGATCGCTATAGTCCCTCTATTCCTAAGGCAGGGACTAATAATGACTTTATTTCATATCCATTCTGGTCTATTATCTCCATGCATGAACCTTTAAAGCCTTTGATTGATCTGATGTTGTGAATTGAGTTTGAATTACATTATACCATTGAAATTTACTCATGCATGCACTAGTGTTATTAATGCCTCTTCTTTCACCTCACAGTTAATGATAGTTGATTGCCTATTAGTTCATTTGTTTTATTGCATTAGTTGGTGATTTTTGGAGGCATGCCATGATATTATGCAATTCGACCTATTATTAATTCATAAGACTTTTGCAACATGTTTTATTTAAATAAGTAAAATAATGTTTTGATTTTTCCATTTTCATGAATATAATTTTTGATTGGTTAATAATATACGATGGGACATCCTTTCCCTTGGTGTGCATGGATTTTTTTTTTATCTATTTTTCACAGAGAAAAAATAATTTTTAAATATTAAATTTAAAAAAACCTTAAAACATCCACTTATTGATGATATTTATAAAGCTCACTACAGTTGATGTTGTGCTCTACTTGTTGCAGTCGATGTTATGCAGTTGATGTCAATGTCTCACCACCAATTCCTCACTGCAATTGATGCCAACTTCTCCTCATTGCACCTCACTGTAATTGATGCTATGCAATCGATGCAAACGCCTCACCACCAACTCTTCCCTACCTCATCGCCTAGCCAAGTCCTCACTGTCTCATAGCCTATGATTAGGGTACAATGAAAGTGCTAAAACTCATTGAATCACTACTGGTACTTTGATAATCTATAATACTAGTGCACATGTTGGAGGAAGATTAGATTACATCTTTTGAGAGTTCTGGAAAAACATAAATCTGATCACAGATTTCCCATTCTTATGGTTCTCGAGTCTGAATTACATAGTATTTGTGAACTTAGAGGACTCAAATCGTTGTATGCCAATTCTGTTGTCAATGAATCTAAGGAAGGAAAGTCATTGGTTGTGCATCGATTGCAACAAACTTGGCTTTCATATGCGCAAGACACTTCTTCAAATAGGTGCGCCACACGTTATTGGTGCGCCACACACAGGTTTGAAGCAATAATAGACCAGATGCATTATAACATAAGGAAAATTGGTTTTGACCTTCTACATATACGTTGAAAGACATTACTTTGTATATGAATTTTGCATAATAATTTTGGGTTTTGGATTTACTTGGTTGAAGTATCACTAGAAGCATGGTCTTCGCAATTTTGTGCAATTGTTTGTCCTTGTAGGTATATCGTTATGTAATCATCCAATATTTCATTCTTTTTTCTTTTCTTATTGGACTTATTTTCATGGATATGCGAGCGAGTTTCAATTTGGATCATAATATTTCTCTTGGATTTCAGAGGACTTAACTACATATTCCATATTATTCTCTTCTTCTACTTTGACCATGTTGTCTTTCTTCGAGCCTAAGATTTATGTTAGCTTAACCAAACTCACTGTTACCACCACAACCTCAATCTTTTGCAAGAGTTTTCGATCCAATTTGGTCAATCATTCACTGTTCGATATGAAAAATCCTAAATCTCTCAGGGTTGAAGTAGCTCCTTCAACAATCAACCTAGTGTTATCCAAAAATAAGAATTTTTTCACTCTACTCCCCATATTATCTCTTAAGGACTCATACACCCTAGGTTTTTGACATTCCCTCTTAGATTCATCTAGCCACTTGAGAAACATGGGATAAGTATCTATATTCCACTTTTCCTTCCATTGAACCATAAAAGAGGCATATTTTTAGGTAGTGGGGTTTTTTCCAATATTGATGATAGGAAGTTCAACAATGGTTATCTTCTCCATAGTAATCATAATTAAGAAAGATGAAAAGAGAAGATGAATTCTTTTATTTTGGAAATGTATTATAGATGCATTCATTAAGGAATCTAGATAATCAAATTAATTATATATAGTACCTTCCTCTGCAATGTCGAATATAGTAGCGAGGGTAGATAACATGACATAAGAGGTTCTCCTAGCACGAGTCAAGCAAATTGATATGATTGTAGTAGTCCACTCCTGAATCTTTATCATAACACAACTAATCTTTAAACCCCTAGAGTTCCTTCCTTCACTAAGGTTCGTTCCTATGAGTTTATTGATCCATCTATTATTGTCTCTTTCCACAAATTTAATAGGTTCTCCTTTTATGCGAAGACCTTTTATTCTGTGAATAACCTCAACATCGATTTGAATCGACTCATTCAACGATAGAGTTTTATCATGAGCCTTAGTAAGAAATTGTTGGGTTTGTGTTATATTCTTTGCACGAATAGTAGTGTTTGAGAGTATGCACTGGGTGTGTAGGGGGGGAGAATGCCCCCCGCACGGGGGTTTGGGGGCACCGCCCCTAAGAAAAAATTTCTGCCTTGGAAAACATGTCACATATTTAGGTGGTTTTTCGACACATGGTTTTTGCCGATGGTTTTCTATTTCGGTTAAGGAATTAGGGTTGTGGACTAATCCAGGTTATTGGGTTAGGGTTTTGGATTTCATTGGCTCCTATATGTATATTGTATTGTAAACAATGTATCATACATGAATGAATATAGAATAGGTTGGTTTTCCCGGTTTGGGTTTCCAATGGAAAAATCTCTGTGTAATGTTTGTATTTTTCATTGTATCTTTTCTGTTCTTTTACTGAATATTTGTTTGCAGTAGATATTGTACAAGGTTAAAATCTACAGAAATACCACTGGACATAAATGTAGAATTAAGTTCCCTTCCTGCATTCTCATCTCCTCACTTGCAATATCACTATATAGCTTAGGAAATTCTGCATTGAATTATCTCATCTATTTGTATGTTTGTTTGTGCACAGTGTGCAAATAACACAGTTTTAGGAAAGAAAACGATTTTTGTATCAATTCTATCTAGCATCACCTACCTACTAAGCTTCACTAAGACGAAACAATATCAGTCCTTCCTAGCTGGTGGAGGTACCTGGGCAATGCCAACCAGTGGCTCTGATTCCAAAAAAAAGATGTCATCTAGGAGGCAGAGAGTTGGATTAGTATTTTCCTAAAAGTCGCTAGGTGTTTTGCATGCAGAATAATCATTATATGTTACTAAGTGTTAAATATCAAACAACAAGCTTTATGCATCATGGTAATATTCTTCTATTTATGTTATTATAAGTTGTTGTTTTTTTTAAAGTTTTTTTTATGTTATTAAATTAGTGTATATACATATTAATGTAGCATTTAATAAAGTTTTACAACATTATGCATAGTCTATGGTTCTCACCCATGAACCAGTGTAGTTCGGAAAAGATAAATATATGGATATTGCCCAAATACTTTATGAAGAATTTAACTTCATTTTTCATTTTTTATTTATTTGTTCAATTGGTTAGTAGCTCTTTAACTTTCGCATGAATCAAGAAATATTTTTTTCTTTCTTTGGAGAGGTTAAATCAACCATAATAATGAGTCAAGCTTAAGAAAACTATCAAAACTATGATTATTAATAATTCCAACTTCAATGTTCAATCCATATGAAAAGGACACTAAAACCATTTTAGATTGAAGTCAAATGTTCTTAAATTAAGAAATGAACTTTATGAAATACATTCAAAGGGAATTCAATAATAAGATATTTAGTTTTGGAATATGAAAATGTTGCAAAATCCCTATGCATTTGCTTCTTCTTAGTCCAACAAGTGGAAATTCAGTCCTTGCAATTTATCCTAAAATATAAATGTGATTCATTGCACGGTTTTTATATATGACATGATAATATTGTTCTAGTTTCCCCACATAAGAACCCAACTCCCAAACTTAAAAAAAAAAATATTGAAAACAAATATCATTTGTTGCTCTGAGATAATGGGAAATGTGAATTAATATAAAACATGCATTCCATAATATTTAATAATATAAAAAAAAGTTACCAATTAGTTAGAAGGTAAATATTAAAGTAATTGAGACACACATACCCTAATGTATGGTCAATTTAATGTAATTATCACATTAATGTATTGGAAGCATGTGTGAATTTTACGCATTTATGAGTTAATCGTTTATAACTTTAAACTTCCTTGTGTCTTGGGAAAATGAAGAACTTGAAGATCTTTGAATCTCGTCATTAGAATGGAATAAATATATGTATCCTACACAAAATCAAGTCACTCCTAGTGTACATAGGTTCGAAGTAGTAGTTTTAACTGTGGCTACCCAATTTTTTGGAGTTTGGGCTAGCTTCAAAAAGTTGGGGATCGATATTTGTGAGTTCTTTGAAAAATCTTCATTTACCTAATCTATATAATCTATATAGTGGTTTCTAATCTATGTTTATTTCCTTACAATCCCTGCATTTTTCCTTACAATCCGTAAAGGTAGGCACTTGTTTTTTTTAACTATCCTTGTTTGTGAAATATCATGATATCAGAGATCAAAATAAGTTGATATTCATCTTGATTCAAATAAATATTATTTTGCCTCTCATCTACGTCTCATCCTTTTTTATTAAGAAAGAATGAAGGAATTTAGATGCATGCAAATGAAAGAATGCACAACCAATCATATACTCCAAAAAGCTTAAAATGTGTTAATGTTAGAAAAAACTTTAGTTATTTTTCCATTTTAAAAGAAACTAGACATAAGATAAAGGCACGTGATTTGCTTCATATATTTTCAAACATCATTTTTTACATTTAAATATTGTTAAGCCTAAGACAAATCCCATGTTAAATATAAAAATCCCTATTAAATCTTAAATGTTGAATTATTATATTTCTAGTATTATATTAATAGGTGCACTATAACCATTCATTATACATTTTCATTTTAAATGTACTCTTTGTCTCCCCTCCCCACACACACCTACCCACCAAGGATTCTATAACTAAGCTAAACTATGTTCTGCACAATTTCTCATCATGAATAACACATATCTATATTTATGTGTGTGTGAAAGAGCATATCAATTTTCTAAAAATGCCCAAATAAACTACACAAATATTTGCATTGAAATATTTGATTTTCATGACTTCATTTTTTTTTATTGATGAAGTTCCCATGCTTCATGATATCATATAAATTGGTTTAGAAGATAACATGGTTTGGTACAAAGATAAACATAGAAACATGGTAAATGATGAGTGGGGATGATGCTAGGAATTGTATGAGTTAACTAATATTTTATTAATTCACTTTTATGCTAGAAACATTAACAATAACATAATAATGAGTGGGTGTATTAGTTAGATAATATTTTTTTAGTTCATTTTTATTGTAAAAGAAAAGTAATGATAAATCCATGTATTAGTTAGATAATATTATATTAGTCCATTTTATTTATGATTATAAAATTATTTCTATTATATATCTTTATTGGATAAAAGAAAATAAGTATCAATGTTCTATGATTCTTAATAAATATTTTATTATACAATTAACATTTATGCTTCAGTGCATTGATACATTAGTATATTTATTACAAAAAATTGAATCTATAATGAGATAATGTCATAATTAAATGCCACTTCTTTAGCAACGGAATTTTAATCTTTCCACCTTAAGAATAGTAACATACATAATTCCTTTAAAAAACCAACAATTCAAATTTGCAAGTTGTGAAATTAGTAAGATGATTGAATTTAAGTTTATTCTTGTAATTGTCTAATATATCACTTGCTTTAGAATTTAATACATTAAAAAAATTATAGCTAAAATAAATGTTGTACTAATATGTTTTTAAAATTACCATTATCAATTAGATCTTATTATTTTAATTCTTTAATTCTAAGTTTTTTCATCTTTTAATTTAGATTTTATAATACATTAATGTAATTAAAAAATGTAGATTTCAGAAATTATCATAACCATAGAAGTATATTTACATATATTACCTAGGCCACATAAAATAAAGTCCTAAATTTTTTTCTAAAAGTTCCATAATATAGATACAATTGCACAACTCACAATCTAAAAGTTCCATAACATAGATACAAGGCATTGCACAACTCACATATTGGTAATTTTGTTTTTAAATTTTGAATATCTTTTTCATGCTAAAATTTACAAAAACATTTACTTTAGAATTCTCAAAGTTTCATGATATGATATAGATAGAAGGCATTGTAGAACTAACATCTTGGTAATTTTTTTTTATAATTTTTAATATTTTTTTCATGCTAAAATTTACAAATATTCTAGTGGTAACATAAATAGTTGCTTTAGAAAATTTCAGTGAAAATATATTTGGTAGTGCATAGACTAGCACAGTCGTTAATTCGTGAACATCGAAAGGTATCGGTTAAGAATGCATGTCCCTAATATAAAATGTCTGTGGTAATATGAAACATTTTGCTGTACTGCTTAATCCTACTTAATTATTTAAACATGGCAATTATATATCCTTACATTAATTTTTTAATGTGATTAGGTAAATGTTAAAAAGAGTAAACATGTTAACGAATGCCTTGATAAGTGCAAGAAAGTTATGAACAATAAATCTGACCCATTGATTTTGGAGGATGACTAAGAATATGCGAACATCTTCAATGCATAGCTATCAAATTAGAGTTTAAGGTTAAATATGGTTAAAAAATCATTAATTATGCCCATTATCAAAAAGTTTAAACCTTTGACATAATTAAAACAATAACTTAAAAAATACTATGACAAGTCAAAACAGTCCCATCCTCTTCCGTTACACTTGTTGAACCCTTACCTCAAGTACCATCACTCCTATCACAAGTCAAAGCAGTCCCATCCTCTTCGGTTGCACTTGTTGAACCCTTACATGAAAATAAAATGGTCTACAACATCGAACATGATGGGTGCTGGGTTTTGGATAGAGGACGAAGGGAGTGAAGAGAAATGGTAATAGCAAGTCGTTGAGGGGTAGTGTAAAGCATGAGAAACCTATAGTGTAAACACGTATTCTATGCACATATTCCAAATTAGGATATACTTTCATCACAAACATGACTGGAGTCATGGCAGATTCAAACCGAATATTACTTCATGTTTTTAAATCTTTTCGTGACATGGTCGAAAAAATTGGAGAGACTTTTTTAAGTACGTCTTATTTTCCTAAGTTAACACTGGTATAAATTTAGCTAACAATGTTTCTTTATATTAATATAATTTAATTTAGAAGAAATGATCTCATTAATTAATGTTTCTTTTCCTTTATTAATTTATTTTAAATTAAGAGTAATGATTTGAATGTATTAAAATCATGTTAATTGATATATTTATAGATTAGTATGAAGGTTGGTTAAGAAAAAAAGAGGAGAAATACATATAATATGTATTATGTTTTGTTGTTGTTGATTTATACATATGATGTTTTGTTATTGGTAAAGTATAAAAATATAATTCAAAAGTATAGCTATCACATTTAAGGATGATAAATTGGAGGTAGTTCCTTATTACAAGTATTTTTATCATGAATTTGATTGCAATTATAGTTGGAAATATTGCATAAGAAAGTTCATTTGTGAAATTGAAAATTGAAGCAACTTCTATTTTGAACATTAGCACAAAAATCATTTGTATTGTTTCCCTAATTGGTCTTTGGACCACTCTAAAGAGTATTAATAAAATTAAAAGAGTTCAAATTTTTTTTAGTAAAGAAACAAGAAGTAAAATACAAATTATACTCTAGTATGTTAACAAAAACATGTACGTTACCTTTATAAGGAGAAGAATTATGCCAATGTATTACACACTTCATCAAAATAAAACATATGGATACTATTAGGTTGTGAAAAAAGGAAAAGGTTGCATCTCATGATAATCATATCCTTTTATGGGATGAAATGGATTAAAAAATGGGGTTGTGAAAAAAGGAAAAGGTTGCATCTCATGATAATCATATCCTTTTATGGGATGAAATGGATTAAAAAATGGGGTAGTGTAGAAAAAATTTGCAATTTTTTTACATGGACCATTTACTATTTAAGACTTCTTCAAAATAGGCTAATGTGAGGCTAATAGAGAAACTATGAGAAGAATTTGATGAGAAAATGATATTCTATCAATGCATATCAAGTCAATGATTCAATGCATGGAATAACAATACTCTAAGAGAAAATCTCTATGCATTAAAAAAAAAAAACATTTACTTTGTGAATTCACACTAAGTTCCCATTGTCCATATGTAGAAATAAGAAGATGTAAAAAAGAAGAAGAAGAAGAAGAACATCTATACCTACATTTAAAACAAGGAAAGATTGAACACAACTCGATCAATTTAACATAAATATTTGAGTAGCTTACGTACTTTATTAAGTTTTCCAAGAAACAAATATGTAGTAAAAATATATTTATATATATATATATATATATATATTGTAAATAATTGTTTGTATATTACATTTCAGGATAAAAACTTACAATAGGGTCATGATTGTCAAAGAACTCTGAGTGTTGAATTCCCCCTAAGGGAAAACAATTCGTTTGGACATGTCTGGCCTTCTAGAAAATATAAGACTAACTTTTGACAAGAAAAAATAAAACATGTTTCTAGAAGTCGCATTTGGCCCAAGAGAACACTTGTAGAAACATAAAGGATTGTAAAAAATAACCACGCAGTCTAACACATAAAGGATTAACAAAAATAACCATGTAGTGTGACACATGTGCATATGTTCACGCTCATGCATTCGATCTACAACTTTTTTCCATGTTTTCCGTTGTTGTCGCCTGGATAGACAGAGCCATGAATGTCGTTGAGGTCGCTGGTGCACTGGAGGCTTGTTCTAGGGAGTGTCGAGGGTCGAGAAAAGTTGAGAGCATGTGGATAAGTTTCTCCCCTCACTTATCCAGAAGCTCAAACCAGAAGTGTAGGTCGTCCACATCCTTGTAGACCAAAAACACCAAATCATGCAATATCGCCATTGAATCTCAAAATCTTGCACATCAAGCACAGTCTGAGTGAGAGTGTTTCTGGCTCGATGGTTCTTCCAAGTTGGTTGGGGTGTCTTCCAACGGAGCTGGGACCGAGGGTGGTTGCGGGGGGTCAAAGGGTGGTAGCATAGGAGTAGAGTGATTAGGTGAGTTTGTTGGGTGGGCCTAGGCTGGTTGCGAGGAGGAGGCCAGGTCCTTGATTGCGCCAAGATAAAAGCCCAATGAATTTCCCTAAATATCAAACCAGTCCACACGACAAGCCCATGGCAAGGACAAAGGCGGAAGACAACTCTGGCCCTGTGAGGAGTGGACAAAGGAGGAAGGCGAGGGGTTGGGAGATGAAGCAGGGGTAGGTGGAGGCCAAATGACCATGCTAGCTCTATTTTGGTACAAGATAGGGCCTCTCTTGGGCTTCCGACAAAGATGAGGAATGAATGAGGTAGAGAGGAGAAGTGAAGGTGCAAAGAGTTGGAAAAGGTAGAAGGTGGTGGCTGAAGAGAATTGAAAAATGGATGTTTTCTCTACAGGGAGGGAAGAAACATGATGATCCAAACGAGGACAGGCATATTAAAATGAAAATTGGAGTGGAAATATGAAAACTGTTGGAAGATTGGTTGTTGTCATTGATGTCAACCATAGTCATGGGTTTTGGACTGCAAGATTGATGAAGGTATTTGGACATGAAGGAAAATGCACATGCAGATACAACACCCATGGATGGATAGTATACATCATGTTGTTT
>ML790697.1:362900-377530 GCA_009831015.1 Picea engelmannii
AAATGAATTTTTGAAGATGACAAAGTGAATTGAAGAAGGAAGTACATGTAGGCCTTGAAGATAATTAAAGAAAAGAATTACAAAATAAGAAAGTGTCAGTTCGGCCCTAATGTTAAAAGGAAGTGACATAAATGGTATAAATAGACATCATTATACATTCATTTGATAAAAGTCAAATTTCAGAGGTAATAAGAAGAAAAGAAGGCCATATTTCAAGGGAGGATGAAGTCTTTTGGTGATGTGTTCTAAGGTATGTTATTTTTAGGTTATTTTACCATTTTTTCTATAATTTTTTTTATAGAACGATTCAGATGGGGAAATTGCTATGGTATTGAGAAGACATATCAAGGTACCTCTGGTAAAAATTTCAACTCTTGATTCGCTATAATTATGGAGATACACTCTGTGGAAGATAGGGGTTGTGACCAATCTTGTAGCTAGTCAATAAACATGTGTTTCAGGTAAAGTATACATAACTTCTTCATAGAGAATCCAAATGAAGTGGGACAAATTTCATTGGAAAGAGTACGGACTGTAGCTTCTTGTGTGTGAGTTTCAGAATCAGATGTTAATTATTGAGTGCATGACATTCTATGCAAGTTCACTCTCCTGAATAGAACAGAATTGAATAAAGTCTACCATTCTTTCTATAACCTCTTTTTAGGGAGGATTCAAGGAGTGAAAATTGGAGGAGTTTCAGAAAATACATTGAGTAATATTATCTATAGGATCAGAGTACTCCAAGAATTGAAGAATTGCAGAAATTGAAGAAGTCTCAGGAAGCATTATGAGGTTCTATGTGATGATTGGTTGATGGTGATGATTTAATGTAAAGTTTTATTATCTCTCATATATTCTTAGGTGGAAGGAAGGTGCAAGGATGGAGAGTTCAAATCTCTCTTGATATTGGAGGATTCTATATTCCTCTTGGAGGTTTATTCCTCCCTTTACATTTGGAAGTTGTAGCTACCTTTGGAAGTCATTACTTCCCTTAAACAATAACTATTGATTATTTCTCATATATTGTGCATGGTATATTGTGGTGTATTGGTGTAAATCTTATACTATTGTTCATTGCTCATTGGATATAGTTGAATGGTTTAAGTATAAGTTGAAAAAGGTTTTAAATTGTACTTGATACTGATTCACCCCCCCTCTTAGTATCAACAATTGGTATCATAGCAGGTTACCTTCAGTACCATTTAACCACTGAAAGGAACATCCTAAGAAGAAATGGAAGACAAAATTCCAAATGGGATTCCACCATTTGATGGAAGAAATTTTGAATATTGGAGTAATAGAATGGAAACTTACTTGAAATCTCTTGGGGCAGATGTTTGGTTCTCATTTGCTTCATGATACAATGCTTTGAAGAAGCCAAAGACTACAGCTCAGAAGAAAGAAAAAATGAACAACAAATTGGCAATAGATACCATCCTGGATGGATTGACAGATTCAGTGAAATCCAAGGTGGGATCATGTGCATCATCAAAAGAGCTTTGGGACAAGCTACAAGACCTTTATGTAATGGAAGATGCAGTAGAAGAAGAAGAAGAAGAAGTTGAAGCAAATTACAACATCCTGTTTTCAGAGAAGAAAATAGAGGTCAGTTCTTTTGCTTTAATTGTGAAGGAGTAGGTCATGTTGAATTTGAATGTCCTCATCCAAGGATTGAAAGAAATGACACTGAAGAAGAAAATTCCATTGAAGAAGAAGAAAATCATGAAGAAAAAATTATTCAACAAGAAGATGGGAATCTTAAAAGATTGAAGTATGTTGAGATTGAAAATAGCAAGCTCAAAGACACGCAAAGAAAACTAAGAAATGAATTGGTTAGCTGTGAAAAGACAATTGTAATCTTGAAAAAACAATTAGAAGACTTTGAGAAACTAAGAGAATAAACCATTTCCTTGAAAAATCTACTCGAATAATAAAGAAGAATAAGAGAAGTAAGGAATGTCCAAATGAAGAAGAAAGAAGAAGATTGTGAGAAACATGAACAAGAAATTGTCTCATTGAGGAAGAGCTTGAGAAACTCTCAAGTGCCAAAAGAATTAACACATATTGGATTCATGGGTRAAACTTTATACAAAGAAGATGCAAATACCAACAAGAAGGTTGAAGAAAGAGCTACACAGACAGTTGATGAGAAGTGGACCAGGATACCAGAAAGAAGGAATGATTACAAAAGAGATGAATATCCAAGACGACCTCCTACCTTCAGGAATCAAAGAAGCTTCAATCAGTATGAAGGAAACTACAGAAGAATAGATCATGAACCTAGATGGACTACATCACAAAAAATCCGACTTACTCCAAGGTATCAAAATTTCTTTCTTGGTCATTGTTATACTTGCAAAATTTTTGGACATAAGGCTATTAATTGCAGAATCAATGAAAGGAACACATACGCAAGAAACATGAATGGTGTAAATAGAAAATATTGAAATAATCATGGATTTGTCAACATAAGTTATAATTCATTTTCCCCATTGATGGACAAAAATATTGCATTCTACAAATGTAATTATCTTGGTCACAAAGCACGAGATTGCAGATATATGAATGAAGATGTTCCTATGCCAACCACAATATGGAGAAGGAAAGAGATTCCAAACAATGAATATTGTTGAATAGGATTGAACGTTGAAGAATGTAAAGAAGAAGATGAATGGTACATATACAGTGGATGTTCTTCACACATGACCAGGGATCAAAGCAAATTTGTTAGCTTGAATAAAAAGGGTGGAAATGTTGCATTTGGAGATGACTCATCTACCAAAATACTTGGAAAATGAATTGTAAAGCTTGGAAAAGAAAATGTAAAAGAAGGAAAAATCCTATTGGTTGAATATTTGAAGCATAATCTCCTCGGTGTTAGAAAAATATGTGATCAAGGATACACTCTTACGTTTGACTCCTGAAAATGTAAAATCAGAGAAAATAACTCAGGAAGATTGGTTGCAACTACAACAAGAAGACCGAACAACATATACATCCTATACATGAAGAAGAGAGGGAAGACAAAAGCCACACAAAATGATTCCAAGGAAGAAAAAGTCCCAAAGACCAAAAATAAGGATGAAGTATTATTGAGTGCCACATGTTTAGGGGGAGAAACCCCAAAGAAGAAGGTTACCTTTTGCTATTAAACTCAGGGGGAGAAGCCATACACTTTTCCATTGATGTAAAAGGGGGAGAGAAATTGGGATCATGATGATAGGGGGAGCATGAGTGTTGCCATCAATGACAAAGGAGGAAATTGTTGGAAGATTGGTTGTTGTCATTGATGTCAACCCTAGTCATGGGTTTTGGACCGCAAGATTGATGAAGGTATTTGGACATGAAGGAAAATGCAGATGCAGATACAAAACCCATGGATGAATAATATACATCATGTTGTTTTTAGTGGTATGTGGCATGTCACGTGGATCCTCATGGTTGAGTAGAAATGAATTTTTGACGATGACAAAGTGAATTGAAGAAGGAAGTACATGTAGGCCCTGAAGATAATTAAAGAAAAGAATTACAAAATAAGAAAGTGTCAGGTCGACCCTAATGTTAAAAGGAGGTGACATAAATGGTATAAATAAACATCATTATACATTCATTTGATACAAGTGGAATTTTAGAGGTAATAAGAAGAAAAGAAGGGCATATTTCAAGGGAGGATGAAGTCTTTTGGTGATGTGTTCTAAGGTATGTTATTTTTAGGTCATCTTACCATTTTTGCTATAACTTTTTTTATAGAATGATTCAGATGGTGAAATATCTATGTTATTGAGAAGACATATCAAGGTACCTCTGGTAAAAAGTTTAGCTCTTGATTCGCTATAATTATGGAGATACACTATGTGGAAGATAGGGTTTGTGACCAGTCCTGAAGCTAGTCAATAAACATGTGTTCCGGGTAAAAAAGTCATAACTTATTCATAGAGAATCCAAATGAAGTGGGACAAATTTCATTAGAAAGAGTATCGACTTTGGTTTCTTGTGTGCGATTTTCAAAATCATATGTTAATTATTGAGCATGGGAAATTATGTGCAAGTTCACTCTCCTGAATAGACCAGAATTGAATAAAGTCTACCATTTTTTCTATAACCTCTTTTTGGGGAGGATTCAAGGAGTGAAAATTCGAGGAGTTTCAGAGAATACATTGAGTAATATTATCTATAGGGTCAGATTACTCCAAGAATTGAAGAATTGTAGAAATTGAAGAAGTCTCAGAAAGCATTATCAGGTTCTATGTGATGATTGGTTGATGGTGATGATTTAATGTAAAGTTTTATTATCTCTCATATATTCTTGGGTGGAAGGAAGGGGCAAGGATGGAGAGTTAAAATATCTTTTGATATTGGAGGATTGTATCTTCCTCTTGGAGGTTTATCCCTCCCTTTACATTTGGAAGCTGTAGCTACCTTTGGAAGTCATTACTTCCCTAGAACAATAACTATTGATTATTTCTCATATATTGTGCATGGTGTATTGTGGTGTATTGGTGTAAGTCTTATACTATTGTTCATTTCTCATTGGATATGGTTGAATGGTTTAAGTATAAGTTGAAAAAGGTTTTAAATTGTACTTGATACTGATTCACCCCCCCTCTCTGTATCAAAAAAAACACGCAAAGGTGACTACCATAAACACTCCTCCAGTGTTCAAACGAAGAAACAAAGGATGTTGTGATCAATCAGTTAATAGAGGACTGAAAGAAATTAAAGTGACCTTTATTCATCGAGAGGACAATAGGTGGAGGTGCATGTGTTGGTCATGTGGCTTTGTAGCGTTGATAAGCATCGTCCTCTCCCATTGACACATGGGCCTTGCTGACACCCAATATAGGGGACCGTCTGTACTAAGAGCCTGAGCAACGCAATTTTGGAGGATGGGATGATCAGTGTGGGTAGAGGGCATGAATAGAAGATCTGGTCCCTCTAAGGCCACTCGTCAATTAGATAAATTCTCAGCAATATGATTTGATTTTATTTGAATATATGAAGGGATGAGAGATAAGTGAGGCTAAATGAGTGTTGCAATGGTGTTGAGTCCAGTGGATAGTCACCAACAGGGAGAGATTTTGTTTGGGTCTGCTCCATTGAGAATTTTTCCAAAGAGGTTGAGAATTATTTGAAAGTCCCCCCCCATAATCAATTGATGGTAACCCTAATATTGAGTGATGTTTAGACCTTTTATGAGACCCCATAGCTCTGCCACATTATTAGTATTATGACTATGGATTCCAACAGATACGAGTAAGATGTTCCCCTGGCTATTGTAGAAGACCACTCAAAATCCCGCTGCACCTAGATTTCCTTTGGATGCGCCATCAAAGTTTATCTTGATAAATATTGAGGGAAAAGGAGACCAATGCGAAGGGATTCCTTTGGTTTTGGATCGCTCATGGTTCTTGTTAAGAGAGGAATTGAAGGTGAAGTTTCATCTATCCAAGATTCTCTGTTTATGGGGAGGACATTTCAAGTCCTCGTCTTTCCAATACTGCAGATGGATGGTTTCTTTGATGTTTTCATGAATTTAATTCCAAATTGTTTGCCAATCTTGATGAGTTGTGAGGAAGATATGCATGCTCCACTCTTTCCAAAATTTCCAAAGGATAAACCCGAGAATTAGCTGCAAGATGTGGTTGAGGATGGGAGACTGGAAATCTAAGTCCCTCCATTCTACGATGGTTTCCCTGAGGTCTTCACGGTTGCGATCCAAAATACACATGAATTGGTGCATTGATCCCAGACTTGAGAGCTATAGAAGCAGAGGTTTAGAAAATGTTTTTGGGATTTCGAATCCCCTTAGAAGAGAGTGAATATGGAAGGCCCGATGAAGCCTCATTTCATAAGATTATCCCAAGTAAGGATACTTTTGTGTGCAACAAGCTAGAGGAAAGTACTCATTTTGGGCAAGTGCTTAGCTGTCTAAATTTTCGTCCATATCTTCTCTTGTGGGATGGGGTGGGAAGATTATTTGATCCTATAGGATTCTTGGATATTAAAGGTTCCCCATGAGGAGTGCCCCCATATTAAAATATCCTCTCCCTGAAGAATTTTATTTTTTATGGAATTGGTCAGATCGTACCAGGGTTGGAGATCCACATGATTTGGAATGTGGAGTTCCCTTTGAGAGGATTTACAACATTTCTAGGTGGCACCAAAGGGGTTCACATGGAAATACTCTGCTACTATGAAAATTCTCGCCTAGGTAGCGGGGCAGAGGAAATTGTCAGCTAGAGTATCATGGTCGAGAACGAGCTATTGCTGCCACGAGTCGTTCAAAAATGAGGTTGTTATTATATTACAAACTTGCCAGAAGGCATGATCAAGAATCAAAGAGTGGATCTTCTTGGAAACATTCCATATTAAGGAGCCCGAAGTATTATTATCCCATTTGATTAGATGATTTTTTGCGATGTTGGGTGCATATTTCTTCCTCCGGAGTCTGGCCCAGGAATCATGGGAGTGCTTGAGCCACCTCCACCAAATTTTAACATTGAGAACTTTGTTTAGAGTAGTTGGGTCCCTTAGCCCGAGGCCTCCCCATGATTTTGGTTTGCACAACTTTTCCTAGCTGATCAGAGACACTTTTTTTCTTATCTTTACCCCCTGCAACAAATTGTTTTTGTGCAAGGTTTTGATGGCATTTAGAATGAATCTAAGAGATACCAAGGCCAAGAAAGAGTAGATTGGAAAGACTTGCAGGACATATTTAAGGAGGATGAGATGATTGGGAAGCTTAATCAATTGAAACGTCCAATAGGAATGTCTTTTAGAGAGGGAAGTGAGAAGTCCTTTCTAGGAACTATTTCAGAGAGATTTCTCTATGAGTGGAATGCCAAGGTAATTGGATGGAAGGGAGCTATGAGTGAAGCCCAAGTTCGTAGTTATGTGAAGTTGAACAGGGAGTGCAGTGTTAAAAAATAATATCTTAGATTTGTCTCTATTGATTTCCATTCCTAAGGAGGCACAAAAGGTTTGAAGGATATATGGGATCTTTTGTACTTCCTGAACCATAGGGGATCCCAACATTAAGGTATCATCAAAAAAATTATTGTGGGAGACTGAAGGATCGATACCGTGAAGGGGTATCCCAACTAAAGATCTGTCTGCAATAGAAGCTTTGATGAAGTAGCTAAGGCCTTTCTCCATGATGATGAAAAGGAAGGGTGATAGGGGATGCCCTTGTCGTATCCCGCGAGTGGGAGAGAAGGGGTGTGAGGGATCGCCATTGATAAGGATAGAAAAGAAGGAAGAGGAGGTTAATTTGAGGAGCCAATATACCCAGGCAGGTGAAAATCCAAAAGCAAGAAGTACATATGTCATGTAAGCCCAACTTATCTTATCAAACACTTTAGAGAGATCTAACTTTAATAACATACCTAGAGTGTCGGTTTTTTTAGGAGAGTGGATAACTTCATGCATGAGGATTAAGTTGTCCATAATTTTCCTTCCTTCAACATATCCTGACTTCTTAGGTGAAATAATGAAGGGAAGGAAAGGTTTTAGGCATCATTTGATCACCTTCGTTAAGAGCCTGTAGATTACATTGCATAAGGCTATCAGCCTGAATTTTTTTGGGTGAGTGACTCGCTCTTCATTGGGTATGAGATTGAGGAACGTAGCATTGACTACAGAGATAATCTGACTAGAGGTTCGAGAGTCCTCAATGGTTTCCCAAAATTCCTCCCTTATCATGTGTCAGCAGTGGTGGAAAAAATACGCAGTGAAGTCATTCGGACGAGGAGATTTTCCTTTTGGAGTGTCTTGAACCGCCAGGTCTACTTCTTCAATCATAATAGGACATAGCTAGGCTTCATTTTGTTCCTTAGTTATGTGGACTGGAATGTGTTGAGTGATTTTTCCAATGGCAAGAGATCGATCGCCTGGAGATTCAAACAACAGATCTAGATAAAATGAGACTAGTTCTTGTTCTAGGTTGTTGTGATATTAGAGAATTCGGCTTTGTTTTGTGATGAGGTGTGAGATGCGGTTTATATGTCTATGTTGGATCATAGATATGTGGAAGAACTTGGTGTTTTGTTCCCCCTCTTGAAGCCATTGTATCTTGGATTTTTTACTCCAGAGGGTCTCCTCTTGTGTGCACCTTTCATCCAACTTTTATTTTATCAAAGCTTCCTGCTCTTTAAGTTCCTCTGTGAGGCCCTGATTTTTGATTTGGATCTAGAGGAGCCAAATTTGATCAATTAAATGTCGTTGTGCCTCGAGGATATTTCCAAATTTATGTTTTTTCCAGAGCTTGAGGTGTTTCTTGAAGTTTTTTAGTCTTTCCTGAAACCGATACATTTTGGAACCATGCAGGATGGTCGCTTCCTTCCACCAATGGGGGCCAGGGTTTGGAAGTGTGGATGATTGATCCAAAATACCTCAAATATGAAAGTATTGCGATTGAGGGAGCCTGGGATATCTAACCATAGTTGAATGGGCCAATGATTCGATCCAAGGGCATCGAGAATGTTGGCTTCCAGAGTGAGTCCATCTATTAAGAGGGATTTAGATATTAGGAAGTGATCTAGGTGGCACATGAACTGTTGGGACCCTAATCATCGATTTGACTAGGTATAAAGGTCATTTTGTGTTTTGAGGGAAATGAGACCCATCTTATCAATTAATGATTGAAAATTCCCACACTCTGCCTCGAGTATGTGAACCCCTCTTCTTTTATCTTCTAAATTGTAGATCATATTGAAATCCTTGCCCAATATCCATCTATGATTGGTGGTGAGGGTGGAAATCCCTTCCAGATTGTGAATTAAGGTTATCTTTTCCCTTTGACAAGCGGGGCCATAAATATTTGTAATGAAGCCTTGCCTATTGGAGCCAATAATCCTGTACTCCACCAAGATTGTTGTTACACGTCAAAATTGCTCAGTTGGATAAGTGTCACATGTCCCTCTCAATTGTCGTAAGTGTCGCACCTTCCTTACAACTTTCGCAAGTGTAGCAAGTTGGTCACAAGTGTCGCAAATGATGTTTATACATACTTCCATGTTGACGACACTAAGGAGACACTTATAACATCTCATATGACTAATTTGAAGGAGGAGAAATGGTTTACTAAAGTCAAATAACTCTTAGCACCTGAAAGGAACCCTGAAACAAAGGTTTTGAGGAGGAGCGCTCCCCTATTTCAGCCCTGGAGGTGCTGGCGCTCCCCCACAAGGCTTCAGGGAGCATTATAATGCTCCCCTCCCCCTCTGAAGAAGCGCTGCTCATCTTGAAGGTGCTGGCGCTCCCCTAAAGATTACCAGGGAGCTCTACAACGCTTTGATGCCCCTTCTAAGGGAGCGCTGCCTAATTTGAGGTAGTAGTTGACTCGTTGAGGAGAATAAGAGGAGGATCTTTCAAGATTAGGAGGCAGTTGTGCTTGAATTCTTGGTTTTATCAAGAGATCCCTGATCTAAGGAGAAGGTTCCCAACTTGTTCTAAAGATAACTCAAGAGGTTAAGCTTCTCTTAACCTATATAAACAGGCTCTATGATGGTGGAAAGGGGGAAGAACTGAAGATATGAAACTTATGATCTTGGAGGAAACTTACAGTCAGCCAAAGGAGAGTGATCAGTGAAGCTGTTGTTATCCAGGTTGTGGAGCTTTCAGGAAAGGGTTAGATGAAGGGGACTTGATGAAGCTGTCACATTCGCATCTACGATTGTAAGTACTGTTGTCGTTATTCTCATCAATATGACATGCTTGGCCTGTTTCTTTCTAGTTTGTGTCTAATGTCACATGAACTTATCATTAATTGATAGATCTGTTTTCAAACTAATATCAAGAGAGTAGGAAGTGGTCGTATCTTGTTTTGTCCACAGAACTCAGCGAGGAGCAAAGGATTGGAGTGCAACTCGGAGCGTGCAGGGACAAACGTCGATAAAAGGGTACTTTTGTCATCCTTCCTTTTCATGTGTTAGTTTAGATAGATTTGAAATGAGCTCAGTGTCCATGTTAAGCATTTTCTGTCTAGAGTTAGGGTCAAGATCTTAGAGGCGATCTACCTGTCCGCAGGGAGATTTTCCTACAACAGAAATTGGCGACTCCACTGGGGAGATAGCCTCAAATCGAAACTTCTTGTTTGGATTTTTCTCCTCATTCACCTTGTTCTATCTCTTGATTGTTTTAGACCTGGTCCACTCCTCTTTTGATTAGTTTTGTGAGCTGATTGGCTCCTTACCTTATCACACTCAGCATTATTGTCGAAATTGAATTGCAATTTTTTGATTTTTTGATATTTCTGGGACTTTTAGACCCTGGAGCCCCTGTCCTAGTGTTAATAGAGCACCAACGCCCCCCCATACCTTTTCACAGAGCGCTATAATGCTCCTTTCCTTTGGCAACAGAGTGCCAACCCTCTTTGGCTCAAAAAACCTTCTAGAATCGTTTTTTCTGGGTTTTTGCCTCTGTATTTCCTCTGCTGAGTGACCTTGTGAGTCAATGTTTCTTCCCTTTCAGCCTTGACACCTATCTTTTTGAAGAATAAACATCTCATTAGTTGGATCTTGTAGCCTTCTTCACTTTTTTCATTGAGTTTTTCCCTGTTGAGTGAAGTTTGAAACGCATGTATTGTTTTTCTCTCCTCATCAGCTGAGTAAAAAACTCTGGTGAAGGTCATCAAAGGCCTACAGACCTCTTTATCTTGATTTCAGTCAAGGTCTTTGTTCTTCAAATTTTGCTTTTGGGTGTGAAGTTTGTTTTTCTCTTTGATTGTTTCTTTTCTTTCTCTTTTTCGTTTTGATTGCTACAAAAGGGTGTATTGTTTGTGTGACTTTTGCTTGTGCTAGTTTGGTTTTCATTTATACCAAGAAGATAATTAGCAAGACGAGCATCATCTTGTATTGATCATCATTCATACGCAAACAATAAAAGACATCTTTATGATTGATTGTGCATATTAGAAGGTGTTTAAAAGTTTTTGCATTACATCAAGATTTGATTGAGAAAAGAATCGTTTGAGGGCATTCCGTATTTGTGTTTGTTAGTGAAAAAAACTTTCTCTCTCCCTTAGATAGATGTTCATCGAAAGAAAATGACTGCTTATCATATTTGATGCACTCTTTGGGTTTGAGTCATAATTCCATTTGTTTCACTTCCATGCACCCCTTTGCGTAAAGAACAGCCATAAAAAAATCAACGCTAATTAAAAGTTATTTAGAACTTTTTCTTTTCTAGGATCCTCCACCAACAATAGACTAGGCTTAATACTTTGGATTAGGGATGTGAGCACAACTCTCCAAAGTTTCTAAAACAAACAGTAGCATCTTGAGTTAGGGAGACTCAAATCCAGTTATCGTATAAGTCTGCCTGGGATCCCCCTCTCACACAGGGGTTACGCACGAGGTCGCATTCGGGTAAGCTACGGGGACTAACCCTCCGTGGTTTAACTGATTGTGGTGTTCAGATCCTATTATGGGGATCACTTTGACGTAAATCCACAATTACTACGTAGAAGCCTTTTAGTTGATTTCGGGCTTGATACCCTGCCTGTACATTCGGATCGGACTATCGACTGTTCCCGCCCAGGGGCTGACTGCGAATTGGTAACCTTAGTGGCCATAATATATAGGGTCTTACACAAGGTGACAGTGACAGGAAGTCTCACTGTACCTGGAGCAGACATTGGTCAAACTCACTCAGGATCCTTGGAGGGTAAATCTACAATTACTGCGTGGAAGCTTGCACCAAGGCATAAGTCCGTTAAGCAGGTCGCCATTGTAACTGTTCCACCCTATCCCTGCCCCTTCTGGACTTGATCACGCGACATTGGATTTCATCACCAACTAGTACGGTCATCGAGAGAAGGTCTTGTTTGCTTGGTTTTGATTCTTAGATTCTATTAGCATATGCTGTTTCTTTTACTTAGTGGACCTTAGGTCGAGTCAGTGTTAATGGCATCGAATCCTGGGAGTACTAATGGAGGAACCCCTTCTTCTGGGGAACCATATACTTTTCCTTCATTTGGAAACTTTGGTCCTCCATATGTTGCTACACTGAGTCTTCCAGGACTCACTTTTGGATTACCAGTTTGGTTGTTCCCCACTCCGGTGATCCCAAATCCTCCCAATGTTTCAGTTGCACCTAATACTTTGGATGTAAATGCACCACCCACACATCAACCTCACGTTGACTTTTCACCTTCTTCGCCCATAAAATCTCCTTCCATTTCTCCTTCTTCGCCTAGTGAAAGCTCTAAAGCAAGTAGCCAGGTTGATCAGAAGAAGAAGAAATGGAAATATAAGAAGAAGAAGAGCCTGAAAAGGACCAAGACCCCAACAACATCATATGTTGGCTCTAAGAAACAAGTTACTGTTGATAGTACTGGGAGTGTTGATAAGATCAACAAGATTAAAAGGAAGAATCTGAAACCTAAATTCCCTTGCAGCCTTTGTAAGGGTGACCACTTTCTGAGGGATTGCCTCAGTCTTACCCAGGTCTTAGCAATGTGGTCCTCCACGTCATCAGCCTCTGTCGGTCATGTCGATGATACCCCATCAACTAGTGATGTCCAGGTTGGTAAGAAGAAGAAAACTGTAAAGTTCCCTTGCATGTTATGTAAAGGTAATCATTACTCTCACCTTTGTCCTCGCATGGACGAGGCTTCTTCTCTTTTGGAAAAAAATCAACTTCCAAAAGGTTATCGTAAGCTTTCCTCTGACCCATTGTTGGTTGATGGACCGGTCAATCCGGTTCCATCCCTAGTCAGTCCGATTGATCAGACGGTCAATCTAGTTTCCTCCTCAATTGAACCACGAACCCAAGTAGCTGATGCAGTTCCATCATCGATTAGCCCCACTCTTCATCAAAAGAGTGATACCAAAGTGGTCGATCCGGTTCCACCCGTTGACCCCATTCTTCCCTTGGAGAATGAAACCCAAGTGGTCGATCTAGTTTCACCATCGGTCGATCCCACTCCTCCTTTGTTGAGTGCCAAAGTGGTTGATCTACTTTCTCCATCAGTCGATCCCATTTCTCCATTGAGGAATGTCAAAGTGACTGATCCAGTCCCTTCCTTGGTCAGTCCCACTCTTCCTCTGAAGAGTGCCAACGTGGTCTATCCAAGCCCACCATTGGTTGATCTGATCCAATCATCGGTCGATCCTACCCTCCTTCTAGAGAGTAAACCCAATACTGCCCATGTTTTTCTTGTTAATACAGACTCTACCATGCTTGGGGCCATTCCTCCTCCTCCTGTGGAACCCCCTCCAAGTAATGAAGCCATCCTTTTTGATTGGGGTGTGCTAACTGGACCTCGTCTTCCCTCCCACACTCCTTTCCAGATTACAGTACAGGTTCATGGTTGGGATGTTCCTCAAACGCTGATAGATGAAGGTGCGTCCGTTAGTATTTTGTCTTCTTTTGCTTGGTACACTTTGGGTTGTCTGCAACTTGCACCGGTTACACAGAATCTGTTAGCTTTTAATAGAAGAACTAGTCAACCTTTAGGGATCCTTCCTTAGTTTCCTATAACTTTGGGAGGGAAAACTGTCTTTATCGATGTCATGGTAGCCCGAGACCCCTTGGATTTCTCTTTACTCCTTGGGTGGGATTATGTCTATGATATGAAAGCTATTGTATCCACTGTTTTCCGTGTGATAGCTTTCCCTCATGATGGAAGAATTGTGACTATTGATTAACTTTCATTCATCGGCCCCGACTGGGTTACCTCCCTAAGTGGTTCTTATATGCAGACAATATCGCCCTCGCCACATGTCAATTATGTGGCATTGTCTCCCATGACCTCAACTTTCGACGATTTGGATCCAGTAGTTGACATGGTGATCTCTTCGGTAGGGTTATTGGAGCCCAATCTCCTTACCCCTGTCATGATCCTCGACATGTGTTCCTTCCAGAGTGATTGTCTTCCATCCGACAAAGGTCTCTTGGAAGCCATGATCGAGTTTTGTCCCTTGACATGGTATCCGTCCAAAGCATTATCCTCTTGGAAGCCATGATCAAGAAGAAACCACGAGCATAGTTTCTCTTCTCTATGGAAAGCTCGTTAAAAAATGAAACAGAGGTCACGAGCATAGTTTCTCTTCTTTGTGGCAAGCTCATTAAAAAATGAAACAGAGGCCACTAGATTTCATGTTGGGGGCATAATGAGCATAGTTTCTCTTCTCTGTGGCAAGCTCGTTAAAAAATGAAACAGAGGCCACTAGCTTTCATGCTTGGGGCATCACGATCATAGTTTCTCTTCTCTATAGAGAGCTCATTAAAAAATGAAACAAAGGCTTTGAGCATATTTTTCCTCCTTGTAGCAAGCTCGTTAAAAAATGAAACAACAATCTGGGGATCGAACCCAGAACCTTGAGCATAGTTCTTTTTCCTATGTCAAGCTCGTTAAAAAATGAAACAATCACCTCTCCCTTCAAGTCGAGTCTTTCGTCGGATCTCGTAGATGTCGATTCGAGTCTTTCGTTAGGTCTCATATTTAACCTTCATTTCATCCACCTGTATCCTTTTTCTCCATCTAGCACAGAAATTGGTGACAACCTCACAGTCGGTGAATGAATTGAAGCTTTGGGGGCATGTCTCTAGCCTTTTATGATCATTCTGGAGTCAATCCACCAGCTTTCAAGCTGGGGGCATACTGAGCTTAGTCTTTGTCCTTTCTC
>ML790697.1:417751-441199 GCA_009831015.1 Picea engelmannii
AAGATGGGGATATTCGAAGCATCATACTGAAGGAAGCCCATAGAGCACTTTATTGTGCGCATCCGGGTGTGAAGAAGATGTACGCAGACATGAGGAAGCTTTTCTTTTGGGTAGGCATGAAGCGCAATGTAGTCCATTTCGTCACCAAATGCCTAGAGTTTCAACAAGTGAAAGCCGACCACCATCACCCGACAGGCCTCCTACAACCACATGATGTTCCTATGTCCAAGTGGGAAGTCATCTCTATGGATTTTTTTGTGGGGTTGCCACTCACATCTCATAGACACAATGCCATTCTTGTGATAGTTGATAAGTTAACCAAGAGTTCTCATTTTATTCTGGTTAGAGACACTTACGATGTCACTGATGTGGCATGTGTGTTTGTAAGTGAGGTCATCTGTTTGCACAGGATACCTAAGAAGATCATTTTAGATAGGGACTTCATATTTACTTCTAGGTTTTGGACAAGTTTGCAGTCAGCATTGGGGAATCAGTTGAACTTAAGCACAACTTATCATCCTGAAACAAATGGGAAAACTGAGATAGTAAATCAAGTCATGGAAGACATGTTTAGGATGTATGCCATGGATAATCAAACCCATTGGGAGAAGTACCTACCTTTGGTAGAGTTTGCCTGCAATAACAGTTTTCATATCTCCATCGGAATGCCACCCTACGAAGCTTTGTATGGAAGGCCATGCAGAACGTTGTTGAGTTGGGATAGATTAGAATACTAAGTAACAGTTGGGCCATAATTGATTCAAGAGATGGAGAAACAGGTGATTCAGATTAGGCATAGACTAAAGGAAGCACAGGATAGGCAGAAAAGTTATGCGAATGCACACAGGACCGACATAAGTTATAAAGTGGGAGACCAGGTTTTCATTCGTATCAGGCCTAATAAGAGTACCATATAGTTCGGGAAGGGGACAAAGTTGTCACCCCGATTTATAGGACCATTCAAAATCCAAGAGAAAATTTGACCCGTTTCCTATCGTCTCGTACTGCCACCCCACTTGCATAAAACTCATAATATTTTTCATGTATTTGTTCTACATCATTATGTTGTTGATAAATCACATAAACTAAATTGGAAGGAATTGCAGGTATCGAACGCAGGAACCCTCACGGTAGAACCGTTACGTATATTGGACCATAGAGTCCGACAACTTAGGAACTGCCTGGTAGACCAAGTTAAGGTCCAGTGGGACAAGTATAGTCCAGGATCTGCTACTTGGGAGGATGCCGAGACATTACAATGAGATTATCCCTCACTTTTTTGACCACCTCCAAAATATTTTTCTCGAAGATTGGGTGCATGTAACACCACCTTTTGACTTAGACAAACAGGATTACCTGAGGTCTACACCCCTTTATTTTCTATTCACAAGTGAAACTCTTAAATAATACACTTGAACTTTTAAGACGTATGAACCTTTATAAATGTTTAAATGTTATTGATGATGATGGATATGATGCGATCTACTATGTGAAAGTAAATTCTATGAATGTTTAAAATGTTATTGATGATGATCGATACAATGCAATATATTGTGTGAATGAGAATCCTATGAGGGTTTAAATGCTATTAGAATGATGTTGGATATGATGCAATCTATTTTGTAAATGATAATTTTATGAATGGGTGTCGTTAATTGAATTAGGGATATGTTAGCATCAGAAGTCACTCCTGGATTGCTTGCAGGAGAAGAGTCCAATGCCCATCAGTTTTATGTCACGATTTGTTTAATGGGGTGATCAGATGGGTGAAGACTCAAGAAAATATAGCTTTAACTCAGGAAACTGGACCTGGTATGTAGAAAGAAAGGGAGGTATTGATCCAACTTCTGTCAGTAAATGATTAAAGGGTGGTAGAAGGAAGACTTGTGAGAAGGGCGAGCAAGACTGCCTTGGGAAACAGGCCTTTGGAAGCTTGAGGAAGAAAAACTTGGAAGCCAATATCCTCTTGGTCTAGAGCTTCAAGGAGCTGAGGGGGGACTCAACTGAATCCTTCAATTCCAAGTCGTTTCAGCGCTGAGAACATCACAAGAACCGATTAGAAACAATGTAACTATTACAGTGATCCAACCTACATCATCCTATAATAGCCACAACTCAAATGGATCCTCCAATTCTGAGTTGTTCTAAAATAGTAAACAAAGAGATGGAAGGGAAGCTAACATCCATAAAGTAAGAAATCTTAAATGCCTTATACATTAACCAGAGCGACCAACGTTTCATCAAAACTTTACAATCGGGATCCTTGCTCAACCATCGATAGATTACAAAATACAAAGATTGAGTCTATATACTCAGGAAAATTCACCTCATAGAGGCGTGTCCAGTCACCCAAAGCTTGGTGTCCCATCAGTCAAACTCGTACGTATATCATTCTTTAAGCGCCATCTTAACTACGCATGGCTCCTGCAAGGAGGGTAGCTGAGCCGTTAAGTGTTGGGCTAGCATGTGCATACTTCTCTGTCTAGTTGAGGACTTCGGCATGGCTTCTTTGAAAAAAGCAATACACAGTACCTATTCAAGCAGACCGCTTGCCAGACCCTCCATTCCCACACTTAATGAATGAAAGGAGGTTTCAACCACCCGCTCTTGCCGTCATTTACTCCAGGTGAGAAACAATATGGAGATCGGATCCGATGGCGCCTGGAGATCGCGATGATCCCATCTATAACTGAACTCGGTGCCTTTGGCCTTTTTTACACAGCTCCTTTCTCTCCCCAGGTGACCACGGGCTGTGACCATGTGTTTATTACCAAGGCGCTTTCGACGTTCGCTAATGGGAAGGAGCTAATACTTGCATTTATAAATCGCGATGAGAGGAATGCTGAGACAACTCAGTCTGGTGCTATGCGTCCTTCTGAGATCTGACGGTCCTGAAACTCACTCGGCGATACTGTGGGCCTGGGTCTAGGACTCTCCTGGCACATCGCGCATCAGAATATAACGGAGTTGCTCTTTGTGCCTTGGAGTCGCGATGGGAAAAACATCGAGATGGCTCAGTTTGGCGCCAGGTGTCCCCTTTGGATGGACGGATGAAAATGTTTCGTGATACTGTGGGCCCCACTTTCGGTGCTTTCGACACTATCGGGGTTCGGGGTTTTGAGATGTAGAACAACATGAAACTATCGCCCCTCGAACTCCCGAATGTTGAAACGCCGACGTGATTAGATCTCACGCCACGCGTCCTCTGGATGGACGGCTACTATTATCCCCTGCACATAATATGGGCGCGATCTATTGTTTTAACTTCAACGCAACTTCGCTATTCGCGATTTCCCGCCAACCGTTGATCTTCTCATATGGATGGATCTGGACTGTTGACACTATAATCCTTCCCTCTCACTTGATTTTAAGTCCGAAAGGGACTTTTCTGTGTGTTGCACTTGGGCGCTCCTCCTGCAACCTGCAGACCTGGATGTCCTGATGCCGAAGACAAGTAATGTTGCTAACATTAGGCTCCACGGGGAATAGATTTGTCCCTGTGATGGTCTAAGGACCCATTTTGCAGTTCCAGTGCCTTACTATTGGGCTACGGAGTCATTTACTAAGCCGAAAAATACAAATAAAAATAAGCAAAGAGTCAAAAGGACAATATTTACAAACGAAGGAGCCACCGAAGGCTTAGACAAAACATTTCTTAAGAAAATGCCCATTTACCGGGCTGTTGAAAACTTCTTCACCCTCCAAATCCTGCAACTTGTAAGTGTTATTTGAGAAAACTTCATAGATTTTGAAGGGGCCGATCCACAGGGCTTTGAATTTGTCGTGCTTGCCCTTGTCTTGCTTAGGAGAATCCCACTTCAGTACCAGTTCTCTTGTCCGAAATTCTTTCGACTTGGCCTTCTTATCAAAAACCTTCTTGATCCTTTGCTGATGATCCTGAATTCTGATCATTACCTTCTCTCTGTCCTGCTGGACTTCTACCAGTTGATGAATCCTTCTGATCATGTCGTTGGGTTCTTCATGATAATCCTGGAAGAATTTCACTACGAGAATAGCCAGCTGAGAGGGGAGGACAGCTTCTGCCCCGTAAACTAACTGGAAAGGGGAGATTCCTATAGATCTCTTTGTAGTCACCCGATCGGCCCACAGAGCGAATTTCAGATTTGAATCCCAAGCTTTTTGGTTGTCCTCCAATAGTCTTTTGATGATCCTTATGAGACTTTTGTTGGAGGATTCTGCTAAACCATTTCCCTGGGGATATTACGGAGTGGAGTGAATCAACTTGATTCCAAATTGCTCACAAAACTTGACCAACAGTTCGGCCTTGAATGAGGTTACATTATCTGTAACAATCTTTCTTGGGCAACCGAACCTTGTGATGAGGTTTTCCAGGAATCCAATAATTACCTTGTGGGAAGCACTCCTGGTGGGAATAGCTTCA
Source organism: Picea engelmannii (assembly GCA_009831015.1). Taxonomy (NCBI): domain Eukaryota; kingdom Viridiplantae; phylum Streptophyta; class Pinopsida; order Pinales; family Pinaceae; genus Picea; species Picea engelmannii. Next base: position 422,154 of record ML790697.1, read on the forward strand.
ATCCACTTGATAAAGAAGTCTGTGGCAGTCAGGATCCATCTGTGCTGCCCACTGGAAGCAGGGTGGATTTCTCCAATAAAATCTATGTCCCATTGTTGGAAAGGTCTCGAAACAACTACAGGTTGTAAAGGCAGAGACTTGATCTGTTGTTTTCCTGCAAATTTTTGACATTGGATACAGGCTCTAACTCCTCTGTGAACATCAGCGAACAAGGTGGGCTAGTAGTACCTGACTTTGAGAATTCTGTGGGCTGTGGCCTTCCAAAAATGGTGCCCTCCACATAGGCCGCTGTGAAATTCAACCATGATCCTGTCGGCCTCTCGTGGATCCATGCATTTCAAAATCACTCCTAGGGGGTCTTTCCAGTATAAAATTTGATCGATAAGGCAATACCTGATTGCCTTGAGCTTCAAAGCTCTTGCTTTGTTTCTTTGCAGGCCGTCTGGAGGTTGCAACTCTTGCAGAAAGTATATGACATCCTTATACCAAGGACATCGAGATAATGGGGCCTCCCTTTGAGGGTCTCTTTCAGACGGCCGAACCTGATGAACTCCTGAGCATTCATTGAGGAAATTTATCCCCAAAGCTTGGCAATTGGCTTCAGCCAACAACTTGGCTAAAACCTGACCTTTGATCAGTTTGGTAGGCCTTATTTCCAGGACAAATTCCAGAATCCTAGCTATCCACTTACTCCTTCTCCCGTCTATGTTAGGCTAGATAAGAATGTCTTTAATAGCAGCTGAGGGGACATAAGCTATGATTTTTTACTGCAGGACATAGAGTCTAAATGCCTTGACGACCTTTATCAGGGCATAGGTCTGCTTCTCCATAGTGTCATACCTGACTTCAGCATCCCTTAATGCTCGGCTGAAATAGGAAATAGGCTTCTCAAGTCTGTCCTTGTTTGTCTATAATAAAACAACAGACACCGTGTCAGTAGAGGCAAAGGAGAAAATAAGGAAATCCTTTGAGTAGTCAGGACTAATAAGCACGGGGGATTCAATCAGGGCTTTCTTTATTTTCTCAAAGGAATGTCATGATTCAGAAGTCCACCTCACTTCATTTACTTTCCTTAGCATGGATGTTATAAGTTTTACTTCCTCAACAAAGTTAGGCACAAACCTCCTCAGAAAATTGATTTTACCAAGGAAGGATTGGACCTCCTTCTTGGACCTCGGGATTGGTAAGGCCTGTATTTCTTCAACTATGCTAGGGTCAATCCTGACTTCTTCCGTTGATACTATGTGGCCCAGTAATTTTCCCTCCTGAATGGAGAACAAAGATTTCTTGGGGTTTAATGAAATGCCAAAACTCCTGCATTTCAGGAAAACCTTCCTGAGATGACGACAGTGTTCTTTATCAGAATTTGAAAACACTGTGATTTCATCCAAATAGACAACCAAAAAATTATCCTTTTCTCCGATTAAATCTATATCCATAGCACACTAAAACGTTTCCCCTACATTCATTAATCCAAACGGCATCTTGGCATACATGAATGTGCCCCATGGAGTGGTGAATGTCGTATTTTCGCTGTCCTCAGGCAGGACAGAGACCTGATTGTAGCCAGAGAAACCATCAATCATGGACATCCTGGAAGCTCCTATTACCCTCTACAGTATATGTTCCATATTTGGTAAGGGGTAGTTATCCTTTCATGAGCTCTTGTTCAGGTTTCTGATGTCTACACAGAGCCAGATCTCTCCACTCTTTTTGCTTACTGGCACCAGGTTAGCCACCCACTCTTTGTTTCTTCACTTCCCTCTCCATGATTCGAAACAACATAGGATTGATCTATCTCAGCTTCTACCTAAATGGTTTTGTCTCCTCTTTTAATGGGATTTTATGCTCGATGATAGAAGTGTCATATGTTTTGAGGTCTTCGTAGGTCTAGGAAAAAATGTCAGCAGATTCCCTCAAAAGTCCAGTGTATTCGGACCTCTACTCCTCTGTTAGACTTCTTGACAATTTAACAAATCTCGGCTCATTCTCAGTCCCAATTTGCACTGAATAGTACCAGTGTCATCCTCCGTGGTATCCCCTTTTAGTGACACATCATTTTGATCAAAAAGCCTTTCCAGAGGAACCAGTCCTCTTGGGATATGATTGCTGGGCAGCTGCACAATGTTACGTTCTACAATCTTATTCAGAAAATTACCCCCATCAAGCTCTTCTTCAGAGACAAAGTCTTCGTCGATATGCATCTCTGAAAACTCTTCGACTTTTTCCAAGAATTTCTTGACCTCGAGATCATCCTCGAAAACCTTCCAATGTTTGAAATTGTCAGGTATGGAGGGCCTGTATTTTACTTTCATATCATATTTGAATTTGGGCGGCAAGGGCACTTTGAAATTACTTGCTGATGTAGCCAAGGAATCTGCCATTGTGTTCTCCTCTCTTGGGATGAAAGAAACGTTAAATGTTGAGAAGAAACTTTCAATAAGGTCCCATACCTCGTTTCTGTAACTCCTGAGTCGAGGATGCTTAGCTTGGTAAGCGCTTCTGATCTGTTGGACCACCAACTTTGCATCACCGAAAACTGCTACCTCTTGAATTCCCATTTCCCTTGTGGCTCTTAACCCCAGGACAAGAGCTTCATACTCTGCCACATTGTTGGTAGCTTCAAATTCTAATTTGTATGATAGATATATGGTTTCCTGAGCAGGTGACACAAAAACCACCCCAGCTCCAGCACCTTCCCTGGAAGAGGCTCCATCAAAGAACATTTTTCAGACGGGGGTGATGGAGGGAGGAAATTTAGGGGAAATGGTGGGCTGCTTTCTGTGTTTAAGAGGAGGTTCGAGAGAATTGGTGCATTGTAGCACACTGGAACCTAAATCAGTGTCTAAGGAAAAAATGGGATGGTTGGTAGGGTTGGCCTCATCACTGATTATATAAGCTAGTTGGGCTTCTCTGTATAGCCTTCTATGCTCTCCTCCAAACACTAGGATAGTAGCATATGTGAGGTCCATTTGCAGAGTTCCCTCGGGACTTTTTATCTAAGATCTTGATAACAACATACCGAACTTGGGGGGGACATCGACCACTACAATATCCATGACCACATTTTTCATGGGCAACTGGAGCAAGGTCACGACCAGGTCTTTGATAACTCCAAGACACCGAACTTTCCTGGAGTCGAAGGAATAGAGGTCATGATAGGCTCGGGTGACTTCTAGCCCTAACTCTTCCATGACAATTTTGGGGATGAGGTTGTGAGGAGCTCCTGAATCCATCAAGCAGTTGTGCAACACCTTGTCATGTATGTTAAAGGAAGTGTAGAAGGGAGGGGATGAGTCATTCCTATCTTCTACCATAGGACCTAGAATAACTGCAGGCTTTTCATCTTGCAAATTAATAGAGTCTATGGGAAGGCATGAGATATCAGACTGTAAAAGCTCAGAGAAGCGTTTCTTGAACCCTTCATGTTTAATCAATTCTGTGAGGGGCACATGGATTTTGATTTTTTGAATTTCATGCTTGAAATTAAAAGAAGATGAGAGCTTTTGGATTTCTCTTATTTCGGGAGCATGACTTTGGATAATGAGAGAGAGGGGTTTGGTCTTCTTACCTCTATGACTGTCTGCTACTTCATCAACAAGCTTCTCTTTTCTAATGGACCACTCAGGAATATCAGGTGTTGCTTTCTTTTTCTTAGACCTCAGATCATATCTTCCTTGGTTGCCACTAGCCTTGTCTCCCTTTCTCAGTTCATTTAGCTGTTTGTCCATGAGAGAATCCTCGTATGATGATTGAGTGAGATGAGGAAAAGGAGGAGTGTCCCCGAAGCAATGGATTTCATGGTCGGGCTCATCCATTTCCCCTTATTCCCCCTTGGCCAAAAAATTGTTTTGAAAAGGAGCCCGAATCTTCTGGTCTTCTCTGTCTCTTCCCTTCTCTCTTTGCACATTTGGGGGAGTAAAATTGTTTGTCCTCCTGAAACATCCTTTGTTTTCGGCATTCTGAGGGCCCTTGTATGCTTTCTTCCCCCTAAATTTCATTCTCTCCATCTCTGCAGACAGAGACTTCACCATCTTGGTCAGTTCATCCACTTGAGGGTGGGGCACCGATGGGCCAGAAGTTGAGGCTTACGAACTTCCCTTTCTTCTGTCTGCATTGGCCTTGCTCCTCAGTCTACTAGCTACTAATACATTGTATTCTACTTCTATGGCCGCATCTTGCATTTAAGCTAAGGAGGCGGCTCTTCTTTCTCTCAGTAACAGACAGAAATCGGGGCCAAATGCACTAGCATAAGAAATCTTGGCCAAGGCTTCTGAGGTCTTTATTTCGACAGGAATTTTACTATACATCTTATTGAATCTTTTGGAGAAGTCAGAGACAGATTCTCCTTCCATTTTCTTCAAAAACCCGAACTCTGTCATGTAATACATGAAATCTTTCCTATCACCCCACTACCTCAGGAAAACACTATCCAGGGCTTCAATTCTGGCAATAGATCCGGGGGCCAATCCTCTGAACCATTTCCTCACCTCGCCATCGAGGCTCTAGACGGATACTCTCATCCAGACATCTTCATTTTCAATGTTGAGGTTGTCTGCGTAATTGTAGAAAGTAGCCAGGTGCTCTTCTGCATTTACATCCCCTTCTACAGTGAACTTGGGCATGTATTTCAAGTAATCTCCAGTAGGGAGAGGATTCATAGGATGGGGTAGAACTAAGGGAGCGTATCTGGCAGCAACTATGGTGTCCATTCTATTCAGAGGGGGATTAGCAGCAGCCATAGGAATATTAGGTGGAGGAGAACTCGAAGGAGAAGGAGTTCACGAAGGGGCTACTGGGAATGAGTCTCGAAGTGGGGTGGGAAATGAGAGGGGATTTAAGGAGAAGGCTAATGAGCTCAAGTCAACAAGTGCTCCTCTTTGTGCAGAAGCGGTAAAACTAGGCGTGGGGAAATCTTTTGCAGTATTGGGTCTACGCTAGCGTACAACTTCGGAGGAGAGGGGAGTGACAAGGGTTTCTCCCTCCAATCCCAAACCAGGAGGGGAAAACTCACCAGGAACACTCCCGAAGTTCAGGAAAAGAGAAACCTATGAAGGAGGCCGGTCAAGAATCTGAGGAGGATAAAATGGAGTTCTTACAAAAGGAGATGGCAAATTACCCGGTTTGGCGATGGAAGCTTCTTCTTCAGGGGCCTTTCCTTTTCTGAGAACCACCTCTGTATCAGATTTGGGTGTAACTAGAGGCAACTGTGGATGAGACCACATGTGTCTACCTTTGAAATCCATAATTAACTCGGCAGGTTCGCCACAACGGAGTCATCACAATGGAGTCACCAGGTGCACAGTAGCAATCTTCAAAGGCTCTGATACCTGATGCACCTTCAGGATCAGAGGCTCAATGTCATTCAATCCCAGGGAAAATTTTCAACTTCGTCCCTAGAAACGATGCCATAAATGTTAGCGTCAGAAGTCACTCCTGGATTGCTTGCAGGAGCAGAGCCCAACGCCCATCAGTTTTATGTCATGATTTGTTTAATGGGGTGATCAGATGGGTGAAGACTCAAGAAAATATAGATTTAACTCAGGAAACTGGACCTGGTATGTAGAAAGTAAGGGAGGTCTTGATCCAACTTCTGTCAGTAAATGATTAAAGGGTGGTAGAAGGAAGACTTGTGAGAAGGGTGAGCAAGATTGCCTCAGGAAACAGGCCTTTGAAAGCTTGAGGACGAAAAACTCGGAAGCCAATATCCTCTTGGTCCAGAGCTTCAAGGAGCTGAGGGGTGACTCGACTGAATCCTTCAATTCCAAGTTGTTTCAACATTGAGAACACGACAAGAACCGATTAGAAACAATGTAACTATTACAGTGATCCAACCTACATCATCCTATAACAGCCACAACTCGACTGGATCCTCCAATTTCAAGTTGTTCTAACACAGTAAACAAAGAGATGGAAGGGAAGCTGACATCCATAAAGTAAGAAATCTCAAATGCCTTATACATTAAACAGAGCGACCAACGCTTCATCAAAAATTTACAATCGGGAGCCTTGCTCAACCATCGATAGATTACAAAATACAAAGACTGAGTCTATATACTCAGGAAAATTCATCTCACAAAGGTGTGTCCAGTCACCCAAAGCTTGGTGTCCCTTCAGTCAAACTCGTACTGATATCATTCTTTAAGGGCCATCTTAACTACGCATGGCTCCTGCAATGAGGGTAGCTGAGCCATTAAGTGATGGGCTAGCATGCACAGACTTCTTTGTCTAGTCGAGGACTTCGGCATGGATTCTTTGAAAAAATCGATACACAGGACCTCTTCGATAAGACCGCTTGCTAGACCCTCCATTCCCACACTTAATGAATGAAAGGAGGTTTCAACCACCTGCTCTTGCCATCATTTACTCAAGGAAATAAATAGTATGGAGATCGGATCCGATGGCGCCTGGAGATCGCGATGATCCCCTCTGTAACTGAACTCGACGCCTTTGGCCTTTTTTACACAACTCCTTTCTCTCCCCAAGTGACCATGGGCTGTGACCATGTGCTTATTCCCAAGGTGCTTTCAGCGTTCGCAAATGGGAAGGAGCTAATCCCTGCATTTAGAAATCACAGTGAGCGAAACGCCGAGACGACTCAGTCTGGTGCCACGTGTCCTTCTAAGATCTGACGGTCCTGAAACTCACTCAACGATACTATGGGCCTGGGTCCGGGACTCTCCCGGCACCTCATGCATCAGAATATAACAGAGCTGCTCTTTGCACCTTGGAGTCGCGATGGATGAAACGTCGAGATGGATCAGTTTGGCGCCAGGTGTCCCCTTTGGATGGACAGCTGAAAATGTTTTGTGATACCGCGAGCCCCACTTTCGGCTCTTTCAGCGCTATCGGGGTTTGGGGTTTCGAGATGTAGAACAACATGAAACTCTCACCCCTCAAACTCCCGAATGCCGAAACGCCGATGCAATTAGATCTCGTGCCACGCATCCTTTGGATGAACGACTGTTATTCTCCCCTACACATAATATGGGCGTGATCTATTGTGTTAACTTCGCCGCAACTTCCCTATTCACGATTTCCCACCAACAATTGATCTTCTTATATGGATGGATCCGGACCATTGACACTATAATCCTGCCCGCTCGCTTGATTTTAAGTCCGAAAAGGACTTTTCTGTGCACTGCACTTCAGTGCTCCTCCTGCAACCTGCAGACCTGGATGTCCTGATGCCGAAGACAAGTAATGTTGCTAACAGGATATTATGAGATCTATTTCTAACTTGAAAACTTTGATGTTAAAGTTGTTGGTACACGGATACTGAATTGAAATTTTGGTTGTATGTAATTACATGATGATAATGCATTGAAATGTATGAGTTTGTGTTATAGACTAATCTACAGGTTAGGGGCTATGAAATAGCCAAGGGATAATGATGATGAAAGTGGATGTCATGACCACTGGCCGAGAAACATTATGGTATGAATATTTGTATGTGAAATTATATTGGTTTGGATGCATTGCTATGATATGTGGACCAGTGTAGGATTTCAGGTGGTGAGATTGCCCAAAACTGAATAGACGATGACAAAACTCCCAGCAACACGGTGCCATGTATATTCCATAGTAGGGTGTGGACCCTAGTGCTATTAGGAGGGGTGGAGGAATTTCCCACTGTGTATCCTCTGAAACCTAAAGTCATGGGAGGATGATGTTAGCTCACGCTCCCCTAGACGTGTGATGATGATTGTTAGTTGCCTGCTGGGGAAGCTTGGTCAAGATAATGACACTTCCACTTACGGGTTCTATTTGGAGTTAGGTCAATATAGTTGACGCTCCAAGATAATCCAGTAGAGGAAGGATAGGAATGGAAGATGGACATAAGTTAGGGAGGAAGGATGAGTAGAAATAGTTGAGAGTGTATGGAGATTTGTCTTATGGTGGAATTTATTGTTTTTCCTTCTGAAAAGAAAATGTATATATATATGAATATTCATAATTATGTAACTAAACTACAATTGTCTAAATAACATTGTTGAGCTAGATAATTGTAATTAAAGGATTTCACAAACAGTTGATTGGTTTATTTTCTTTAATAAAATGAATAGTCTTGTTGAATGGATTGGATGCATATGGAAATTACTATAGAGATGATAGTTATTGATATTAGTACATGAATGAGACTTGTATGTACTAGCTACACATGCATTTCTTACACATGTACACTAGTATGTATGAGTTTCTTGGCTTACTTACTAACAATGTCGGTTATTTGTTAGGAATGTGTGAACCATGTTTCTTTTCCCTTGTATCATAAAACACTTTAACTTCAAGATGAAGTTTCTTGAAGGGTGGGTGTATGTAACAACCCTAGTTAAATAGTTGCTTAAGGTTTATCAAGTATAATTAATTAAGTAATTAACTGTCCTAATGTGTATTAGTTAAATAATGATTATTTATTAATAATATTAATTAATTAATTAATTAATTATTATTTAATATATGTTGATTAATTAATTAATTAACACATTTAATGTTTGGGTAACGAATTAAAGGCTTRATAACTTTTAATTTATTATTAGAAAACTTAACATATGAAGGGATAAGGCATTGAATGGAGGGATAGGGTATTGAATGGAGGGATAAGGCATTAAATGGAGGGATAAGGTGGGTGGCATTGAATGAAAGGAGGAGGCGGTGAATGGGAAGGAGGATATGAGGGGGCAAAGGCATTCAGGAGAAGGACTTCTGAAAATTTGGGGGAAGGAAGCATTATTGGAGATTAGGGATTGTATTTTCTAGTGAGTATTTTCTGGTTAGGAGTTTGGGTGGACTGTTACAGGGGTGCATCGGTTGCTGGGAGTTTTGGGCTCGGGGTCTAGGAATCCTCACATAGTGCTAGAGCTAGGGAGCTAGAGAGGCTCTGTTCCTAGCTGGCAGGGAGGAAAGATTCCATTTTGGGCATCATTTTTTACAATATATATATATATATATATATATATATATATATAAATTTAGAATATAAACATTTATAATTTCATTTTTTACTTTATATATTTCAAAACTAATTTAAGAACTGATTTAAAAATCTATATTCCATATCTATATATCTAATTTTTTATGTAACTTCAAACATATAAATCATTTCACTTAACTTCTTGATTGGAAAATTATTAACAACCATATGCAAATATCTCCCACTTTTTGTTTTCATGTCTAATTTTACCTATTTCTATTTAATGTCCACCATTATAACCAACTTTTCATGTACAACTACTTATCAAATAATAATTTGAATGCAAATATCTCCCACTTTTTGTTTTTATGTCTAATTTTACCTATCTCTATTTAATGTACACCATTATAACCAACTTTTCATTTACAACTACTTATCAAATAATAATTCAAATACAAATATCTCCCACTTTTTATTTCCATATCTAATTTTACCTATCTATATTTAATATCCACCATTATAACCAACATTTCATTTAGAATTACTTATCAAATAATATAGTTAAAAAATTCATTTTTGAATATTTTTCATTTTACTTTGTTTCTCACTTTATAAGTTTCAATTTTTGTTTTTGTTTTAATGTCTATTTCTTCCTATCTCTATTTAATGTCCACCATTATAACCAACTTTTCATTTACAACTCCTTATCAAATAATAAATTTTAAAAAATCTCCTATCTCTATTTAATGTACACCATTATAACCAACTTTTCATGTACAACTCCTTATCAAATAATAAATTTTTAAAAGTCATAGATTTTGAGTATTTTTCATTTTACTTTGTTTCTCACTTTATACTTTTCAACACTAATTTTGTTTTGCTATCACACACATTTTGATCATTTTACTTCTTAATGTTACATCTAAATATCTTTGACCTTTTGTCTAGACGTCTCAATAATTTCATCTATTAACAGTCACATCTAAATTCCATATATTATCTTTGAATTTTTGTGTTGACGTCTAAATAATTTCATCTATTACCAATCACATCTAAATATCTCATATACTTTGTTTAAATGTCTCGGTAATTTCAGTTACCTAATGTATGTCCCTCTTCTCACGTTTCAATAATTTACCTATGTCTGTTTCAAGTCCTCCGCCATCGTAAACCACCCGTCAACTTTGAAAGTAGATTATTACTAGCACAACCTCTAAGTCGAGGCTGGTAAACACTGAAAGGCCTATGTATCATCTTCCAATCCCTCTCGTAATTACTTCACCGTGAATTACAGACCAAAGAATATGCGCATATTTACTCATTACATACCAAACATCATCCTGCTTGCTTTGTATCCAGTCGGGACGGACCACCTTCAACTCTCCAATAAAAAATGTGTGTCAGCTGAGCTAATGTAAGTTCAACCGTGGGAATAGCCATAGGATCCCCTAGGCAGCCTTTCCTTCCTACCCCGAACAAAATCATACTAAAGTCTGATTGATGCGCACTCGCTCCTTTTTTTATTCGCACTCGCAATCGTTTCATATTCTCCATGGAAATCGTGGCCAACACTTCAAACACGCACGGAGGGGAGACTGGAGGTTGAAACGCTTCACTTCACATCCACGCAGCCATAAACATCCGCACTGGTAAAAAAAAATGACTCTGCTTAAAACCTTTTAATTGGCATCCAACGCCCACGCGGCCATACCTATCCGTCCAATAACAATAATTTAGTAAATTGTGGCCAGCTTAACATATTATCTCTTAATCATTGAACGTGGCAACTTGGTGGTGAGCAAGTAAATTTTTAATTTTATTTAGTAAATGTGAAAAAGTAATCACATAAACGTACGTCTTTATAAATGAGCGGAAGTTAATTTATCAAAATTTCATCCATTGATTAGAGAGGACGACGAAGAATATGCTAGCATCTTCAATTTCCAACCCTAAGATTGAAATTTATGATTAAAAGATCATTAATTGTGCCCATTATCAAGAGGTGTACGCCTTTCGACGTAACAAGGACTGGAATTTAAATTGTTATAACTCCATAGATAATTTGAATGTTTTTTCTTTTATGTTTTATACAAAGTGATGTAGTCTCAAATATTTTTTAACATATGAATTTATATAAATTTAGAGTCACACTTTTTTGAAACAAACTTCCTTCAATTTAAAGTGTACAGTGTAATCCTTATCAATGAGGTTAGAAAGCAAATTGTGAAAAATGGGGTTGAATTGGAAATGCCTAAAATGTTTGGTGAAAAATGTATATCACGAAAATGTCGTGTGTAACATGTATATCATGGAACACGTAGTGAAAGTAAATGACGGTTGGCATGTAGAGCACCATTTATTTTTTGAAGGTATATAACAAACATTTATTTTTTGAAAGTATATAAGAAAGTACAAATTTGTTGATAGTGGAAGAATAAATTTGGAAATATAAATGCATTTGCCATATGGATTGGTGAAAGATAAAAATATATGAATACATAAAATTAGAAGGAGATAAGTAATATAAAAATTTAAATGCATTAGTGAACAAGGGGTATAAGTAAATGACGCTTGCAATGTAGAGCACCATTTATTTTTAGATATATAAAAAATTAAAAGTAAATGCATTTGTCATATAGACTATTGAAAGATAAGAATGTATGAAAACATAAATGTAAAAGGAGATTAGAAAACATTTTTATTTGAAATATGTCAAAAAATAAAAGTTCGTTACATACTATTGAAAAATTGGAAATATACAAAAAATTAAAGTCTATTACATATAAATCAGGAAATATGTACAAGAAAAATGATTGTGGAAAGAAGATAGAGTGCAATACATGCAAAAAAGGTAAATGGAAAGGTATAAGTGTTTCCCTACACATCTGTATTTAAGAAAGTGGAATAACTGGGTTGATAAACAAAGCAGGATGCGATCAATAGACTTACAGTGACGGAACATATGAGGCCTTTGGCTATATTCTTGCGACTGTCATTTCATTGATGTCACCGACGACTGTGGTTTCAATGATGTCGTCGATGGCTGCTGGAATCCTGGCAATTGCCTATTGCCTTTCGTCGGAAACCTGCTTCAATTGCGTTTCGCGCCATTCTTTAATGTATCTTCTCATTGGGGCGACGTTGATCTCATTCCAAATTTTTATGTTGAAAAGATAGTTTTCTAATTCCTGGAAGTCGATAGAAAGATTACAGAGAGCCTGATGAATTTCCTCATTCTATACTGAATATTTAACTAGCCAATCGTGGATGTGAGCTTTATCAAATTGAAGGATGTTGTAAATTTTTTCCAGAGACAAGGCCTTAAACATAGCAAACTTTTTATCGAGCTCTTTCCTGGTTAAGGGTAAGGAGTTTGCGATTCAGTCGGGGGGCTTGGAATTTGTTGGTTTTCCTGGCTAAGTCTATATTTGACAGCCTTGTGAATAATTTATCTTTCTTCGATATGGCTTGTTCACATGACTGAACAATGAGATGCAGGTTCTTCACTTTTTCTTTTCAACATGCATTCAATCGACTGATTCGGTTTTTGGATGGAAGATCTTGTTCTCTTCTTTTTGTTTTTKTCATATTTTTGACAATGGTGCCAAAAGGAATGATTATTTTTAAAAATATTTTTTCTTCATATTTTAACTCGACCTGCAAATGTTCGAGAAAACTATGTGCCCTGGTTCCAAGGGAAGTGATGGTTTGTGATATTTTCCATGCCTGGGTAACCTGTTCCATTCTTTTTTTGATATTATTCTCCACATATCCTTTACAGGATGGAGCAGGGTGGAGGATGCTTTTACATTGGCTCCAGGGGTGGCAGGCATGGCTATTGCCAAAGGATCGACAAGATATGGCATAGGAATGAAAATCTCTTCCAATTCCTTGACCCGATCCTTTAGTCTGGCATTCTTGGTCTCGATGTCTCCAATGGAAACCTGAAGTGCTTCTCCACTCATGGTGTGAAGTTGACAGATTGGGGAGGGCCACATGTTGGCAAGGTGAACCTCTGAACGAGATTTGTCTTTCTTATTTTGAAGATATTTTTTTTCAATTATCATTTTTTTGGATTGACTATAAAAAACAATGCTCTGGAACATGAAGGATTCATCTTCATCAAAATTTTCAATAACGTATATGTCCATTGGACGGGTATGGTGGATGGCATCTCTAGGATGATCCAGGAAGCAAATCATTGTATCTAGATCAGTGTCAAGTTCCATGTTCTCACTCTGAATTTTCCACTCTTTTTCTTTCCCCACATTTTTTTTCTCTTCTTCTCTACTGGAAGCTTGTGAGAACTATCAATTTTAGAGTGAGGAGGGTCATTATCTCCTCCTCCGTTTGAAGAAATATGAGTTTCTTTGCTACTGTGGTGGACCGTTGGAGCGATGTTGTGGGATGTTGTACTTTTTGGAGTGTTATTTGTTGATTGAACACTCTTGTCACTGGGGTATTTCCCCTATTGCATGTACAATTAAGTGCAGCTTTGCAATGTTTCTATGTCGCCGACATCAGAGGCAGGAATATTGCTACCACTATCTCTGTTTTTGGGCATGTGTTTATTTAAAAAACAATCGTTGAGGCCAAGTGTTTGTAAATTTTGTCGAAAAATATTATAAGGGTCGAACCCTCGTATGATTTCAACATATCTCAGGTTGGAGATGCTAGAATGTGCAATGAATTCGTCAATTTTGTTAACGTATTTCAACATGAACTCCCCTACTTTCCAAGGCAGAGGAATGAACTGGTTTTTTTTCTTCATTTGCAACAGATGGAACCAGTAGTTGTATTGTCATGCTACTTCTGTAACAAACATTATGTCCATAATGTGATATGCAAGGAGAGTAGGTTGTTCCGTGGAGCCAAATTTTTTTATGACAGTGTAATTATCCAAATGTTTGAGTGTCCCCTTCTTGTCTAAAAAACTATTTTTCTGTTCAGATATGCGGGGAGCATCTTCTCCTAACAACAAAACTTTGAAAACAGACAAAAAGCCATTAAAAACCTCATAAAAACAATGGGAAGCCTTGTGCTTCCACAAGACTGGGTACCGGAACGTTACTGGGTGAAATTCACAGTTGACATTCTTGGACAGAGACAATTGTGGAAACTGACAGGAATGCGCTATTGCAAAAACTAAATAGGATGACATATAAAATTTCTTTTCTCTTTTGAAGCTTGACAATTGGGAACAAATTTCATGGGAAATTAACCTACCCTAGTTAGTCACGGTACTGTTCGCAGGGCATGGAACAATAGAAGTCCAATCTAGAGCCTGCCTACCTGGAATCCGCGGTCGAAGAAGTAACTGGGTATGGAATGGGGAAGTAGTTGGTCAGTGTCACGATATAAGAGAACGAGTGAAAACGTGAATCCGAAATTCCTCCTACTCGCATAGCCATACATTTTCGAAAAAATGAATAAGTGACAAGAAGGATAAAGTTCAGGGAAAAGAGAAACGGATATTTGGCTAAGTATAGAAGACAGAAAAGAAGGGCCAATATATTCACATCTGTAACAGATATCCCATTTCCTGCCAATATATATACTTGGAAAGAAGTACGAAGGTGGACGGCACGAAAAACATTGGCTAGGAATACATTCTGCGAGTTTACTTGGTTCTTGGTTGTATTCTTCGTCTGTCAATTTTTATATCGTGGAAATCTGAGTCACTTTTTACCCAGGGAGCCCGCAAGTCTGACTGTCAATTTGTATACTGATGAATTATGGGTGTTGTTTGTAGGACACAGAACTATAGAGGACATGATTTTCCCTTTAATATAACCTCTGTGACACAAATGTAGTATGTGGCTCATTTATCCACTTTTCCATCCATAAACAATCGCAATCTTGAGCCCGCCAGCCCCTGAGTTCGTTTGTCAATTTGTATATCGCGGAACTTTGAATGTTGTTTGGAGGTCACAGAAAAATAGAACTGCAATGTTGATCCAGCCAACATGCAAGTCCGCCTATCAATTTGTATATCGCGGAACTCTGGGTGATACTTGTAGGACACAAAACAATAGAGGCCCAATTTAGACAAAGGGGAAGCTCTTGGTCGAAACGCGTGAATCCGCCAACATGCACAACAAGGCATTATTGGAAAAAAATTATTAAGTAAGGAGGAAGAGAAACTACAGGCGTTAAAAGAGTGGGAAAATAGAAAGGTGGAGGGAAGTTTTCATAAGAACAAATTGGTTTCAAATAAGCCTCATTGTTGCAAAACCATTATTTTCTAATAATTGTCAACAAATGCTTTGTTGAATATTAGATTTTATTGCAACGTGTGGGCGTAAGTGTGTTCTTGATACATTCTTCCATGAATGTAACATATTAACTTAAGTATTAAACTTCTTGCATTATGGTTTGTTAGCATTAAATGTTGATAATTGCATGTCTAGAAACAAGAATGACGATTTTACTGCAACATTGTAATTTGGTATTGCTATGTTCTATTTGCATTTCAAATAGAATTGAACATTGGTTTGAAGCTATGTGTAATCCATTTTTTGTTTTCATAAAATCTTGGTGGATCGACACAGTACATTGTCATATAATTGTTAGATGTAAATACAATATCGAAGAACTATGAGACCACCTAACCATGCCAATGAGAAGAGGTGTTAAATCCCAAAAAGAAGCAACGAAGACTCCAAGGAAAATTGTTTTAATAGAAAATCGATTTAAAAAAAAAGACAACAACTGAGTACTGTACATCTGTGCTTAGAAATTGGACCCTGTTCTTTGAGCCAAAACATTGAATGTATCTGCCACAAACACATGCACGAGATCCATAGTATGCAAGAGCTATCGAGATGCTCTTCAACATGCATAAAAAATTGATTACCATGCCTTTTTTTTTAGGAAATCCTTGCAGTTTTCTCCTCGATGGATCATCCTATGGTAAAATTGATAGTTCTCAGAAGCTTCTCATGAGGAAGAAGACAAAAAACTTTGCAGGGAAAATGGAATAGCCCTTAACTAAAAGTTAGGGAACACTAAGAAACTGTCTCTCGACAGTCAAAAAAACTTCAGGGACACAGGTTGCACATGCAATTTCAGAGGCCCAAATTAGTCCATTATGGGTGGAAGGAGATGACAGGTAGAAATATACATTGCACCAGTTGGATTTCTGGTCCTCATTCCTGAATATGTTAATTGTATATCCAGAGAACATGATAGTAGTCCTGTAATTGAATATTTTTTTAGCTTGAAATATATCTCTGGTAGCATCAACATATGATTTCCTTACAGTGAAATTATTCCACCCAAAATGGACTAATTTGGACCTCTGGAATTCCTACTCTCGAGCTGCAAAACGACTATTGCATTCAAGGTCAGTTTATTTTCTGAAACTCTTTCTTTTGGTGTTGTCAGGACTACCACCACTAAGATGGGAAGTTATGTCTGTTATGGTTGATTTCAATTTGGACATAGGAGTGAGAACAATCTCTGCATTGCCATCATCCATTGTCGTATCATCGCCCATCAGATCATCTTCTTCTGGCTTGGACTCCATGACATCAACCTCTACGCCAACCATCAATGCAAATCGGCAGGTTCTCTGAGCAGGTAGGATTGGCTTTGAATTCTTTGGCTTGAAATATATCTCTTTGTGTACCAAGGGACCATCTCCTTTTTCTCTCTTGGGCGGAGGGAGATGAGTAGTAAGAATATTCTATGGAATATTGGAAACTCTGGCAATCATGCTCGACTGTGTTTATTATATATGGACAAAACTGTTGCCACAAGTTAACGAGAATTTCCATTTTCTCTAGACGATGTTTGAAATGAAAATTGGGGAGGGATAATATAACCCTTAACAAATCATGGTTTAAATTGTATCAATGGAAGATCTCCTCAAACCTTTTGCTGATCAATGACAATCTCCAAGGTTCATGTGTAATGAGTTGTTACCATTAAATCTCACTAAATGCATATTTAGAAAAAAGTGCGAAGGTAGTGGTGATGATGAAGAGAGATTAAGAATTAGAGATTTATTAAAGGTGTCAACCGACCGACACATGAAACAGATTGCATCATGTTTGAAATGAATACTTGGTAAGGATAACACTCTTCTCCGCAAATCTCAGTTTAATTCGTAGTAATGACAAATCTTCTCCGGCCTTCTGGACATTAATGACAATCTTAATGGTTCCTTCAGGATGAACTACTAGCATTAAAGCTTAATAATTGCATATTTGGAAATAAGTACAAAGGTAGTGGTGATGGAGAAGAGAGACAAAAAATTGTACATTTCGTCCACCCACCAACTCGTGAAACAGATTCCAAGAAATGCCCAAGTATGGAAAGTGGTCAGGTGGGTTACAAAAAAAAGGGTCAGAAGATATACCCAAGAGACATGAGGGACTGATGGTCATATTGCATCTCAGTGATAGATATATACCGTCAATTTTTTTATCGCAGAATTTTGGGTGATGTTTGTGCATAGGGGAACAATGGAAGCACAATGTCAAGAGGGCAATTTGTATATTGCTGAACTTTGAGAGTTGTATATAAAAGCACGAAACATTCGGAAAAATGAACAAGTAAATAGAAAGCGAAAGCATATGAGATGAAGGAGAATTTGTTTGCTAATTTGTAAATTGCGGAAGTCCGGGTGCTATTTGCAGGCAACAGAACAATGGAATCACAATGTTGAACCCCCCTATGCAGGAACTCGTGATTCAAAAAGTTTGTTCAATATGAAACAGGAAAGTGATAGGTCAGGATGGTGATATAAAAGTAACAATGGAAATCTGAAGACGTGAATCCGCCAAATCCTGCACCTACACATTTTTTGAAAAATAAGTAAGTAAAGAAATGTAAAGCAAAGGGCAAAAGAGAAAGCAAATGGCAATTTTCGGAAGCGGGAATTGTTGTAAGAAATCACCATTGATGGTATTAACAGTAAATATGGAGTGCATTAAACATGTTAACAAGTTTTTCAATCAAGGAATAGATACATCGAGCGATGTTTATAGTTTCTAGGATCTGTTTGTATAAGAGAAGCATCGAAAAGTTACAAGAAAATACGTTTTTGTACTGTTAGCTTCACCACAAGTATAACAACAACGAATTTGAATTTAAATGTCCTCTTGTTCATATGGTTGTTCCATTAGACTTCACATAGTATATATTCTTTTATCTCAATTTATTTGCTAATTTGTAGATCGTGGAAGTCAAAGTGTTGTTTGCAGGTGACAAAACAATGGAAACGCAATATTGAACCCGCCTATCCAGTAACTCGCCTATTTGGAAAACCACGAGACAAAAAGTTTGTACAATATGAAATGGGGAAGTGGTCAGTCGAGCTGGTGATATAAAAGTAAGTGCAATCTGAAGACGTGAATCTGCCAACCTTCCCAGCTAGAAGTTTTCTAAAAAACGAGTAATACATAATAAATATGTACTTATATAAAGTGACATAGTTACCAACTTAATGAGAACTGTGACCTCAAAACGAGAACTTTGTCCCAAAAAACCCATATTTTTGCATAAAAAATATCAAAATCAACCCCCAAATCAAAAAGTGGTGCTACCAGTAGCACCATTTTTTAAAACAGGATCAAAATTACAACATTTTTCAAAAATGGGCTTCAAAACTTAGACAGTGGCTCAGAAAAACCTTAAAACCAACACTTAAAAACAAATAAGATGTTTTTGAATTTTTCTTTTCTTTTCAAAATGTTAAATTTTGAGATCATTTGAAATCGTATATTTATCACTTGGTAGCATTAAAACCAAAACGTCAAAATCAACCATCAAATTGAAAAGAAATGCTATCGATAGCACCCATTCTAAAATTGGGGTATGAAAATGATACATGTTTATAATGTGGTAAAAGAACTCATCATTATTGTAAACAAAATCATAAAAGAAACTCTTAAATGTTTACTTTTTAAATGTTATTATCACGCAAAGCACAAGGTAATACGCAATTCAATGAAAATATCACAATATACTTTAAAAATTCAACATCACTTTTTAATAATCTTTTACTTTTAATAATAAAACAGTAAATACAAGTTACATTGAATGAAACATAAATAATTTCTTAAAAGTATTGTTATATTGACCATATTCAAAACATATGAGCTAAGAAATTTTATGAGCTAACAAA
>ML790698.1:0-13842 GCA_009831015.1 Picea engelmannii
TCTAAGAGAGAATTCTCAAATGATGAGTTATGATTTTATGGCAAGTGACTTGCCTCATATTTATATGAGGAAAACCAAGCCCTAGTTTGTCCACTTTACAATTAAATCCATGGTTTTAGGCCTAAAACCTAAGTTACAATGCTTAACTATCAAAATAATTCGTCTTTTTTCCAACATAGGCTTACAAAATGACCAAAAATAACAAATGATATGACATAAGCCCATAAAATTCCTCTCCAAGGTGGCACATAAGATGGACAAGCCTTCAAAGGCTAGGACTTCAAGCTATAAGGATGCCACATCATCCCCAAATCAAGCAATAGAATGGATCTTCAAGCCCACAACATCACCAAATGTGCCAAACATGCAAAATGTTCAATCAAAATGTGGCGTCCTGCCTCCCAAGAGGGATGTTTGGGCATAGGAGGGGGATGCCATCCTTCCTTCATGGTTTCATGCATCATTCAAGTACTAAAATCACCTTCCCAAGTGCAATGCTCATCTTCCAAGGTCTCCAATGAGTGGGGCGCTACATCCAACCAACGAGATTTCAATCCCCTACGAAGGTCCAAGTGGCTTGGCTCCTCCATGAATAGAGTTCACCGAGAAAGGTCTTGCAAATACAAGAAAATACACCCTCCAAGGGTCCACAGCTCACATGTATCATGCCAAGTAAGCCACATTTAATAAAAGAACCACCCAAACATGTGCATTAAATCCCCTCTTTTCAAACTAAACAATTGCTCAAAGACCTTATAAACTTTTCCAAATTTAGGTATGGGAGGGTTGTCATGGTGCCCTATTGGGTAGGAAAAAACCCAAGTCAAGGAATGTTTCCCAAGAAGACCCTCTCTATTCCATGTAGTGAATATGAGGTGGACGGAGGTAGGACTTTTGGGCATGGGGTTCTTGACATATCAAAGGCTCATATTGTCTCATTTATGGGTGCCTTTGTGGAGGGTGTGTTGCATCCCTTTGTTTACAATGCAACATTTTTCCAAGTCCTTTATTTTCCTTTCATTTTTTATGGTACGAACATTGAGTGTTGTGTTCAAGGAAAGAAAAGGAGCAACACAATGCCACTTGAAGTTAGAACACATTGAGTACCACATGCATTGGAAATTAAAAGACATTGCAATGCATTCCCCCATCAAGCGAGACATTTTTATTCATTTTTTCTTTTAAAGGTCCTTCATTTTTATGGAGAAGCATTTCAATGCTTTCGGGACCTTAGGGAGAGCATATAGAAGGATTAGTTATGTCTTTTGACTTTTTCTAGCTACAACACCTCTAGGTCTTTATCCCCTTATTCCCATGAAATGAGGTACAAGCCCTTCTTGCGGTCAATGAGGCCAAAAACCCAAAAGATGAGGAAGCAGAGGGGAAGAGGTCTCAAAAGAGGTAAGTATGTGCGAGAATGGTATGATGACCCTTCAAGGAGACCCCCCAATAGCAACCCTTTCCCCGAGGGTGACCCACTTACTAGAACATAATTTCAACCACCAAGGTGAAATAAGGAAAAAGGTATAATTTCCAAGAAAACGGTTTATGATCAATAAGTTACCCTTTGCAACATCCTCAAATGATTCAATTATTAAAGTTACACTTACCATGATACCGGAATTGTTACCTCATGAAGTAAGATCTATTGTATTTTCTGGGCCAGGATGGTGTGGCGGA
Organism: Picea engelmannii; assembly: GCA_009831015.1. NCBI lineage: Eukaryota > Viridiplantae > Streptophyta > Pinopsida > Pinales > Pinaceae > Picea > Picea engelmannii. Next base: position 1,681 of record ML790698.1, read on the forward strand.
CACCGCTATTCTACTCACTATGAATGGTGATATGTGGTGGACATGAGGGGCTCTGTCTACTCAATGTGGGATCAGATGGTCATCTTTCTCTCGACACTCCATGTCTTCTACCTATGGGCCTTGAGACATCATCTCCTTAGTTACCCCTAGGATGGGGGGATAACAAGATTCATATGGTGAGGGATCCCACACTTCCATAGCTTGACCTAATCTTTGATTCCTTTGTTAGAGATGCATCCTTGAGATCGCTTGGTCACATATCTTTGGTACTTGTTAATTTCTCTTTTTCAGGTTTTGGCAATCAATTTTTTTCCCTTTCTTTGGAACAACAAAAATTTGATCTCAAAAGTTTGGCTTTATTTTTCCTTCGCATTCAATTTTCACTTGCTTCACAGGTTTTATGAGATTTCCCTTGTGTTATAAAAACCTAGTGACAAATTCCTAGTCTTCCAAAAGTATGCCAAATATGTCTTATGGTTAGTCAATGAGATCGATCTTCACTCATCAATTTAGCTTTCCCTTTGCTCGATGTTTGGCTAATTTAGTGACCACATCCTTTGTTGAGTGTTACCCCTCATATTGACATGAGTGGTAATGACATATTTTTAGGGGTAATTTGTAGGGATGTTGATGGACTATAGATACACACCATTTATTTTTGCTTGATGATGGTGCATCTTGAGATAGTGTTGATAGTAATTTTCCATGATGTTGGTTGAGGATAGTGATTCTTGGATAAAGATGATGGTGATCCTCCATGATATTGCATGAGATGTTGATGTGATTGATTTCCTTGGTTGGTGTTGCATTCTTCATGATCACATAATCATTGGCATTGATGATGGTGATGATGCTCATGGGTGTTGGTTATCTTCATTGCCTTGATTCAACTAGTTAGATGATGGATGCTAGTTCATTGCTTCATGGTGGTGCTCCTTGCATGTTTGTAAGGAGGTTTAGGCATTTGACATGATATGGATCTTGTAGAAGAATGCTTCCATTTTACATGTCTATTTATTTATTATCATGATATTAGATATACTAGACAAACATTTATGCAGAGCGCTCAACTCCTTGCCTAGTTTGGAGTCCCCTTGGGGTTTTAGAAAGGCCTCCATGCAATCAATCCTTTGCATGTCAACTAGTAGTTCTACCCATTTTTGTTGAGTTTCACAAGTGAAAGTATGGAATCCAATGGAACCATACCAACCCAAATTATACAATAACTCAATCACAAGTGTTCTAGAGAGAGAAAACTCTAGTGTGCTAGAGAGAGAAAATAGCCAAGCACAAGTGCGATTTAGAGACAAAATTTCAATCACAAGAAGTCAGCCAAAGCATGAATTACCCTCAAGATTAAACATGTTATCAAAGAGATTAAGAAGATCACAAAATAATATCATGAAAATGAGAGTTGCAATGTATTTATAAACAACTCAAGTAGGGAGCTACCCCCAACAGGGGTTCATGGGCTTACATGTACATGCTTGACTAAGTTGGCTTTAACCACTCCTTAGTCTTACAATAATTAAAAACAAATGATCAAAGGGTGGCCTTAGCCATGATTAAAAATGCATCAATGACATATATGAGTGTGTTGTATCCACATATGAATATTACACCCATAATTACAACAAGTTTCCAACTCCTGTTGGATTCCATAAACAATATTAAATGGGGAATGCCTTGTTATCCCGTTCTCAAAACTATTGTATTGAAACTCAATGTGCACCAAAACTTGATCCCATCATTTTGGCATATCTCCAACAAAACACCTTAGTATATTTCCAAGACTTAGATTAACCATTTTTCTTCGTCTATCACTTTGAGGGTGATGTGTTTACAATAGTTTTATCACCATCGTCTCTCGCAATGTCCTTCAAAAATGGATTAATTGTTTTTATCTATGTTTGATGTGATTGTCTTTGGTAGTCCATTTAATTGCATCACCTCCTTGAAGAATAATTATGCACAAGGTGTCATGTCACTAGTCATTTCATAAGGCATGAAGTGTGCCATCTCTGAAAACTTATCAATTGCAACAAATACTACATCAAATTTGTGTCGTGTTGTCACCAGTCTAAGAATGAAATATATCAATATGTCTTCCCAAGGAATCTACAGAATTGACAACGGTGTGCACAATCATTTGTTTCGACTCATTGTCTTCACCATCCTTCACCATTTGATGAATTTTGAATTGCACCACATAATGTTATTTGAGTTGGATCATAATTGGAAAAATTGATTGCTTTGATCGGTTTTGTAACCATGCATCTTTTTCCCTTAGGAACTCCCCCCTAAAAATGGAAAACTAAAAATCCAAAACCCTCTAACTACCCTATAACCTATTTTTTGTTTATCTAATGATGCCCTCTATTGTGGATGGACTTATCCTGGACGACTCATAATTTATTTCTTTGTCACTTGTTTCAAACATTGATCCTTAAAGGGCATTGAATCGTGATCACGAGTCTACCCATGCAAAGGATGAAGATTTGGATGATTTTGTTCTCAAAGTCTTATCATGGATTGCTAGAATAATGTCTCCAACAATGACGGCACAATAGTGACAACGATAGATCCTTCATCATGGTGCAACAATGGAGTAGACTATAACTTGACTTCTATGCAACAACATATTGGATTTAAGGTGCATCACTAGTGTTCTTTGGAGGGTGTGTTGGAGTTGTGTAGGAGAGGGACCAACCTCACCTACTTCCAAATTTATACTACTGTCTGAAATTCAGTAGTTCAAATTTAGACATTGGTTTTCTTAGTAGCTTACTTTTGTTATTTTTAAAATTTTTCTTTTGTTAGTGCTAGCCTTCGGGAGATTTTCTATTTGTAAAAAAGCACATCAATTAAGTAGGATACCAAGTTTGGACAAGGACACAATTCCCTTGGAGGATTCTCATGTAGCTTGGGTGCTAGTCCCTAGGCAAGATTAAATTAGTTTTTCTAATTTGGGCACCCACAAAGATGGGTTATTTGTGTACTCTCCTGGCCTTCTTCATTCATAAAAGACAAGCAAGAGTGTGAGTGATTTATGTTTTTTGGTTTTGAGTTATTGTTGTGTATTTCACTTTTAGATTTAACAAGAAGATACTGGCGGGTTTGAGAGTTCAATACTGTGTATTTGTTGTTCATATTTATAACAATATGTGTTTGTATATTAGAAGATTTTATATTAATAGTTTTGATTGAACTTTTCAATTTTAAGCTCCCTAGAGTTCAAGTTAAATTTTCTTATTGCGAAAATTGCTTATTGTTGTCTGAAAATTTAACATGGTACTAGATTACATTTTTTAAACCTTCTATGAATCCATGTATGCGTGGTAGGGAATCTACTTGGGATAGGGACAGATGTCAGAAGGTTTGAAGGGTGGGATGCCCTGTATTCGTACTTAAGAAAAGCATTGTGGGATGCCCATGATTCATGCTTAAGATAAGAACTATGGGATGCCCATGATAGATTGTTATAGGTTGTTTATATGTTTTCTCTAGCAGTTTTTTATAGGAGAAACAACGTGACTACCTTTAATCTCATATACAAAGATAGATTGGAAATCCATTCCAACTTCTTTCCTTGTAAGTGTCAGTTGCATATGATTTTTTAGGAGCATGAGCTTTGACATCTTGTGGAGGGGGTTACATATCCTACAAATGTTGCTATGTTGGTAGAATATAACAAGAAGATGACCAATGCAACATCCTCGACTCAATAAAGGATCACTTAATCCCTCACATTGTCAGAAAGAATATTGGTAAGGAGTTGTTTGATGTTCCAATCACTCTCTATTAGAGTGAGAAAATTAATCAGAAGATGATTTTGAGGAATAATCTTAGAGCCACATGTATGAGAAAGATAGATGTTGTAGCCAATTATTTGATGAAGATTTCCAAACTCCATGATTAACTTGCAGTAGTTGGAGAAGATTTCAAGAGTGAAGAGTTAGTACCTACAGATTTAAATGGGTTTTCATTTTGTTGGCAACCTTTTGTCTAGTGTTTTTGTGCTCGAGATAATCTTCCCACCTTTGAGAGGATGATTTTGTCTAGGAGGAGACGATATTGGAGACAATTGTATGTATAGAGGAGGAAGAATAGAATATATCCCTTATCATAAGGATGAAGAGGGGTAGTGAGAAAGAAGGATTGGGGAAGAAAGGAAAACAAGTGGATTTAGGTTTCTTCAATTAGGGAAAGAAAGTGATCTAGGTGGATATCAGTGGCCACCCACCTATTCCACTGGCTCGAAAAACAGTTTTCCACCTTGGTAGTTTTTCAACAGTTTTTCAGGTTCCAAACTTTTGGGGGTGTTTTGAGGCCCTAAACAACATTGTTTCGAGATTTAGCACCAAGAAAATTGCTTGGGGAATTCACCTAGGCCAGTCGAAAATCGTTCTTCTCGGTTAGACCTTTCCAACGAGCTATCATGCGCCTAAAACGGAGATCGTATGCAAAAGTTACGACCCCGGGAAGTTGGTGTACTAACTTACCCAAACGCGGCCCACATGACTTTTGGCGCTTCATCTCCTAGGGTTAGGTTTTTGGATGTTTAGGGTTTTTTACATTCTTGTTTATTGTAAAAATGCCTTCAGAGCCTCATTGTAATCATCTTCTTGTGAATGAGTGTAGTCGTCACATATCTTCTCAGAGATAAGCCGCCACCATTCCAACAAGCTTGTTTTCCACTGCATTTTACAGTTTCATCTTATTTCCTTATTGAATAGAAAACCAGTTTTACTGTATCTTTATTATTTTGTGTTAAGAATATTTTAATAATCTGTATTCATTTACTTCTTCTCATAAAATATAGATCAGTGGTATCAAAGCAGTCTGCTCCTTATTGTCTTAATGCATCTCCCCAACGAGGTTAGGGTATAAAGAATTGGGTCTTGAGATTGTTTCTCTTGAGGACAAAAGCTCTCACATGCCCAAGAAACCTCTCATAGTAGGAGAAAATAAAGATGAAGGGACAGGAGATCCTTTCAAAATGTTGCTTGAGGAATCTCTCATGCAACAGAGGAACGAGATGATGGATATTTTTGCACAAATCCTTCGGCTGCTACCAACAGGCGATGCATATTCCTCGAGCGGAGCCGTTGCCCCCTTCAAGGTACAAATCAACTTCAATATTCCTATATTTGAAGGTCAGATAGATGCAGATGTTGTAGACAAGGGGTTGAATCTACTAGAAGGGTATTTTTCTATCCATAACTTTTCGAATAGAGAAAATATTACTTTTGCGCTCCTCAAATTCATTCCCCATGTCAAAGATTGGTGGGAAGCTTTCTATGAGAAAAAGGAAATAGAGGAACCCTCATTATTTGCAGTCGTGGCCACCTGGGAATCCTTCAGGGATTCTATTAAGGAACAATACTACTCTGTCAGAAGTTATGACGACTTGTATACCAAATGGACCACACTACAGCAAGAAAGAGACCAAGCAGTGCCAGTGTTCACAAATATCTTCCATACCTTAAGCACCAAGCTGGGTATAAAATATTCAGAGCGACATCTGGTACTCAAGTATCGCGGTGATCTACATAGATACATATAGACCGAAATGGAATTTTTGGACATCTCATCCTTGGGCACGGCCTACCATTATGTTGTCAAAATCAAACAGAAGATCAAACAAAAGATGCGGCAATTTGGGCTTGGGAACCACTCACAGAAAAATCTAGGAAAGGGTGGCCCCAAACCACATAAAAAAATTTAGAGAAAAGATGGATATTATCAAGACAACCAGTCCAAGACATAAGAAAACAAGGACACCAGAAAGACAAAGAAAGATATCGAGAAGTGGTGTGACTTCCATAAGATCCCTTGGCCTAACACTGTTGATTGTCGCTCAAAGCAGTCATTGGTGGTCGAAGTGAAAGCTTCTGAATCATATGCGGGCTCTGACTCTGATTCAGAACTAGAAAGGGGAAGATGGATCATTGACATGGAACCTACTACCACCAAGCTTCAGCCTAGTGAACCAGACGAGCTAGAAGAAGGTGAGTACCTCTTCCATTCACAGATGTGGGTAAAAGTTACCCCATTGCACTTCATCATTGATAGTGGTAGCCAAAAGAACCTCATCTCAACAAAGGTCAAAAAGCACCTGGCCCTGCGAACAATTCCACACCCACAACCCTACACCATTGGCTGGCTCCGCCAAGGAAGCGATCTCTCCGTCAGCCAACAATGTCGATTATCGTACGGCATCAAGCCTTTCAAAGATGAGGTATTGTGTGATGTTGCTCCTCTCGAAGTTTGTAATGTTATTTTGGGCCAACCTTATTTATGGAAACACCATGATGTATATGAGTCTAGGACTCATAATTTTATTATAACTTTGAGCAGGAAATTGTACAGGATACCCGAGGCAGTCCCTCCTAGTGTTATTTCCTTGATCTCTTCCAAGCAATATAGGAAGGTCATCTCTCACATGTCACACACCCACTACAGCTAGTTAGATTTTTCATCTTTTTCTTCGAGGAAAAGAATCCTTGAGACTTCTACGGGGCCTAGCGCAGACCCTCTCTTCCCTTATCCTCCTCCAAACAACCACAAGATGGCCTTAGCGCAAGCGCCTTTTGCAACTCGTGAGTCGGGAATCAAGACTCTCGACTCCCCTTTCTCCAAACATCGATACCCGAGATACTATACGGGTATGGCTCCCTCCTCATTAATGCCTACTACATGTAACCGTACGCTAGGCCAAACACTAGCACCACTCGCAGCCTCACCAGTTGAGGCGTTGAGCTCTTGTGCTCCTCCTTCGTGAATCCCCGAGACGTAAGAGGTAAATGTTGTGTGGACTCTGTCAAAGCAATGCACACATGCCACTTGTCAACCCCGCTATACTCTTCTCACGAGCTGTGTCGTCGTCGCCCGTCGCACGAGACCTTGGCTCTAGGGATTTCACGGCCTTAGTGATCAAGGTGTAGCTTCTTCATCCTGTGAAATCCCGAGCCACGATAAGTCAATCAGTGGGTTGAATCTTTCCCAGTGTGACACATGTCCACCACCAGTTACCCGCTTCCTAGGATAAATACTAGCGCTACTAGCATCTCGCGACTTCGCGAGTTGGAGTGTTGAGCCCTCATGCTCCTCCTTCGCGAGTTCCCGAGATACGATAAGTCAACAATGGGTTTACTCCTTCCCAGGCGACATGTGTCCATCACCTATCACCCGTTCCCACATTTCTCTGGGCACTTGTTGTTACACCACCTGTCAACCACACAATCCCCACTTACGGATGAGTCACGTGTTTGCACGAGCCCTTGACACTCGGCACTTCAAAACTTCTACAATCGAAAAGAAACTCCCTCAAGTTCCAAACCCCCGATAGGTGATAACCATGAAAGTTCTGATCCAATAGTTCTCATGTGCCATGGATCCAACAGTCATGATCACGTCGCGATCTCGCGAATCGTGAGTTCCTGCAACCCTACCCCTGACCACTCCAAGTCGTGAGTCAGTGAAATGCTACTCTCCTGCCTATACAAAGGCTAAGATCAATGGTCAATAGGGCTTTGTCAAATCCTTGGATCTACGGTCTGGGATCCCATCGCTACATGCAAAGGATGAAAGGGTCGAGGTGTTAACGCCTATGCTCCTTCTCTAGATCCACTGGTCTTGACAGATCTGGGGTATTCCCAAAAGGATTCTGACCATTCGTCTACCAAATGATAGGGTAATCTATCTTTCTATAATTGGGCTCGCTATCCCTTATGAGCTTGAATCACAAAATTCAACTTCTCGGGGCTTCAAACTCCCACGACTCTGAGTCCTTAGAGAGCTATCCTTCCTTGCATAACATTTCTAGACCTGGGTCGCATGAACCTTTAGACGGTTCTTGGGCAACCATCCTGAATCTTAGTCAAGTCTCTAGATAAAGGTTTGCCATGGTTCCAAGGTTTATGGGGTAATCCCCGAGGAAGAGTACTCTTGAGGAGCCTTCCCGGAACATTACGAGAGTTAAGCAAACAAGATGATTCTCAGTGGAGTGAATTCATGCCTCAACCTTAATCCTTTGTACAGAAACTGACTATGGCATGTAAGCATACCAAGGCATCCATTATTTCCTGTCTAACACACCAGGCAATCATTCTACACAAAAATTCTTATGGGCATATAAACATAAACATGTATTCATGATATTCAGTTCGAAATAAAAGGTATAAAACACTTATCAGATCTACCAGGCGTGATGCAACTGCTGAGAGGGATGCTCGTTTCCACCCAACCATAGGCTCAGTGACTCCAAACGGATTTACCACTAGCCACCCCTGAGCTAGACCATGATTCTTTGAGGTTCAGTCTCCTACTTCCAGCTCAACAGAAATCAAGGGTGAAGGTTACTCTCCTTCTCCAGATGCAGGAAAATAATCTAGGATGAAGGTTACTCTCCTTCTCCTGGTATTCAAAACTCCCTGTGTTTCCAGGGTTTCTCCAGTTTCTTTCGCAATCCCCGTCGCGTGCACTGCTCTCTCTCTCACCACATTTCCTCTCTTGCAAAAAACTTTCTGCAAGGTTGCGTGTGGCATGAATTCCACCATCTGTAGTTAGGTCTGAGGGATGTTATGGATGGGTGGTTCACCCCCATCCCCTCATTAACCCTTGAGGATCCTCCCCACCTACCAATCTGACAGGAAATCCATTCCAGGATCAGAGAGTTGCTTTGGTTTGTGAGCAAGTATAAACCAGTACAGTACTGGCTCGGTGGAAGTTAACGCAACCATTCCACGTCCCTTCCACCACCTCTCATTAGCCATCATGGTATATTTTAGCACATCCCCCTCCCAGCAATCATGCAACACATATTCATAACATAATTTACATTCATCGACCTTTTATACAAAGGCCCATCAAGTCAAACATTCACATATTTTAGTTTGCCATAGTTCTTGGAAAATATAGTTATTTTTACAGACTGGGGGAAACAATGTGTTACAATTCCCTCCCCCTTAAAGGAACATCATCCTCGATGTTCTATCTATCAATATGACGTGTATGTTTAGAAGTAAACAAAATTGGATATGCCTGTTTCATGGCATCTTCCATTTCCCACAGCCTCATCTGGGCCAAAATATTTCCACTGCACCTTGACTTGTGCAATGGTTCGGTTCCTGAGTGGGGTTTCCTTTCTGTCCAGTATGCATTGAGGTTCTGGCAGGAATTCTCCCTCTGGTTTCACCTAGATCACAGACCAGTCAATTATATGATTAGAATCATGTACATATTTATTCAATAATGAAACATGGAAAACATTATGTGCTTTTACTGTGGGGGGGAGTGCTAGCCTATAGGCTACAGGTCCCACTCTATCTAGAACTTCAAAGGGTCCACAATACTGAGGTGCCAACTTGGCACAAGCTCCCATCCTCAGGGAACTCTTCCTGGGCATAACTCTAAGATATACGTGGTCTCCTGTCTTGAATTCTCTTGGAGTTCTCTTTCGGTCAGCGTAACTTTTCTGTCTCTTCCTAGCAACCTTTAGATTTTGTTTTATCTGAGTTACTTGTTGTTCCATTTCTTTCAACATGTCAGGTCCAATAGTAACTCTGTTCACGGGATTACTCCAACTGATTGGAGTGTTGCACGGTCTACCATAGAGGACTTCGAAAGGGCTCATCTTCAGGGATTCCTGGTAGCCATTGTTGTAGGCAAATTCCACCAGTGGCAAGAAATCTTCCCACTTTTTGGGTTGATGCATTACATGCATCCTTAGCATGTCCTCTAATATTTGGTTCACTCTTTTCGTCTGTCCATCGGTTTGAGGATGATAGGCTGTGCTAAACAATAATTTGGTCTCTAGACCAACCATCAAGGGTTTCCAAAAGTTGGAAGTAAATTTCATGTCTCTATCAAACACGATCTCTTTAGGCATACCATGTAGTCTAAATATCTCCTTCATGAATATGTTGGCGATATCTATTGCCTTGAAAGTTGATTTGACGGGGATAAAATGGGCAGACTTGCTCAATTTATCCACCACTACCATGATGGTGTCATTCTGCTTGGTTGATGTTGGTAATCCGGTGATGAAGTCCATGGAAATGGTTTCCCACTTCCATTTCAGGATTGGTAGAGGTTGTAATAATCCTGCTGGTTGTCGGTGTTCTGCTTTAACCTGTTGGCATTCTATGCATTTGGCTAAGTACTCAGCTATGTCTTTCTTCAATCCAGGCCAATAGAATTGTTTCTTGGTGGTTGTGATCATATTCTGGTATCTGGGATTACCAGTATATGGTCTTTTATGTAGGTCATCCATTATGAACCTCTTCAAGTCATCACATTTTGGAATATACAATCTGTTTTTGTAAGTTAGCAGACCTCCATCTATCATCTAGTAGCCTTCATACTTTATTCCTGTGGGTTATTTCTCTGGGTATGAGGTCACGGTTTGGAAGAATGTGTTTTTTTCTTGTGCATTCCTAACTCTTTCCTTAACATTCATCTCACAGGTGCTCACCACTGCCAGATGAATTGTTTTCATACTTCTGCTAAGGGCATCGGCCACCTTATTTTCCTTTCCCTTGATATGTTTGATTTCGAAATCAAACTCACCAAGAAGGGCCATCCACCTAGCTTGTCTAGCATTGAGTTTTGGTTGGTCAAATAGATATCGCAATCCACATTGGTCTATCATAAGTACAAATTTCATTCCCGGGAGGTAATGCCTCCACATTTTTAAGGCGTGCACTATGGCGGCCAGTTCTAGATCATGGGTCACATAGTTAACTTCGTGATCATTCAATTTTCGAGATTCATAGAAAACTACACTTCCTCCTTGCATAACGACTCCTCCGAGGCATTCTTTGCAGGCATTTGTGCACACGAGGAAGTCGGCCTCAGGATCGGCGACCTTCAAGATGGGTGTGTGGGTCAGTAAATGTTTTAGGGATTGAAATATTTCTTCACATTCTTGTGTCCACGTGAATTTAGCTCCCTTCTTCTCGAGGGCAGTGATTGGACAACCAATCTTGGAGAATCCTTTTATAAATCTCCTATAGTATCCTGCTAAGCCCATAAAGGATCTGATATCTAAAACTTCCTTTGGGGTAGGCTAGTCCATGATAGACCTAGTCTTGTCAGGATCTACTGATACTCCTTCTTTAGATATGACATGGCCCAAGTAATGTATTTTCTTCTGGAAAAAAGTCGCACTTGCTAAATTTGGCATAGAGCTGATGTTCTCTTATCACTTGAAGCACAAGTCTAATATGTTCCTCATGTTCCTCCCTATTCTTGGAGTAAATTAATATATCGTTAATAAAAAACAGTACAAATTTGTCTAGGAATTTGCTGAGCACATTGTTCATCAAGCACATAAAAGTGGCAGGGGCATTGGTTAATCTGAATGGTACTACCACAAACTCATAGTGACCATATCTCGTCCTGAAGACAGTTTTGTGGATGTCTTCACCCTGGATTTGGACTTGATGGTATCCAGATCTCAAGTCAATCTTTGAGAAGATGGAAGCACCTCCCAATTGATCAAACAGGTCATCGATCCTGGGTAAGGGGTACTTGTTCTTTATGGTTACCTTATTGAGTTGTCTATAATCTATGCATAGTTGGAGGGTACCATATTTCTTCTTTACAAATAGAACTGGTGCTCCCCATGGAGACACGTTGGGCCGGATATAGCCTTTGTCCATCATTTCTTTTAGTTGTAATTTAAGCTCAACTAGCTCGGGTGTGCTCATCCTGTAGAGTGTCCTAGACACTGGCACCGCTCCTGGTGCAAGTTCTATCGAGAAGTCAATGTCCCTTCTGGGAGATAGACTCGGTACCGCTTCCGAAAATACATATCTATATTCTCTTAGTGTGGAGTGGTCTTTGAGGCTTGGTTTGTCATCTTCAACTGATTCCAACACCTGTATCGCATAAAGTAGACATCCCTTTCTGCAATACTTTCTCATTTGAAGGGTTGATATTCATCTCACCGAGACATGTTTTTGGATCCCTCGAAGGGTTATCCTTCTTCCTTCTTCACCTACACATTCTAAAATTTTATGGTAACAGTCCAGTCTGGCTTTATATGTGGCTAGCCAGTCCATACCAATCAACAGGTCATATGATCCTAGGGGTAGTATGTTAAGGGTTGCTTGGGTGGGGAATTCACCCATAGTGAATTGGCAAGCTGGTATGACC
>ML790698.1:13967-31066 GCA_009831015.1 Picea engelmannii
GGTGCCAGTGGCTAACTGTACCAACCATGGCTTGGCGTGTTTATGTGGCTGTAATTTACACTTATCAATAGCCTTAGGAGCTATATAACTCAAATTTGAACCAGGGTCAATTAGAATAGACACTAGATGGTTGGTGATCATACATTCCATCTCCACCACTGAAGCTTGGTGGTCAGCTTGTTTATTATCCAAGGCTGCATAAATTTGTGGAACACTCCTGGCCACATCATTGATGGTGGTAGCTTCTTGAACATTGTAAATTCTCTGGTTGTTCTGTTGTCGGTGTGGGCAGTCCCTCAGTAGATGTTCTTCTCCACAACCCCAACATATCAAGGGTTCTCTCTTTGGGTTATCAATCTTTCCTGGGGTAGATCTAGAAGGTTTATTTCCACTATGGGAGGGGAAATTCTGTTGGTGTACACTTCGGGTTGGGAAGCTCATCCTTGAGTCCTTTTTATAGTTTTTAAATCTTGGGGATTTAAACCCCTTTTTTCTGGAATCCCAAACTATTCTTCTACTTCCAGCCTTCGCGAGGTTCTGTTCGATGCCCTAGTTATTCATAACAATATCTTGCCTTTCGGGTAGTGTCTTCTAGGGTCTTTGGCTCGTCAAAATCAATCCTGTTATGATAGTCTTTAGGTAGTCCACTGATGAATCATTGCACCTTTTCCTTCTCTTCTTTTATATAAGGTACATACCTTAGCAATTCGAGGAATCTGCTGACATATTCTTCTATGGTGCATTGCCCCAGTTTGAGTTCATAGAATTCTTTAGTCTTTTCGTCGAAATACTTTTCTGACAAATACTTCTTTCTGAAGTATTTCTCAAACCATTCCCAAGATAGGTCCTCTTCATGAATCCCTTTTACATTCTTAAGGTCTTCCCACCAAATGGAAGCCTTTCCATTCAAGTTGAAAGTGGCTACTCGGGCCTTCAAGTTTTCTGAGAAGTCATGGACTCTAAAATACTTCTTTAGTCCAAGAAGCAAGGCCTCCACTTCCTCCCCTTTCTTTATTTCACCATCAAAAGAGGGTGGTTTGGCCTTCTTAAATTCTTTGAGATTGTGACTTTTGGAATGCTTTCGCTTCTTCCATTTTCTTTGGGAATAAGAACTAGTTCTGCTACTAGAAGATCCCTCTGAGTCGCCAGTTTCCTTTCCAGAGGAATCGTCCAATGCTTGTCCCTTATCTCTGGGGTGGACCTTTCTCCAGGTCCTCTTCCCAGTGTGGCCACTTAAAAGACCACGTTTATGTATCTCAAGTGGACTTTAACTTTTCTTTGTCTGTCGTTGGTCCACGTGACTGGTGTCAGGATCATGCTGCAATTGTCTTTGTATGTCGGATAAAATATACAGAAAGACTACATTAATTTGTGTCTGCTTCTCTTACTCTTTTATCAACCTCTCATTGTCAGCCTTGTAGCTCTGTAGTTCGACCATGAGGCTTCTCACAATATTAGCTAGATCAGGAGGGGTTTCTATCGCTCTCCTTTCGTCAAACTCTTTGTCTCTATTGTGGGATCCATTCCCCACTTCGAGGTGCGTCACCATTCTATGCGTCTGCAGTTTTCCGCGGTTGATCGTCCGCTTGTTGTGCAAGAAAAACACTTATTATTAGTCAACATTATATTCATTCACAATCAATGCATAATTCATATTTTTCAAATGCATACACACAATAGGAATTTTCATTCTTAACTTCATCTTTTGCTAAAGGGGTTAAGATAGAAGGTTACTCCTTTTAAGAGTACTTCAAATGGAGTTTCTGCGCAACTCGTTCATGAGCCCAAGAAGGTCAAGTGTTGTAACCTTGCTCTGATACCAATTTTTCACACACCCACTATATCAAGTTAGATTTTTCATCTTTTTCTTCGAGGAATAGAATCATCGAGACTTCTACAAGGCCTAGCACAGACCCTCTCTTCCCTTATCCTCCTCCAAACGACCACAAGATGGCCTTAGAGCGAGCGCCTTTCGCAACTCGCGAGTCGAGAATCAAGACTCTCGACTCCCCTTTCTCCAAACACCGATACTCGAGACACTATATGGGTATGGCTCCCTCCTCACTAGCGCCTACTACATGTAACCATAGGCTAGGCCAAACACTAGCACCACTCGCAACCTCGCTAGTTGAGGTGTTGAGCTATCGTGCTCCTCCTTCACGAATCCCCAAGATGCGAGAGGTCAATGTTGTGTGGACTCTGCCAAAGCGACGTGCACATGCCACTTGTCAACCCCGTTATACTCTGCTCATGAGCTATGTCATCGTCGCTCATCGCACAAGACCTCGGCTCTCAGCGTTTCGCGGACTTAGCGATCAAGGTGCAGCTTCTTCATCCTACGAAACCCCGAGCCACGATAAGTCAACCAATGGATTGACTCTTTCCCAGTGTGACAGATGTCCACCACCGGTTACCCGCTTCCTAGGCTAAATACTAGTGCTACTCACATCTCGTGACTTTATGAGTTGGAGTGTTGATCCCTCATGCTCCTCCTTCGTGAGTTCTCGAGATACGATAAGTCAACAATGGGTTTAATCCTTCCCAGGCGACATGTGTCCATCACCTGTCACCCGTTCCCACCTTTCTCTGGGTGCTTGCTGTTACGCCACCTGTCAACCACGTGGTCCCCACTTACGAATGGGTCACGTGTTTGCATGAGCCCTCGGCGCTCGACACTTCACGACTTATACAATCGAAAAGAAACTCCCTCAAGTTCCGAACCCCCGATAGGCGATAACCATGAAAGTTCTGATCCAATGGTTCTCCCATGCCTTGGATCCAATGGTCACAATCACGTCACAATCTCGCGAATCGTGAGTTCCTGTAGCCCTACCCCTGACCACTCCAAGTCGCAATTCAGCGAAATGCTACTCTCCTGCCTATACAAAGGCTAAGATCAACGGTCAATAGGGCTCTGTCAGATCCTTGGATCTACGGTTCGGGATCCCATCGCTACATGCGAAGGCTGAAAGGGTCGAGGTGTTAATGCATGTGCTCCTTCTCTAGATCCATTGGTCTCAACAAATCTGGGGTATTCCTGAAAGGATTTCGACTGTTCATCTACCAAATGATAGGGTAATCTCTCTTTCTATAATTGGGCTCGCTATCCCTTCTGAGATTGAATCACGAAATTCAACTTCTCGGGGCTTCAAACTCCCACGACTCCGAGTCCTTAGAGAGCTATCCTTCCTTGCATAAGGTTTCTAGACCTAGGTTGCATGAACCTTCAGATGGTTCTTGGGAAGCCGTCCCGAATCTTAGTCGAGTCTCTGGATAAAGGTTTGGAATGGTTCCAAGGTTTATGGGGTAATCCCCAGGGAAGAGTAATCTTGAGGAGCCTTCCCAGAACATTACGAGAGTTAAGAAAACAAGACAATTCTCAGTGGAGTGAATTCATGCCTCAACCTTAATCCTTTGTACAGAAACCGACTATGGCATGTAAGAATACCCAGGCATCCATTATTTCTAGTCTAACACACCAGACAATCATTCTACACAGAAATTCTTATGGGCATATAAACATAAACATGTATTCATGATATTCAGTTCGAAATACAAGGTATAAAACACTTATCATATCTACCAAGTGTGATGCAACTGCTAAGAGGGGTGCTCGTTTCCACCCAACCGTAGGCTTAGTGACTCCAAATGGATTTACCACTAGCTACCCCCGAGCTAGACCACGATGCTTTGAGGTTCAGTCTCCTACTTCCAACTCAACAGAAATCAAGGACAAAGGTTAATCTCCTTCTCTGGATGCAGGAAAATAATCCAGGACGAAGGTTACTCTCATTCTCTTGGTATTCATAACTCCCTGCATTTCCAGGGTTTCCCCAGTTTCTTTTACGATCCCCGTCGCGTGCACTGCTCTCTCTCTCACCACATTTCCTCTCTTGCCAAATTCTATCTGCAAGGTTGCGTGTGGCGTGAATTCCTACGTCTGTGGTCAGGTCTGAGGGTTGTTACAGATGGGCGGTTGACCCCCATCCCCTCATTAACTCTTGAGGAGCCTCCCCACCTACCAATATGACAGGAAATCCATTCCAGGATCAGAGAGTTGCTTTGGTTTGTGAGAAAGTGTAAACCAGTACAGTACTATCTCGGTGGAAGTTAACGCAACCATTCCAGGTCCCTTCCACCACCTCTCATTATCCATCGTGTTCTCTTTTAGAACATCCCCCTCCCAGCAGTCATGCAAAACATATTCATAACATAATTTACATTCATCGACCTTTTATACAAAGGTCCGTCAAGTCAAACATTCACATCTTTGAGTTTGCCATAGTTCTTGTCCAATATAGTTATTTTTACAGACTGGGGGAAACACGGTGTTACATCACACCAGGAAATTTGTCTTCTTCGTGAATCACTCTCAGAGTGAGTGAAATATTGCAGCCACATCCAGGGCCTCCATGGTCGATCTCTCCAGACAACAGAAGCAAGTGGATAAGGTCATGGAAGAATACTCAAATATCTTCTCCTCTCCTACTGGGGTACCGTTGCACTGCCAAGTCAAACATCCCATTGATCTGAACCAAGGTGCACCGCTACCCAATGGGCTAGTCTATCATCACTCTCTATTAGAAAACGAGGAGATCAAGAGGAAAATCCAAGAACTGCTTCACAAGGGGCACATATTTCCCAGCTCATCGGCTTGTGGGAGCCCAATCATGTTGGTGCATAAGAAAGACGGGGCCTGGCGACTCTGCATTGATTACCGAGACCTAAATAAAATCATAGTCTGAAATCGGTACCCAATTCCCCGAATCGATGACCTCCTTGATTAGCTCACGGGGGCCAAATACTTCAGTAAGATTGATCTTAAGTCTGGCTACCACCAAGTCCCAATAGAATACACATATGTATGGAAGACCACCTTCAAGTCAAAAGAAGGTATTTTTGAATGGCTAGTCATGCCCTTTGGTTTGACAAATGCTCCAACAACTTTTATGAGGATGATGGACGATATCTTATGACCTTTCACCAATAATTTTGTAGTGTTGTATCTGGATGACATCCTCATCTATAGCAAGACTTGGGTGGACCACTTGCAGCATATTCAGTAGGTTCTGCACACCCTGCGGAAGCACAAACTATATGCAAACTTGGAAAAATTCTCCTTCGACACGGACAGGTTCCATTACTTAGGCTACATCATTGATCAGCATGGTGTGCATGTGGATCCAACAAATATCTAGGTCATCCGTGACTGGCCAGCCCCAACCACACTCACTGGACTTCGGAGCTTCTTGGACCTCGCCAATTTCTATTGCAGGTTCATGTTGGGATTATCTCATATCGCATGGGCCCTCAGCCACATAACGAGTGGTGGCGGTAAGGAAAAAATTTAGTGGGGCATGTCCCAACAACAAGCCCTTGATGACTTGAAGAAACATTTTTTCTCATCCTCAGTACTTTCATTACCGGACCTACAACATCCCTTTGGGATCGAGACAGATGCTTCAGACTATGTTGAGGGCATCGTTCTTACTCAACATAGCCACCCCATGGCATATCATAGTGAGACACTATCAGATGTTGTCTGTATGTACCCTACTTATGAAAAAGAAATGTACTCCATCGTGCAAGCCTACTGCCAATGGAGAAATTACATTCTTTGGAAGGAGACAGTCATCCACACTGATCACAAGCCACTACAGTTCATACAGACCCAAGTCAAATTGCAGAATGACTACCATCAGAAGTGGTCCACGTACTTACAACAGTTCCACTTCAACATCAAGGATAAAACATGAAGTACCAATCAAGTTGTTGATTACCTCATCCAACCTCCAGTCACGAAACTCACCACGGTGCTAGAATCTTGCGGCCATGAGACCTCCGGCTGGCCCCACCTGTACAAGACATACCCTTACTTCTCCACCACCTACCAATGTTGGGCACCAACTCAGTTGTCATTTATTTCCATCTTTAGGACAGGTTTTTGTGCCATCTGATCCATATATGTGTTCCATCAAGCGAGCACACAAAGCTAATTTGGGAAGTTCACTATAGTCGGGTGGCAAGACACTTTGGCTTCGAAAAGACAGTGGTAGTGCTGCAGAAACATTTCTACTGGACGAAACTTCGACAGGATGTCAGAAAGTATATCAGGTCCTGCACCACATGTGTATTGCCAAATCGACCACTAAGAAATAGGGCATGTAAACCCCTTTGCCTACTCCTAATAGGTCGTGGGAATCCATCTCAATGGACTACATGTTGGGCCTCCCATCCACCAAGAGGGGAAATGACTGTATTTTTGTGGTTGTTGATCGCTTTACCAAGATGGTGATTCTAGCCCCTTGCAAGAAGGACATCACAGCAGAAGCCACTACCAAGCTCTTATTTGAACGAGTATGGGTACATTGTGGGATCCCACAAACCATTATCTCATACCGTGACAATCGGTTCCTCAGCACATTATGGTCGAGCCTCTGGCCACTACTGGATACCAAGCTCATCAAATCCATTGCCTTCCACCCCCATACATATGGCCAAACTGAGGTCGTCAATCAGATGTTCGTACATATCCTGTGCATGTACAATTCAAAACACCCCCACACATGGGATGAGAGTCTTCCCTATGTCCAGCATAGCTACAACCAAGCCCTTTATAGCTCGACTGGCCACAACCCCTTTTAGGTGGGGTTGGGATTCCAACCATTGGGCCCCATGGATGTTGCACTACCCTTGGTGACCACCTCAGTCGGCTCATCCCCTGCTCCACCAAAAGATAACAAATCCACCCAGTTCATTGAGTAGATCCAGCACATCCACCAACAGGTTCAAGATATTCTACAAAACTCTAATGCCAAGTACAAGCGACACCATGATCAACATCGGGTGCCACATAAGTTTCAGGTGGGAGAAAAAGTTTGGTTGCACTTGAAGAAAGAACTCCTTACAGAGCCCCATCATAAGCTCTGCCCACTTTGTTATGGGTCGTACACCATCACCTAGGTTGTGGGTGACAATTATTTTGAGCTCAGCATTCCCCCTTTCCTTGGCCTGCACCCAGTCTTCAACATGGCTCTCCTTCGACCATATTTCCCACCATTATTGGACACCTCTGAGATAGCAGAGAAGTTGACACCAACATAGCTCAACCTTGACTACATGCAATAGGCATCCAATGATCATATTGTGGACACTCAAATCAAGGGCACTTGACAGCAAAGGATACAGCTTTATTGAGTCGTAAAACCAGGGCAGCTTCTGCACCAAGGCAAATGGCTTGCCCATGGCCAAATTCAGCAGAAATTTCCTCATTTGATGGGGGAACTCAATGGAATGGAGACCATTTATTCCTAAGGAGGGAGGATTTATCCAAGTGGATATCAGTGGCCACCCACCTATTCCACTGGCTTGAAAAATAGTTTTTCACCTTGGTAGTTTTCGACGGTTTTTCGAGTTCCAAACTTATGGGGTCATTTTGAGACCCTAAACGACATTTTTTGGAGATTTGGGGCCCATGTGGTTATCAAATCCACTAACCTGACCCAGTCGAAAATCGTTCTTCTCAGTTAGACCTTTCCAATGGGCTATTTTTCACCTAAAATGGAGATCGTATGCAAAAGTTACGACCCTAGGAAGTTGGTGTACTAACTTACCCAAACGGGGCCCACATGACTTTTGGCACTTCATCTCCTAGGATTAGGTTTTTGGATGTCTAGGGTTTTTCACATTCCTATTTATTGTAAAAAGGACTTTGGAGCATCATTGTAATCATCTTCTTGTGAATGATCACAGTCGTCACATATCTTCTCAGAGATAAGTCGCCACCATTCCAATTGTTTTTCGCTCTATTTTACAGTTTCATCTTATTTTCTTATTGAATAGAAAACTAGTTTTACTGTATCTCTGATATTTTGTGTTAAGAATATTTTAATAATATGTATTCATTTCATTTTGCTCATAAAATTTGGATCATTGGTATCAGAGCGGTCCGCTCCTTTTTGTCTTAATGCATGTCCCCAACGAGGTCAAGGTACAGAGAATTGAGTCTCGAGCTTGTTTCTCTTGAGGACAAAAGATCTCGCACACCCAAGCGACCTCTCATGGTAGGAGAAAATAAATATGAAGGGACAGGAGATCCTTTCAAAATGTTGCTTGAGGAATCCCTCACACAACAAAGTAACGAGATGATGGATAGTTTCGCACAAATCCTTTGGCAGCTACCAAGAGGCGACACATCTTCCTCAAGTGGAGGCGCCGCCCCCTTCAAGGTACAAATCAACTTTGATATTCCTATATTTGAAGGTTATATAGATGTAGATGTTGTAGACAAGTTGTTGCATCTACTAGAAGGTTATTTTTTTGTCCATAACTTTTCAAATAGAGAAAATATTACTTTTGCGTTCCTCAAAGTCGTTCCCCATGTCAAAGATTGGTGGGAAAATTTCTCTAAGAAAAAGGAAACAGAGGAACCATCATTATTTACAGTCGAGGCCACCTGGGAATCCTTCAGGGATGTTGTTAAGGAACAATATTACTCTGTCAGAAGTTATGATGACTTGTATACCAAATGGACCACACTGCAGGGAGAAAGAGACCAAGCAGTGCCAAAGTTCACAAATATCTTCCATACCTTGCACACCAAGCTCGGTATCAAAGATTCAAAGCGACATATGGTGCTCAAGTATCGCAGTGCTATGCATAGATACATCCAAACTGAAATGGAATTTATGGACATCTTGTCCTTGGGCATGGCCTACCGATATGTCATCAAAATCGAGCAGAAGCTCAAACAAAAGACGCGACAATTTGGGCCTGGGAACCCCTCACAGAAAAAGCTAGGAAAGGGCGTCCCCAACCCACATAACAAGGGATATAGAAAATATGGGTAGTATTAGGACAACCAGTCCAAGACGCAAGCAAATAAGGACACCAAAAAGACAAAGAAAGATATTGGGAAGTGGTGTGAATTCCATAAGAGCCCTTGGCATAACACTGTTGATTGTCGCTCAAAGCAGTCACTAGTGGCCAAAGTGAAAGCCTATGAATCAGATGCAGGTTCTGAGTCTGAGTCAGAACCAGAAAGGGGAAGATAGATCATTGATGCGGAACCCAATGCCACTGTTTCTACCACCAAACTCCATCCTGGTGAACCAAACGAGCCAAAAGAAGGTCGGCGCCTCGTCCATTCATAGATGTGGGTAAAAGGAAACCTGTTGCACTTCATCATTGATAGCGGTAGCCAGAAGAACCTCATCTCAACAGAGGTCGTCAAGTGCATGGCCTTGGCGACAATGTTGCACCCACAACCCTACACCATTGAATGGCTCCGCCAAGGAAGCAATATCCGCGTCAGCTAACAATGTCGACTGTCGTACGGAATCAAGCCTTTCAAAGATGAGGTATTGTGTGATGTTTCTCCTCTCGAAGTTTGTAATTTTATTTTGGGACAACTTTATTTATGGAAACATCATGTTGTATATGAGTCTAGGCCTCGTAGTGTTATTATTACTTTGAACAGAAAATTGTACAGTATACCCGAGGCAGTCCCTCCTAGTGCTATTTCATTGATCTCTGCCAAGCAATGCAGGAAGGTCATCTCTTAGACTAGGAAATTTGTCTTCTTCGTAATTCGCTCTCATAGTGAGCAAAAGATCGCAGCCACATGCAGGGCCTCTATGGCCGATCCCTCCAAACAACAGAAGAAAGTGGATAAGGTCATGGAAGAATACTCAGATATCTTCTCCTCTCCTATCGGGGTACCTTTGCACTACCAAGTCAAGCATCCCATCGATCTGACCCTAGGTGCACTACTACCCAATGGGCCAATCTATCTGATCCGGAATGGATCCAGGAACCAAAATGGGTCCAGGAAGGCCTAAAAATCAATCTGCTTGGGATGGATTCAAAATGGACGTGTGCGTAGGCCTCATCGATACGAACCAAATGCAACTTGAATGGGCTCAAACGGACATAGTATGAGAAAGATATCGCATTCTTTTCGTTTCGTCAAACATGCAAAAAAAATGTTGATTGTACAGTCCATACAGTGTTGATGTGGTAGTTGACTATACAATCCATACAGTCGTATAGTGACATGGAAGATGTGCTAGATGTGGAATGGGCAGACATGTAGCCGAACAGGTGGACGATTCAAATTGTGGCACGTGGAACCACTGCAAGGGTGACACATGGCAAGGTCCATACAGACATGTGGTAGCTTACTGACGAGGCAGTTGTGCTGACTGACGAGACAGGTGCACTGACTGGGTAGGTGCAGACATGGATGAATCCTATTTTGACATGTGGAATTTTATCAGGTAAATAGCATGGTGCCACGTGGCCCAGTCTTGGGCTACCACATGGAACCCCTCCATTGGTCAGTTTATTGCTTGGAAAAATTGTGATGGAGTTTATGGGAATTGAACCTGTGAACTCCGGTCTGGGCGAATGACTTGGCAGGGCTGGGCTACCAGCCCACCCACTTTTTTTCTTAACCCTCTATGTTCAAAACTTATATTTAATGTTGAATGGTTGGTAATGCAAGGCGCACACCATATGATTGTACCACATACGACCCTTGCATATTTGTTTGGCATGAATGTTATAATCCTAGTCCTCAATCGCAAGAATATACCATATGACTCAGAGCCTCCAATAACTAGTGCATGGATGAGTGGCGTTAGCACCCGATCGGTCAGGCTAGCCCACCGACCAAGGTGCTTGACCAGGGGCTAAAGGCTATGGGTTACAATGGGTTTAAGTGCCAAGCACTCAACATAAGGCCACATAGAGGCGCACATGTGAACACAGACCTCCAAATAGGGGACTGCACCCTATATTAGCCCAAAAGTGGGTTTTTTTTACTATATATTATGATTTTATTTGATTTTTTTAGTAGTTTTGAGAGATTTTAGCCAATATTGGGGGATCTGGAGCTCTTTTTGAGGCCAGATCTTAAGGGGAAGTTGGAATTTTGTTGCCAAATTCAATCCTCTGTAAACCAAAGGTTCTTGGTAGCCTAAAGGGGGTTCAGAATAAGGAAATGATGAAGAATTGAAGAGCCAAAGCCATTTTTATGAAGGGAAGCCATTGAGGAGAGCAACTTTGCAGGCCATTTCTGGGAGCTTCGTTCATCCATTTTCAATGTCGTCAGTTTTGTTGGGTTCTTGAGATCTAGAAGAACATAGAAAGATATTTTTGTAACCCTTATGGAACTTTTATGATGTATGTTTGAAGCTTTGAATAGAAATAAGAAAGCCTCACCCACTAAGACAAAGCCCCGGAGACGTAGGCGAGATTGTCAAACTCCGTTAAGAACTTTTGTTGTTATGGTTTGATATTTCTTTGAGATTATTTCTAGATCTGTATATTTTATATGGCTTCCATGTTTCATCATTAATTCTTCCTCTTTCATCAAATTCCTAAATGGTTAATGAACACATGTTTTAAAATTCAACCATAGTCTTTAAAAGATCTTTTCGGATCAAGTGGTATCAGAGCAAGATGACAGTTGGTTTTTGAGTTTGCATGATTACCAGGGAAAATCTTAGTCGTGGTGAAGGCGATATTTTTGAAGCTAATCCTGAGATTGGATCGAGAAGGTGGACATCTCAAAGTGAGAAAATGGCATCTAAAGCGGGACTTTTTCAAGATGAGAAAGAGTTTCAAAATACTCTCTTTGCCATGGCAAAGATGGTGAAAGTGTTGTATGAAGATTACTTGGAACGAAAGAGATTGGTTCAAGGGAAATATTCAAAGAACGACAAAAGCGAAGAAGAATTGAAGGAATTTCCTTCTACACCCAATTCAAAAATCATCTCTGAGGTATGTAGTGGAAGTCATTCATCAATTTCGCATTGTTCCCATCAAGATGGTTCTTTTGGTGAATTTGAAAAACATACAAGAGGTATAGGTTTGAAATTGTTAACCAAGATGGGTTACGAAGGAAAGGGCCTTGGAATTAAGGGTCAAGGTATCGTTAATACCATAGATGTTGTAGAAATACCTCGCTATTTAGGATTGGGATATGATGAAGAGGAGATTGGAGAATGCTCCAAACCATTGCAAGTAAGTGATGTTTCAAATGACCAACCTAAGTCATTACAGGAACAATTCACAAAAGGTGAAGATGTATCACTCCTTGATGGTGATAGTGAATGCAATTCATCTCCAAAGAAAAGTGAAGATAAGCAAGAAAGGTATAATGGTCATGGTTGTTCCAACTCTCTTTTTTATTATAAAAGGCATAATCATATAATCCAAAACTTGTGAATATGTATCCTTGTACGTTTTTTCATTCACCCAAGAATTGTGTGGCCAAGTGTTGGAAGAGACAATATTTGTATAGGAAATTTATGTCGACTAGGGAGGAGACACAACATAAAGATTCAACTCTGCAACAGAAGAAAGAGAAGCGCAAACAAGTTTGGATGTCGAAAAACCACTGCACTTATTGCAACAAGGGTGGACATCAAAAGGCTAAATATTGGAAGCTTAATCTGGAGCTTTGTCCAAATAAGGACAAAACTATTGTGCATGTACTCACAAAGGAAGAGGCAGTACCATCGAAGCAAGAGGAACAAAATGAAGGAAAGAAACAATTCACTTTGTTTTTCCAAAAGTGGATGACACATCTTCATTGTATTTTGCTTCCATTAATGTAATCACACATGTTGTAATGATGACCTGTTATAACATCATTTTGTACAACATAGTGTTTTGTTTTATCCTTATGAGTATGTAATCAGTAAGGTCAATTTTGTAACCTTTTGGAGGACCAAAATGTCTTTAGTGGGGAGGTGTGATCCAGAATGGATCCAGGAACCAAAATGGGGCCAGGAAGGCCTAAAAATAAAAGTGCTTAGAATGGCTTAAAAACTAATGTGTGTGTAGGCCTCATCGATATGAACCACACAACTTGAATGGGCTCAAACGAATGACATATGTAAAAGATATCACGTTCTATTCGTTTCATCAAACAGGAAAAAAAAATGTTAATTGTACAGTCTATACAATGCTGACGTGGAAACTAACTGTAAAATTTGTACGGTCGTACAGTGACATGGAATATGTGTTGGATGCTGACAGGGTAGACACGTAGCCGAACAGGTGGACGAGTCAAATTGAGACATGTGGTAGTTGACTAACGAGGCAGGTGCAGACGTGGTCAAATCCTAGTTTGACATATGGCATTTTATCGGGAAAATAGCACGGTGCCATGTGGCCCATTCTTGGGATTCCATATGGCACCCCTCCATTGGTCGATTTATTTGTTGGCAAAATTGTTATGGACTCTATGGGAATTGAACCTGTGACCTTCGGTCTGCGCGAACGACTTGGCAGGGTTGGGCTACCAGCCTACCCACTTTGTTTCTTAACCCTCTATGTTCAAAACTTATATTTAAGATTGAATGGTTGGTAATCTAGGCAGAGTAAGGGGTTGGGGCCTATCCCCAGCCCCAACACACACCATATGATTTTACCACATACGACCCTTGCTTATTTGTTTGGCACGAATTTTATGAGAATAGCCCCCAATTACGAGCATATACCATATGCTTGGATCCTCCAATAACTAGCGTGTGGATGAGTTGGGTTGGTGCCTGGTCAGTCGGGCTAGTCCACCGACCAAGGCGCTTGACCAGGGGCTAGAGGCTATGGGTTACAACAGGTTTAACCGCCAAGCACTTAGCATAAGGCCACATGGAGGCACACATGCAACCAGGGTCCTGCGAATAGGGGTTTGCACCCTATATTAGCCCAAAAGTGGATTTTTTTTACAATATATTATGACTTTATTTGAGTTTTTCAACAATTTTGAGATATTTTGGCCAATATTGGGGGATCTAGAGCTCTTTTTTAGGCCAGATCTTGGGGGCTGTTAATGTTTATGCCATTATTATAGTTCTTTGCATTTCAATACATAAGAGCATCATAAGAACAAGATCACTGAGAAATACACATTCACAAGAGACACAACATTTATCCTGGGAAACCCTCTAGGGGAAGAAAACCCAGCAAAAACTTCCTTATCATAAATAGCTTATACAATGTTCAAGAGATAACTCAAACCAATATAGAAAGTCCTCCCCAAGAGATGCACCACTCTTCTCCCTCTCTCCAACTGGTAATTGAAGCTTGCCTCATAAGAGAATGAGCAAGTGAGTTGTGTGTTAGAAGTGAGGCATTAGCATCCTATATATACAAAACTGGCACGTGTGAAAGGTCACCACTGGCAGGGTCGACCTCTCACTCTGGGTGGGTAAACCCACCTTTAATTAATTCTGGGTCTTCCATAATAACTGTTGGGGCCGACTTCTTATTCTGCCCTTTATAATTGTCCGATGACCAATCCGCAAAAGGGGATTTGGTCCTTATACAATTACCGACATGATTAATCCACAATGGGGATTAATCCAATAAAAATAATAATAATGATGACATGATTAATCCGCAATGGGGATTTAATCCAATAATAATAAGAATGCTCTTCACAGTTACATTATTTCAACACTCCCCCTTAACAAGAAGGGTATTCTTCATCAGCATCAGGTGAGAGAGGTCTGCATCATCAGTGGCATCTGGAGGACAGCATCATCAATATCATCTTGAAACATTGGCTAGAACATTTACGAGTCATCGAAAGTTTTCTTCATCAGCAGCATCATCATTCTCGTAAGAATGCTATCATCATCTGCATCAAATATGTATCAGTAAAAATGATACCTCATCACAGCACTAGGCTAGCACATCACAGTACTACACTAACTCAATGTCACAGCGGTTAAGCTGGTAGCTCAGTGTCAGTCACATCTTGCTTTACGTCTAACAAATAGGTCAGAAGCAAGTGATATCATCATCTCACTTTACGTCTAACAACTAGGTCAGAAGCGAGGAATCACAGCATCATGCTTTACATCTAACAACTAGGTCAGAAGCATGACTCATCTTGCTTTACATCTAACAACAAGGTTAGAAGCAAGGAACACATCAACATCTCTCTTTACGTCTAACAATGAGGTCAAAAGCGAGGAATCATCTTGCTTTATGTCTAACAACTAGGTCAGAAGCAAGGAATCAGCGGTGTTATGCTTTACGTCTAACAACTAGGTCAGAAGCATAACTCTTGCTTTACATCTAACAGCGAGGTCAAAAGCAAGGATCACACAGCGTCATGCTTTACGTCTAAAAACAAGGTCAGAAGCATGACTCATCTTGCTTTACGTCTAATAGTGAGGTCAGAAGCAAGGATCACACGGCATCATGCTTTACGTCTAACAGTGAAGTCAGAAGCATGACTCATCTTGCTTTACGTCTAACAGTGAGGTCAGAAGCAAGGATCACACAACGTCATGCTTTACATCTAACAGCGAGGTCAGAAGCAAGGAATACATCTACTCCCCCTTTCAGGGAGGGTCCTTTCGGACAATACCAAGCTTATCTCAAAAGTGTTCAAACTTTACATGGGATAGAGGCTTAGTCAACACATCAGCAACTTGTTCATCCATGCTAATGTACTAGAGCTTCAAGGCTCCTCTCTGTACCATGTCACGGATGAAATGATAGCGGATCTCTATGTGCTTCGACCTATCATGAAACAAAGGATTCTCTTTCATTTTAATACAGCTTTGATTGTCACATAGAATCACGATTTCTCTCATCTCCAAATAGGCATGTCAGCAACTTTTGAAGCCATATAGCTTCGCAGCTAGCAAAACATGCGGCAATGTACTCTGCTTCCACTGTGCTGAGAGAAATATTAGATTGCTTCCTACTCTGCCATGAGATCATAGCTGATCCAAAACTAAAACAGCATCCAGAAGTTCTTTTTCTATCAGCAATGCTTCCTTCCCAATATGCATCAGTATATCCACTCAATGAGAAGTCATGATCTCCATCATAGCTGAGACCATAATCCACTGTACCTTTAACGTACCTCATCACATGTTTTGCAGCCACTAGGTGAACACGTCTGGGCTCTACCAGAAACTGACTCAAGGTGTTCACTGCAAAACAGATGTCTGGTCTGGTGTTCATCAGGTACGTCAGCGATCCAATAATCTGTCTGTACAGAGTGGCATCTATCAAATCTGACGAAGTATCGACCAACAGATTCAGCTTCGCTTCCATGGGAGTATTCATGGACTTGCATTCTAGCATGTCGAATCTCTTTAAGATTTCGGCTGTGTACTTCCCTTGGTTAAGGAAGATTCTCTCTGGACTCTGCCATACCTTAAGGCCTAAGAAGTAATGCATTAGACCAAGGTAAATCATTTCAAATTCTGCGGCAAGTCTCTGTTTACATTCAGCGATGAGATTTTCTTCTCCAGTTAAGAATAAGTCATCCACATATAGTAATAATATTACTGGTTCATTATCCATAATCTTGAAGTAGATATTTGAGTCTGCTTTACTCTTGGTAAAGCCCAAGCTCGTCAAGAAACTGTCTATACGGCCATACCAAGCTCTGGGAGCTTGCTTCAATCCGTATAAGGCTTTCTTCAATCGACAAACATGAGACTTCATGTCTTCAACCTCAAATCCTTGGGGTTGCTCTATATACACTTCCTCTTCGATAACACCATTCAGGGAAGTTGTCTTCACATCCATCTGGTGCAGCTTCCATTTCATCTTAGCAGCAAGAGCTATAATGGTTCTGATCGAAGTGTATCTGGCCACAGGAGCGAATGTCTCTTCATAGTCGATTACTTCCTTCTAGGAAAAGCCACGAGCAAAAAATCTTGCTTTATATTTCTCAATAATTCCATCAGTAGCATGTTTTATTTTGAAGAGCCATCTGTAGGATACCCCATCTTTATTCTTCGATCTAGGAACTATTTCCCATACTTTGTTCTTCATTATGGATTGGTATTCCTCTGTCATGGCATCTGCCCATTCTTTTCTCTGAATGGCTTCTTTAGAGCAAGTAGGCTCTTCATCTGGGAGATCACATATCAAAGCCATGTAACTGGAGAATGGCTTTGGTCTTTTCACATGTCTCGAGGTTCCTTATGGAACACCATACTTCTCTCCATCTCGAATAAGCTCTCTTGCCCAAGCAGGCTTTCTTTTATGGGAGAAGGTCATTTGAGGAGGTTCTTGAACTTCTGTTATATCATGGTCTTCAGGAGTCTCCTCAT
>ML790698.1:31873-63063 GCA_009831015.1 Picea engelmannii
TCTTCCCTTGTGCACATCCATCGCATACGCCTTCATGGTCACCTTTGAGTTCTGGTAAACCTGTGACAGCTTTACATATGTATGGTAGCGCCTTGTAGTTGATGTGAGCTAATCTTCTAGAGTTCACATGGATTCTTCTATAGCGAGGGTCATGGTAGCTTCTGAGTGACCCACCTTCTTCTTTTCCACTGATGATTGCTTCATTTATGATCTCTCCTTTAGCACGTTTCCTTCTGCAACCTTCGCTATAGTACTTTCTTCAACCTGTCTGTTGTACTAAGACAATATGCTATCTTGACAAAAGGTTAGGTTAGAGGATAATCTCTATGATCAACTTTTAATCCTTCTAATGATTTGATCATAGCTTCAACATGCAACATTGATCAAGATAATTTCATAACAAATAGATGCATATTAGAATAATCACACATGGGTTGCATCATTCCTCTGAATGTGTTGGATCTTGAGATCCTTCTGGATCTATGGCAAAATATCCCTTCTCCTACAAATACTCTTTAGGGTTTAACCATTAACCATATGTGAGTACATACCTTGGATAGCATTTGCAGGTAGTGGCTCCATCTGGTAGCAGTGGTAATCATTACCAAAAACTTCAAGAGTGATTGCAACCGATTCTACGGCTGCAACTGCAACAGCTACTGCAACTGCAACTTAGGGTTTTATGAGGAAACCCTAATTTTTCAAACTTCAAATTTTGAAATTCCGATCCAGGGGATAGGTGCGTTGAGCTGAGGCAAGATAGCTGGAGTAGTCAGATTTTCGAAAATCCAACTTTTACCCCTTCAAATATGATCTGCAGATTTCTGGACTGGTGCTTCTGGTTTTCTGGTACTTCTGGTACTCTGGTACTTCTGGTACTCTGTTTTTTTGGTTATCTGGTACTTTGTGAAACTAGGGTTTCACTTTCCGGGAGATCTAGCCACTGAAAAGGTGTGCTCTAAGTGCCAAAATTATCCTTGGGGGAGGGCGCAGCTTTCTAGGAGGTTAGGGAGCTGAAAAGAGATACTTTTTCAAAACCCTAATTTTTGGGTACGGTAACAATGACTTTTTTCCTCTTGCGAAATATGCTTCCTTCAGGTTGGCTCTGATACCATGTTAATGTTTATGCCATTATTATATTTCTTTGCATTTCAATAGATAAGAGCATCATAAGAACAAGATCACTGAGAAATACACATTCACAAGAGATACAGCATTTATCTTGGGAAACCCTCTAGGGGAAGAAAACCCAGCAAAAAATTCCTTATCATAAATAGCTTATACAATGTTCAAGAGATAACTCAAACCAATATAGAAAGTCCTCCCCAAGAGATGCACCACTCTTCTCCCTCTCTCCAACTGGTAATTGCAGCTTGCCTCATAAGAGAATGAGCAAGTGAGTTGTGTGTTAGAAGTGAGGCGTTATCCTCCCATATATACAAAACTGGCACGTGTGAAAGGTCACCACTGGCAGGGCCTACCTCTCACTCTGGGTGGGTAAACCCACCTTTAATTAATTATGGGTCTTCCATAATAACTGTTGGGGCGGATTTCTTATTCTGCCCTTTATAATTGTCCGATGACCAATCCGCAAAAGGGGATTTGGTCCTTATACAATTACTGACATGATTAATCCACAATAGGGATTAATCCAATAAAAATAATAATAATAATGACATGATTAATCCGCAATGGGGATTTAATCCAATAATAATAAGAATGCTCTTCGCAGTTACATTATTTCAACAAGGGGGAGTTGGAAGTTTGTTGTCAACTTCAAGCCTATATAAAACATAGGTTCTTGGCAACCTAAAGGGGGTTCAGAACATGGAAATCTTGAAGAATTGTAGAGCCAAAGCCATTTTTATGAAGGGAAGCCATTGAGGAGAGCAACTTTGAGGGCCATTTCTGGGAGCATCGTTCATCTGTTTTTAGTGTCGTCAGTTTTGTTGGGTTCTTGAGATCTATCAGAACATAGCCAGATCAGTTTGTAACCCTTATGGCACTTTTATGATTTACTTTGAAGCTTTCAACATAAACAAGAAAGCCTCACCCACTGAGACAAAATCCCAGAGACGTAGGCGAGATTGTCGAACTCTATTAAAAACTTATGTTGTAATGGTTTGATGCTTCTTTGTTATTATTTCAAGATCTGTATGTTTTATATGGCTGTCATGTTTCATCATTAATTCTTCATCTTTCATCAAATTCCTAAATGGTTAATGAACACATGTTTTAAAATTCAACCATAGTATTTAAAAGATCTTTTCGGATCACTATTGTCGCTCTCTATTAGAAAACGAGGAGATCAAGAAGCAGATCTAAGAACTGCTCCACATGGGCCACATCCATCATTTCTCATAGCCTTGTGGGAACCTAATTGTGTTGGTACAGAAGAAAGAGGGGACCTGGCGAATCTACATTGATTATCGGGCACTGAATAAAATCACAGTCTGAAACCGGTACCTGATTCCTCGAATCGATCACCTCCTTGATCAGCTCATGGGGGGGAAATACTTCAATAAGATTGATCTAAAGTCTGGATACCACCAGGTCCCAATAGAACAAACACATGTATGGAATACTGTCTACAAGTCAAAAGAAAGTCTTTTTGAATGGTTGGTCATGCCCTTTGGTTTGACAAATTCTCCAGCAACTTTTATGAGGATGATGGACGATATCCTATGACCTTTCACCAATACTTTTGTAATGGTGTATTTGGATGACATCCTCATCTACAACAAGACTTGGGTGGAACACTTCCAGCATATTCAGCAGGTTCTGCACACCCTATGGCCGCACAAACTATATGCAAACTTGGAAAAATGCTATTCGGCATGGACGGGGTCCATTACTTAGGCTACATCATTGATCATCATGGTGTGCATGTGGATCCATCCAAGATCCAGGTCATCCTTGACTATCCAGCCCCAACCACAATCATTGAACTTCGAAGCTTCTTGGGCCTCGCCAATTTATATCGCAGGTTTGTGTTGGGATTCTCTCATATCGCATGGGACCTTAGCCAAGTAACCAGGGGTGGCGGTAAGGAAAAATTTGTGTGGGGCATGTCCCAACAACAAGCCTTCGATGACTTGAAGAAGAGTTTGTGCTCATCCCTATTACTTTCATTACCAGACCTGTAGCATTCCTTTGAAATCAAGACAGATGCTTCAGATTGTATTGTGGGAGCCATTCTCACTCAACACGGCCACCCCATGGCATATCATAGTGAAAAACTATTAGATGTTGTCCGTCAATAGCCTACTTACGACAAAGAATTGTACTCCATTATGCAACCCTTCCACCAGTGGAGACATTACATTCATGGGAAGGAGACATTCATCCACACTGATCACAAGCCACTACAGTTCATGCAAACCCAAGGCAAATTGCAGAATAACTGCAATCTGAAGTGGTCCACGTACTTACAACAGTTTCACCTCAACATCAAGTATAAAATGGGAAGTACCAATCGAGTTGTTGATTGCCTCAATTGACCTCCAGTCACAGCACTCACCACGGTCCTAGACTCTTGCGGCCATGAGACCTTTGTATGGCCCCACCTCTATGAGATAGACCCTGACTTCTCCACCACCTACCAAATGTTGGGTGCCAACTTAGTGGTCGCAAATTTCCATCTTCAAGATGGGTTGTTGTGTTGCCTGGGCCATCTCTGCATTCCATCAAGTGAGCACGCAAAGCTGATTTGGGAAGCTCACTATAGTCGAGTGGCAGGACACTTTAGCGACAAAAAGACAATGGAAGTGTTGCAGAAACATTTCTACTGGCCGAAACTTCGACAGGATATCGACAAGTATATCAGTTCCTCCACCATCTGCATTATTGCCAAATCGAGCACTAAGAAATAGGGCATGTACACCCCTCTTCCTACTCCTGACAGGTTGTGGGAATCCATCTCAATGGACTACATGTCGGGCCTCACATCCACCAAGAGGGTAAATGATTGTATTTTTGTGGTTGTTGATCACTTTTCCAAGATGGCAATTATAGCCACATGCAAGAAGAACATCATAGTAAAAGCCACTACCAAGCTCTTCTTTGAACGAGTATGGGTACATTTTGGGATCCCACAAACCATTATCTCATACCATGAATGTTGGTTCCTCAACACATTATGGTCGAGCCTCTGGTCAATGTTGGATAGCAAGCTCACCAAATCCATTGCCTTCCACCCCCAGACAAATGGCCAAACTAAGGTCGTCAATCTGACGATCACACATATCCTGCGCATGTAAAATTCAAAACACCCTCACACATGGGATGAGAGTCTTCCCTATGTCTAGCATAGCTACAACTGAGCCATGCATAGCTCGACTAGCCACAACCCATTTGATATGGGGTTGGGATTCCAACCATTGGGCCCCATGCATGTTTCACTACTCCTGGCGACCACCTCGGTCGACTCGTCCCCTGCTCCACCAGAAGAAAACAAAGCCACTTGGTTCATTGAGCGGATCTAACACATCCTCCAACAATTTCAAGATATTCTACAGAAGTCTAATGCCAAGTACAAGCAGCGCCAAGATCAACATCGGGTGCCACATAAGTTTCAGGTGGGCGACAAAGTTTGGTTGCACTTGCAAAAAGAACACCTTACAAGGCCCCATCGTAATCTATGCCCACTCTATTATGTGTCGTACACCATAACCAAGGTTGTGGGTGACAATTATTTTGAGCTCAACATTCCCCCGTTGCTTAGCTTGCACCCAGTCCTCACCATGTCTCTCCTTCGACCATATTTCCCACCATTATTGGACACCTCAAAGATAGCAGAGCAGTTGACACCAACACAACTCAACCCTAACTGCATGAAACATGCATCCAATGATCATATTGTGGACACACAAATCAAGGACACTCAACAGCAAAGGATCCAGCTTTATCGAGTCGTCAAAGCAGGGCATCTCCTGCACCAAGGCAAGTGGCTCACCCGAGGCCAAATTCAACAGAAGTATCCTCATCTGATGGGGGAACTCAACGCAATGGAGACAAACTCTTCCTAAGGAGGGAGGATTGATCTAGGTGGATATCGGTGGCCACCCACCTATTCCACTGGCTCGAAAAACATTTTTCCACCTTGGTAGTTTTTCGGCAGTTTTTCAGGTTCCAAACTTCCAGGGCCATTTTCAGGCCCTAAACGACGTTTTTTTGCGATTTGGGGCCAAGATGAGTATTATAAACATTGACCTGGGCCATTCAAAAAGCATTCTTCTCAGTTATACCTTTCCAACAGGATATCGTGCGCCTAAAATGAAGATCATATGCAAAAGTTACGACCCCGGAAAGTTGGTGTACTAACTTACCCAAACAGGGCTCACATGACTTTTGGCCCTTTATCTCCTAGGGTTATGTGTTTGGATGTATAGGGTTTTTTACTTTTCTGTTTATTGTAAAAAGGCCTTCAAAGCCTCATTGTAATCATCTTCTTTTGAATGAGCACATTTGTCACATCTCTTCTCAGAGATAAGCTGCCACCATTTCAGTAAGCTTGTTTTCTGCTACATTTTACAGTTTCAGCTTATTTCCTTATTGAATAGAAATCCAGTTTTATTGTGTCTCTGTTATTTTGTGTTAATCATATTTTAATAATCTGTATTCATTTCCTTCTACTCATAAAATCCGTATCAGTGGTATCAGAGCGGTCTGCTTCTTGTCGTCTTAATGCATGTCCCCAACGAGGTCAGGGTATAAAGAATTGGGTCTAGAGCTTGTCTCTCTTGAGGACAAAATCTCTCGCACACCCAAGCGAACTCTCATGGAAGGAGAAACGAAAGATGAAGGAATAGGAGATCCTTTCAAAATGTTGCTTGAGGAATCCATCACACAACAGAGGAACGAGATGATGGATAGTTTCAGGCAAATCCTTCGATGGCTACCAACAGGCGACGCATCTTCCTCGAGTGGAGGCGCCACCACCTTCAAGGTACAAATCAACTTCGATAGTCCTATATTTGAATGTCATATAGATGTAGATGTTGTAGACGAGTGGTTGAATCTACTAGAAGGGTATTTTTCTGTCCATAACTTTTCAAATAGAGAAAAGATTAATTATGTGCTCCTTAAAGTCATTCCCCATTTCAAAGATTGGTGGGAAACTTTCTATGAGAAAAAGGAAACAGAGAAACCCTCATTGTTTACAGTCATGGCCACCAGGGAATCCTTCAGGGATGTCATTATGGAACAATACTACACTTTCGGAATTTATGATGACTTATATACCAAATGGACCACACTGCAGCAAGAAAGAGACCAAGCAGTGCCAGAGTTCACAAATATCTTCCATACCTTGCGCACAGTTGGGTATCAAAGATTTAGAGTGACATCTGGTGCTCAAGTATCACGGTTCTCTACATAGATACATCCAAACCAAAATGGAATTTCAGGAAATCTCTTCCTTCGTTGCGACCTACTGATATGTCGTCAAAATTGAGCAGAAGCTCAAACAAAAGACACGGAAATTTGGGCCTGGGAACCCCTCATAGAAAAAGACAAGAAAGGGTGACCTCAACCCACATAACAAAGGATAGAAAAAATATGGATAGTATCAGGATATCCAGTCCAAGCTGCAAGTAAAGAAGGACACCGGAAAGACAAATAAAGGTACCGAGAAGTGGTGTGACTTCCATAAGAGACCTTGGCATAACATTGTCGATTGTCGCTCAAAGCAGTCGCTAGTGGTCGAAGTGAAAGCCTCTGAATCAGATGTGGGTTCTGACTCCGATTCAAAACCAGAAAGGGGAAAATGGATCATTGATGCGGAACACAATGCCACTTTTTCTACCACCAAGCT
The DNA here is from genome assembly GCA_009831015.1 of Picea engelmannii. Taxonomy (NCBI): domain Eukaryota; kingdom Viridiplantae; phylum Streptophyta; class Pinopsida; order Pinales; family Pinaceae; genus Picea; species Picea engelmannii. The sequence continues at coordinate 38,688 of ML790698.1, forward strand.
CTAGCTAGCTAAACCAGAAGAGCACCTATTCCATTCACAGATGTGGATAAAAGGCGCCCCGCTGCACTTCATCATTGATAGTGGTAGCCAGAAGAACCTCATCTTAGCAGAGGTCATCAAGCATCTAGCCTTGCCAACAACACCGCACCCACAACCCTACACCATTGGATGGCTCTACCAAAATAGTGATCTCTGTGTTATCTAACAGTGTCTACTGCATTATGTCATCAAGCCTTTCAAAGATGAGGTATTGTGTGATGTTGCTCCTCTCAAAGTTTGTAATGATATTTTGGGCCAACCTTATTGATTGAAACATCATGTTGTATATGAGTCTAGGCCTTGTAGTGTTATTATTACTTTGAACATGAGATAGTATAGGATACCTAAGGCAGTCCCTCCTATTGTTATTTTTTTGATCTCTGCCAAGCAATGTGGGAAGGTCATCTCTCAGACTGAAAAATTTGTCTTCTTTGTGATTCACTCTTAGAGTGAACGAAAGATCGCAGCCACATCCAGGGCCTCTGCGTTCAATCTCTCTACAAAATAGAAGCAAGTGGATAAGGTCATGGAAGAATACTCAGATATATTATCCTCTCCTACCGGGGTACCTCTACACTGTCAGGTCAAGCATCCCATCGATCTGACCCCAGGCACACCGCTACCCAATGGGCTAGTATATCACCACTCTATGTTAGAAAATGAGGAGATTAAGAGGAAGATCCAAGAATTGATACACAAGGGGCACATTCATCCCATCTCATCGCCTTGTGGGAGCCCAATCATGCTGGTGCAGAAGAAAGACGAGACCTGGTGACTTTGCATTGATTACTGGGCTCTGAATAAAATCACAGTCTGAAACAGGTACCTGATTCCCCAAATTGACAACCTCCTTGATCATCTCACTGGGTCCAAATACTTCAGTAATATTGATCTGAAGTCTGTATACCACCAGGTCAGAATAGAATAGACAGATGTATGGAAGATCGCCTTCAAGTCAAAAGAAGGTCTTTTTGAATGGTTGATCATGCCCTTTGGTTTGAAAAATGTTCCAATAGCTTTTATGAGGATGATGGACGATATGTTATGACCCTTCACCAACACTTTTGTAGTGGTGTATCTGGATGACATCCTCATCTATATCAAGAGTTGGGTGGAACACTTGCAGCATATTCGACAGGTTTTGCACACCCTGTGGCATCACAAACTATATGAAAACTTGGAAAAATGCTCTTTCAGAATGGACAGGGTCCATTACTTAGGCTACATTTTTTATCATCATGGTGTGCATGTGGATCCAACCAAGATCCATCTCATCTGTGATAGGTCTGCCCCAACCACACTAATTGAACTTCATAGCTTCTTGGACCTCGCCAATTTCTATCCCAGGTTCATGTTGGGATTCTCTCATAACACATGGGCCCTCATCCAAGTAACCAGGGGTGGCTGTAAGGAAAAATTTGTGTGGGGCATGTCCCAACAACAATCCTTCAATGACTTGAAGAATCGTTTGTGCTCATCCCAAGTACTTTCATTACCATACCTACAACATCCCTTCGAGATCGAGACAGATGTTATAGACTGTGTTGTGGGTGTCATTCTCACTCAACAGGGCCACCCAGTGGAATATCATAGTGAGAAATTATAAGATGTTGTTCGTAAGTACCCTAATTATGACAAATAAATGTATTCCATTTTTCAAGCCTGTTTCGAGTGGAGACATTACATTGTTGGGAAGGAGACAGTCATACACACCAATCACAAGCCACTATAGTTCGTGCAGACCCAATGCAAATTGTGGAATGACTGCCATTAGAAGTGGTCCATGGACTTACAACAGTTCCACCTCAACATCAAGTATAAAACGGGAACTACCAACCAAGTTTTTAATTGCCTCAATTGACCTCTAGTCATGGCACTCACCACAGTGCTAGACTCTTATGGCCACAAGACCTCTGGATGGCCCCACCTCTACGAGACAAACCCTGACTTCTCCACCACCTACCAAATGTTGGGCGCCAACTCAGTGGTCACTAATTTCCATCTTCAGGATGGGTTGTTGTGTCGTATGGTCCATCTTTGCATTCCATCAAGTGAGCACCCGAAGTTGATTGGGGAAGCTCACTATAGTCAGGTGGCAGGACACTTTGGCGTCAAAAACACAGTGGCAGTGTTGTAGAAACATTTCTACTGGCCGAAACTTCAACAGGATGTCGACAAGTATATCAGGTCATGCATCGCCTACACTATTTCTAAACTAAACACTAAGAAACAGGGCCTATACAACCCTTTGCCTACTCTTGACAGGTCGTGGTAATCCATCTCAATTTACTACATGTCGGTCCTCCCATCCACCAAGAAGGTAAATGACTATATTTTTGTGGTTATTGATCACTTTTCCAAGATGGTGATTCTAGCCGCCTATAAGAAGAACATCATAGTAGAAGCCACTGCCAAGCTCTTCTTTGAATGAGTATGGGTACATTTTGGGATCCCACAAACCATTATCTCAGACCGTGATAGTCGGCTCCTTAGCACATTCTGGTCAAGCCCCTAGTCACTATTGGATATCAAGCTCACCAAATCCACTACCTTCCACCCCCAAACAGATGGTCAAACTGAGGTCGTCAATCAGATGATCGTGCATATCCAGCACATGTACAATTCAAAAAAACCCCGCACATGGGATGAGAGTCTTCCCTATGTCCAACATATCTACCACCGAGCCCTACATAGCTCAACTTTCTACGGCCCGTTTCAGGTGGGGTTGGGATTCCAACCATTGGGCCCCATGGATGTTTCACTGCCCTTAGAAAACACTTCGGTCGACTCGTCCTTTGCTCCACCAAAAGCTAATAAAACCACCCGATTCATTGAGAGGATCCAACACATCCACCAACATGTTCAATATACTCTACAAAAGTCTAATTCCAAGTACAAGTAGCACCATGATCAACATCGGGTTCCACATAAGTTTCAGGTAGGCGACAAAGTTTGGTTGCACTTGCAGAAACAACACCTTATAGGGCCCCATCGGAAGCTCTGCCCACTCCATTATGGGTCATACACCATCACCAAGTTTGTGGGTGACAATGCTTTTGAGATCTACATTCCCCCTTTCCTTGGCCTGCACCCAGTCTTAAACATGGCTCTCCTTCGAATATATGTCCCACCATTATTGGACATCTCAGAGATAGCAAAGTATTTGACAACAACAAAGCTCAACCCTGACTGCATGCAACATGCATCCAATGATAGGATTGTAGACACATAAACCAAGGGCACTCAAGAGCAAAGGATCCATCTTTATTGAGTCGTCAAAGCAGGGCATCTCCTGCACCAAGGCAAGTGACTCACCCAAGGCCAAATTCAGCAGAAATTTTCTAATCTTATGGGGGAAATCAATGCAATGGATACCATTTCTTCCTAAAGAGGGAGGATTTATCCAAGTGGATACCGGTGCCCACCCACCTATTCCACTGGCTCGAAAAACTATTTTTCACCTTGGTAGTTTTTCGGCAATTTTTCGGGTTCCAAACATCCGAGGCCATTTTGAGGCCCTAAATGACGTTTTTTGGGGATTTGGGGCCTAGGTGACTGCCAAGATAAATAACATGGGACAGCTAGCTAAAAAAATTTCTTCTCGATTAGACCTTTGCAACGAGATATCGTGCGCCTAAAATGAAGATCGTGTTCAAAATTTACGACCCCGGGAAGTTGGTGTACTAACTTACCCAAGCAGGGCCCACGTGACTTTTGAAGTTTCATCTCCTAGGGTTAGGCTTATGGATGTCTAGGGTTTTCGACATTCCTGTTTATTGTAAAAATTCCTTCAGAGCCTCATTGTAATCATCTTCTTGCGAATGAGCGCAGTCGTCACATCTCTTCTCAGAGATAAGCCAACACCATTCCAGCAAGCTTATTTTTCGCTGCACCTTATAGTTTCATCTTATTTTCTTATTGAATGGAAAACCATTTTTACTGTATCTCTGTTATTATGTGTTAAGCATCTTTTAATAATCTGTATTCATTTTGTTCTCCTCATAAAATCTGGATCAATGGTATCAGAGCGGTCTACTCCTTGTCGTCTTAATGCATGTCCCTAACGAGGTCAGGCTACAAAGAATTGGATCTCGAGCTTGTTTCTCTTGAGGATAAAATCTCTCACATGCCCAAGTGACCTATCATGGCAGGAGAAAATAAAGATGAAGGGACAAGAGATCCTTTCAAAATGTTGCTTGAGGAATCACTCACGAAACAGAGGAACGAGATGACGGGTAGTTTCAGGCAAATCCTTCGACGACTACCATCAAGCGACACATTTTCCTCGAGCGGAGGTGTCGCCCCCTTCAAAGTACAAATCAACTTCGATATTCCTATATTTGAAGGTCAGATAGACGCAGATGTTGTAGACAAGTGGTTGAATCTACTAGAAGGGTATTTTTTTTCCATAACTTTTCAAATACAGAAAAGATTACTTTTGCGCTCCTCAAAGTCATTCCTCATGTCAAAGATTGGTGGGAAAATTTTTGTGAGCTAAAGGAAATAGAGGAATTCTCTTTATTTACAGTTGCGACCACCTAGGAATCCTTCAGCGATGCTATTAAGGACCAATGCTACCCTGTTGGAAGTTATGACAACTTGTATACCAAATGGACCACACTGTGACAAGAAAGAGACCAAGCAGTGCCAGAGTTCACAAATATTTTCCATACTTTGTGCACCAAGTTGGGTATCAAATATTTGAAGCGATATCTGGTGCTAAAGTATCATGAAGCTCTACATAGATACATCCAGACCAAAATGGAATTTCTAGACATATCGTCCTTGGGCGCAACCTACCGATATGTCGTAAAAATCGAGCAGAAACTCAAACAAAAGACACGGCAATTTGGACCTAGAAACCCCTCACAGCAAAATCTAGGAAAGGGTGGCCCCAACCCACATAAAAAAGGATAGAGAAAAAATGGACAGTATCACGAAAACCAGTCCAAGCCGCAAGAAAAGAAGGACACCGAAAAGACAAAGAAAGATACCGAAAAGTGGTGCGACTTCCATAAGAGCCCTTGGCATAACACTGTTGATTGTCACTAAAAGCAGTCGCTGGTGGTCAAAGTGAAAGCCTCTGAATCAAATAAGGGTTTTGACTCTGAGTCAGAACCAAAAAGGGGAAGACAAATCACTGACGTGGAACCCAGTGCCACCATTGCAAGCACCAAGCTCTAGCCTAGTGAACCAGATGAGCCAGAAAAAGGCAAGCGCCTCTTCCATTCACAGATGTGGGTAAAAGGCACCATGTTTAACTTCATTATTGATAGTGGTAGATAGAAGAACCACATCTCATCAAAGTTTGTCAAGCACATGGCCATACTGACAATGCCACACCCACAACCTTACACCGTTGGATGGCAACACCAAGGAAGCAATCTCCACATCAGCCAACAGTGTCAACTGTCATACAGCATCAAGCCTTTCAAAGATGAGGTATTGTGTGATGTTGCTCATGTCGAAGTTTGTAATGTTATTTTGGACCGAACTTATTTATGGAAATGTCATGTTGTATATGAGTCTAGGCTTTGTAGTGTTATTATTACTTTGAACAGGAAATTGTACAAGATACCCGAGGCAGTCCCTCCTAGTGTTATTTCCTTGATCTCTGCCAAGCAATGCACGAAGGTCATCTCTCAAACGGGGAAATTTGTCTTCTTCATGATTCACTCTCAGAGTGAGCGAAAGATCATAGCCACATCCACGGCCTTTGTGGATGATATCTCCACACAACAGAAACAAGTAGATAAGGTCGTGGAAGAATACTCAGATATCTTCTCCTATCATACCAAGGTACCTCTGCACTGCCAAGTCAAGCATCCCATCGATCTTACCCCAGGTACACCTCTACCCAATGGGCGAGTCTATAGTCGTTGTCTGTTAGAAAACAAGGAGATCAATAGGTAGATCCAAGAACTACTCCACAAGGGGCACATCCATCCCAGCTCATCGTCTTTTGGGAGCCCAATCATTCTGGTGCAGAAGAAAGACTAGACCTGGCGACTCTACATTGATTACCGGACTCTAAATAAAAACACAGTTTGGAACCGGTACGAAATTCCTGGAATGGACAACCTCCTTGATCAGCTCATGATGACCAAATACTTCAGTAAGATTTTTTTGAACTCTGGCTAGCACTAGGTCCCAATAGAACAGACAAATGTATGGAAGACCGTCTTCAAGTCAAAAGAAGGTTTTTTTGAATGGTTGGTCATGCCCTTTGGTTTGAAAAATTCTCCAGCAAATTTTATGAGGATGATGGATGATATCATGTGACCTTTCAACAATACTTTTGTAGTGGTGTATCTGGATGACATCCTCATCTATAACAATACTTGGGCGGAACACTTGTAGCATATTCAGCAGGTTCTGCACACCCTGTGGCAACATAAACTATATGCAAACTTGGAAAAATGCTCCTTCGGCATGGACAAGGTCCATTACTTAGGCTACATCGTTCATCAGCATGGCGTGCATGTTGATCCAGTGAAAATCTAGGTCATCCATGACTGGCCATCCCCAACCACAATCATTGAACTTCGGAGCTTCTTAGGCCTCGCCAATTTCTATCGCAGGTTTGTGTTGGGATTCTCTCATATCACATGGGCCCTCAACTAAGTAACCAGGGGTGGCGATAAAGAAAAATTTGTGTGGGGCATGTCCCAAAAACAATCCTCCGATGACTTGAAGAAGCATTTGTGCTCATCCCCAGTAATTTCATTACCTGACCTACAACATCACTTTGAGATCGGGACAGATGCTTCAGACTATGTTGTGGGTGCCATTCTCACTCAACACGACCACCTCATGGCATATCATAGTGAGACACTATCAGATGTTGTCTGTAAGTACCCTACTTATGAAAAAGAAATGTACTCCATTGTGCAAGCCTACCACTAGTGGAGGCATTATATTCTTGGGAAGGAGACAATCATCCACATTGATCACAAGCCACTACAGTTCATGCAAACCCAAGGCAAATTGCAAAATGACTGCCATCGGAAGTGGTCCACGTATTTACAATAGTTCCACCTCAACATCAAGTATAAAATAGGAAGTACCAATTGAGTTGTTGATTTCCTCAACCAACCTCCAGTCGCAACACTCACCACGGTGCTAGACTCTTGCGACCATCAGACCTTCGGATGGCCCCAGCTCTACGAGACAAAGCATGACTTCTCCACCACCTAACAAATGTTGGGAACCAACTCAGTGGTCACTAATTTCCATCTTCAGGATGGGTTGTTGTGTCGTCTCAACCATCTTTGTGTTCCATCAAGTGAGCGTGCGAAGCTGATTTGGGAAGCTCACTATAGTCGGGTGGCAGGACATTTTGGCGTCAAAAATACAGTGGAAGTGTTGCAGAAACATTTCTACTGGTCGAAACTTCGACAAGATGTCGGCAAGTATATCAGGTCTTGCACTGCCTGCACTATTTCCAAACCAACCACTAAGAACGGGCATGTGCGCCCCTCTGCCTACTTTTGACAGGCTATGCAAATCCATCTCAATTGGACTACATGTAGAGCCTCCCATCCACTAAGAGGGGAAATGACTGTAATTTTGTGGTTGTTGATCGCTTTTCCAAGATGGCGATTCTAGTCGCCTGCAAGAAGAACATCACAATAGAAGCCATTGCCAAGCTCTTCTTTGAACGAGTATGGGTACATTTTGGGATCCCACAAACCATTATCTCAGACCGTAACAGTCATTTCCTTAGCACATTCTGGTCAATCCTCTATTCACTGCTGGATATCAAGCTCACCAAATCCATTGTCTTCCAAACCCACAAACAGATGGCCAAACTGAGGTCATCAATTGGATGAGCGTACATGTCATGTGCATGTACAATTAAAAACACCCCCACATATAGCATGAGAGTCTTCCCTATGTCTAGAATAGCTACAACCAAGCCCTTCATAGCTCGACTGGCCACAGCCCCTTTCAGGTGGGGTTGGAATTCCAACCATTGGGTCCCGTGGATGTTGCACTACCCCTGGTGACCACCTCGGTCGAATCATCCCCTACTCCACCAGAAGCTAACAAAGCCACCTGGTTCATTGAGCGGATCCATCACATCCACCAATAGGTTCAAGATACTCTACAGAAGTATAATTCCAAGTACAAGTAGCATCATGATCAACATTGGGTGCCACATAAGTTTCAAGCGAGCGACAAAGTTTGGTTGCACTTGCAGAAAGAACGCCTTACAGGGCCCCATTGAAAAATCTACCCACTCTATTATGGGCCTTACACCATCACCAAGGTTGTGGGTAATAATTTTTTTGAGCTCAACATTCCCCCTTTCCTTGGCCTACACCCAATCTTCAATGTGGCTCTCCTTCGACCATATTTTCCACCATTATTGGACACCTCAAAGATAGCAGAGAAGTTGACACCAACAAAGATAAACACTGACTACATGTAATAGGAATAAAATGATCATATTTTGGACACACAAATCAATGGAACTCAATGACAAAGGATCCATCTTTATCGAGTCGTCAAAGCAGGGCAGCTCCTGCACCAAGGCAAATGGCTCACCCTTGGCCAAATTCAGCAGAAATTTCCTCATTTGATGGGGGAACTCAATAAAATGGAGACCATTACTTCCAAAGGAGGGAGGATTTATCCACATGCATATTGTTGGCCACCCACCTATTCCACTGGCTCGAAAAATAGTTTTCCACCTTCGTAGTTTTTTTACAATTTTTCAGGCTCCAAACTTTCGGGGTTGTTTTGAGTCCCTAAACGACGTTTTTTGGGGATTTGGGGCCAAGATGAATGTTGTTAACATTGACTTGGGCCAATAAAAAATCCTTCTTCTCGGTTAGACCTTTCCAACGGGCTATTGTGCGCCTAAAACGGAGATCATATGCAAAAGTTACGACCCTAGAAATGTAGTGTACTAACTTACCCAAATGGGGCCCACATGACTTTTGATGCTTCATCTCCTAGGGTTAGGTTTTTAGATGTCTAGAGTTTTTGACATTCCTGTTTATTGTAAAAAGGCCTTCAGAGCCTCATTGTAATCATCTTCTTGCGAATGAGCACAACCGTCACATATCTTCTCAGAGATAAGTCGCCACCATTCCAGCAAGCTTGTTTTCCGTTGAATTTTACATTTTCAGCTTATTTCCTTATTGAATAGAAAACCAGTTTTATTGTATCTCTATTATTTTGTGTTAAGCATATTTTAATAATATGTATTCATTTCCTTCTGCTCATAAAATCCAGATCAGTGGCATTAGAGCGGTCTGCTCCTTGTCATCTTAATGCATGTCCCCAACGACGTCAAGGTACAAAGAATTGGGTCTCGAGCTTGTTTCTCTTGAGGACAAAATCTCTCGCATGCCCAAGTGACCTCTCATGGCAGGAGAAAATAAAGATGAAGGGACAAGAGATCCTTTCAAAAAAATTCTTAAGGAATCCCTCACGCAACAGAGGAATGAGATGATGGATAGTTTCGCGCAAATCCTTCGATGGCTACCAACAGGCAACGCATCTTCCTTGAGTGAAGGCATCGCCCCCTTCAAGGTACAAATCAACTTGATATTCCTATATTTTAAGGTCATATAGATGCATATGTTTTAGACAAGTGGTTGAATCTTCTAGAAGGGTACTTTTCTGTCCATAACTTTTTGAATAGAGAAAAGATTACTTTTGCGCTCCTCAAACACGTTCCACATGTCAAAGATTGGTAGAAAAATTTATGCGAGAAAAAGGAAATAGAGGAACCCTCATTATTTACAGTCGCGACCACCTAGGAATCCTTTAGGGATACTATTTGGGAACAATAATACCCTATCAAAAATTATGACGACTTGTATACCAAATGGACCACACTGCTGCGAGAAAGAGACCAAGCAGTGCCAGAGTTCACAAATATCTTCCATACCTTGCGCACCAAGTTGGGTATCAAATATTCAGAGTGACATATGTTTCTCAAGTATCGTGGTGCTCTTCATATATGCATCCAAACAAAAATGGAATTTCTAGACATATCGTCCTTGGGCACAGCCTACCGATATGCCGTCAAAATTAAGCAAAAGCTCAAACAAAAGACGTAGAAATTTGGGCCTGGGAACCCCTCACAGCAAAATCCAAGAAAGGGCAGCCCCAACCCACATAAAAAAGGATAGAGAAAATATGGGCAGTATTAGGATAACCAGTCCAAGCTGCAAGCAAATAAGGACACTGGAAAGACAAAGAAAGGTACCGGACAGTGGTGGGACTTCCATAACAGTCCTTCTCATAACACTATTGATTGTCACTCAAAGCAGTCACTGGTGGATGAAGTGAAAGCCTCTGAATCAAATGTTGCTTTTGAATCTGATTCAGAACAAAAAAGGGGAAGACAGATCATTGATGCAGAACCTAGTTCCACCATTGTTACCACCAAGCTCCAGTCTGGTGAACCAGATGAGCTAGAAGAAGGTGAGTGCCTCTTCCATTCATGAAAGTGGGTAAAATGTACCCCTCTGCACTTCATCATTGATAGTGGTAGCCAGAACAACCTCATCTCAGCAAAGTTCATCAAGCGCTTGGCCCTGCCGACAACACCACACCCACAACCCTACACCATTGGATGGCTCAGCCAAGGAAGTGATCTTCGCGTCAGCCAACAATGTCGACTATCGTACGACATCTAGCCTTTCAAAGATAAGGTATTGTGTGATGTTGTTCCTCTCGAATTTTGTAATGTTCTTTTGGGCCAACCTTATTTATGGAAATGTCATTTTGTATATGAGTCTAGGCCTCATAGTGTTATTATTACTTTGAATAGGAAATTGTATAGGATACCCGAGGCAGTCCCTCCTAGTGTTATTTCCTTGATCTATGCCAAACAATTCAGGAAGGTCATCTCTCAAACCAGAAATTTTTTCTTCTTCTTGATTCAGTCTCAGAGTGAGCGAAAAATTGCAGCCACATCGAGGTCATCCGCAACCGATCTCTCCACACAACATAAGCAAGTGGATAAGGTCTTGGAAGAATACTTAGATATCTTCTCCTCTCCTATTGGGGTACCTCTGCACTGCCAGGTCAAGCATCCCATCGATCTACCCCAGGTGCACTGCTACCTAATGGGCTAGTCTATAATTTCTCTCTATTAGAAAATGAGGAGATCAAGAGGAAGATCCAAGAACTGCTCGAAAAGCAGCACATCTATCCTAGCTCATCACCTTGTGGGAGCCCAATCATTCTGGTGTAGAAGAAATACAGGACCTGGTGACTCTGTCTTAATTATCGGGCCCTGAATAAAATCACAATCCGAAACCAGTACCCAATTCCCCGAATCGATGACCTCCTTGATCAGATCACGGGGTCCAAATGCTTCAGTAAGATTGATCTAAAGTATGGCTACCACCAGGTCCCAATAGAACAGAATGGAAGATCACCTTCAATTCAAAATAAGGGATTTTTGAATGGTTGGTCATGCCCTTTGGTTTGACAAATGGTCCAGCAAATTTTATGAGGAAATATCCTACGACCTTTCACCAATAATTTTGTAGTGGTGTATCTGGATGACATCCTCATCTACAATGAGACTTGGGTGGAACACTTGCAACATATTTAGCAGTTTTTACACACCCTATGACAACACAAACTATATGAAAACTTGGAAAAATGCCCCTTCGGCATGGACAAGATCCATTACTTAGGCTACATATTTGATCAGCATGATGTGCATGTGGATCTAGCTAAGATCCAGGTCATTCGTGACTGGCTAGCCCCAACCACACTCACTGAACTTCAAAGCTTCTTGGGCCTCATCAATTTCTATTGTAGGTTCGTGTTGGGATTCTCTCATATCGCATGGGCCCTCAGCGAAGTAACGAGGGGTGGCGGTAAGGAAAAATTTGTGTGGGGCATGTCCCAACAACAAGCCTTCAATGACTTGAAGAAGCATTTGTGCTCATCCCTAGTACTTTCATTACCAGACCTGAAACATCCCTTTTAGATCAAGACAAATGCTTCAGACTATGTTGTGGGCATTGTTCTCACTCAACACGGCCACCCCATGGAATATCATAGTGAGACACTATCAAATGTTGTTTGTAAGTACCCTACTTACGATAAAGAAATGTAATACATTGTGAAAACATGCCGCCAGTGGATACATTACATTCTTGGCAAGGAGACAGTCATCCACACTGATCACAAGCCACTACAGTTCATGCAGACCCAAGGTAAATTGTAGAATGAATGCCATCAGAAGTGGTCCACGTACTTACAAAAGTTCCACCTCAACATCAAGTATAAAATGTGAAGTACCAACTAAGTTTTTTATTTCCACAACCGACCTCCAGTCGCGGCACTCACCATGGTGCTAGACTCTTATGGCCATGAGACCTCTGGATGGCCCCACCTCTACGAGACAGAGCCTGACTTCTCCACCACCTAACAAATGTTGGGCACCAACTCAGTTGTCACAAATTTCCATCTTCAGGATGGGCTATTGTGCCATCTGGGCCATCTTTGTGTTCCATCGAGCGAGCGTGTGAACCTAATTTGGGAAGCTCACTATAGTCAGGTGGCAAGACACTTTGGTGTCAAAAATATAGTAGCATTGCTGCAGAAACATTTCTACTAGCTGAAAATTCGACAAGATGTCGGCAACTATATCAGGTCCTGCACCACCTGCGTTATTTCCAAACTGAACACTAAGAAATAGGGTCTGTACACCCCTCTGCCTGCTCCTGACAAGTCGTGGGAATCCATCTCAATGGACTACATGTCAGGCCTCCCATCCACCAAGAGGGTAAATGACTGTATTTTTTTGGTTTTTGATCGCTTTTCCAAGATGGTGATTCTAGTTACTTGCAAGAAGAACATCAAAGCAGAAGCCACTGCCAAGCTCTTCTTTGAAAGAGTATGGGTACATTTTGGGATCCCAAAAACCATTATCTTAAACCGTGATAGTCGGTTCCTCGACACATTATGGTTGAGCCTCTGGTCACTGTTGGATACCAAGCTCACCAAATCCACTACCTTCCACCCCCATATAGATTGCTAATTTGAGGTCGTCAATCGAATGAGCGTACATATCATGCACATGTACAATTCAAAACACCTCCTGACATGGGATGAGTGTCTTCCCTATGTCAATCATAGCTAACCCCGAGCCCTGCATATCTCGACTGGACACAACCCCTTTCAGGTGGGGTTTGCATTCCAACCATTGGGCCCCATTGATGTTGCACTACCCCTAGCAACCACCTCGACTGACCCATTCCCTTCTCCACCAGAAGCTGATAAAACCGTCTGGTTCATTGAGCGGATCCAGCACATCCACCAATAGGTTCAATATATTATACAGAGGTCTAATGCCAAGTACAAGCAGTGTCATGATCAACATCAGGTGCCACATATGTTTCAAGTGGGCGACAAAGTTTGGTTGCACTTGTAAAAAGAACACCTTATAGGGCCCCATCGAAAGCTTCGCCCACTCCGTTATGGGTCGTACACCATCACCAAGGTTGTGGGTGACAATGCTTTTGAGCTCAACATTCCCCCTTTCCTTGGTTGGCACCTAGTCTTCAACATGGCTCTCCTTCAACCATATTTCCCACCATTATTGGAAACCTTAGAGATAGCATAGAAGTTGACACAAACAGAGCTCAACCCTCACTGCATGCAGCATGCATCCAATGATCATATTGTGGACACACAAATCAAGGGCACTCAACAAAAAAGGATCCAGCTTTATCGATTCATCATAATAGGGAAGCTCCTACACCAAGGCAAGTGTCTAACCCAGGGCCAAATTCAACAAAAATTTCCTCATCTGATGGGGGAACTCAATGCAATGGAGGCCATTGCTTCGGTAGTTTTTCGGGTTCAAACTTTCGGGGTTGTTTTAAGGCCCTAAACGATGTTTTTTGGGGATTTGGGTCCCATGTGAATGTCTAGGTATTTTACCTGGGTTAGTAGGAAATTGTTCTTCTCGGTTACACCTTTCCAATGGGCTATCGTCGCCTAAAACAGATATTGTATGCAAAAGTTATGACCCCGGGAAGTTGATGTACTAACTTACCCAAACGGGGCCCACATGACTTTTGGCACTTCATCTCCTAGGGTTAGGTTTTTGGATGTCTAGGGTTTTTTATATTCTTGTTTGTTGTTAAAAGGCCTTTAGAGCCTCATTGTAATCATATTCTTACGAATGAGCGCAGTCGTCACATATCTTCTCAGAGATAAGCCACCACTATTCCAGCAAGCTTGTTTTCCATTGTATTTTACAGTTTCAGCTTATTTCCTTATTGAATAGAAAACCAATTTTACTGTATCTCTGTTATTCTGTGTTAAGCATATTTTAATAATATGTATCCATTTTGTTCTTCTCATAAAATCTAGATTAATGGTATCAGAGCGGTCTTCTCCTTGTCGTCTTAATGCATGTACCCAACGAGGTAAGGGTACAAATAATTGGGTCTCGAGCTTGTTTCTCTTGAGGACAAAATCTCTCGCACGCTCAAGCGACCTCTCATAGTAAGAGAAACTAAATATGAAGGGATGGGAGATCCTTTCAAAATGTTGCTCGAGGAAGCCCTCACGGAATAGAGGAACGAGATGATGGAGAGTTTCACACAAATCCTTCGGTGGCTACCAACATGCGACGCATCTTCCTCGAGCGAAGGTGCTTCCCCCTTCAAGGTACAAATCATCTTCGATATTCCTATATTTGAAGGTCAGATAGATACAGATGTTGTAGACAAGTGTTTGAATCTACTAGAAGGGTATTTTTTGTCGATAACTTTTCGAATAGAGAAAATATTACTTTTGCACTCCTCAAAGTCGTTCCCCATGTCAAAGATTGCTGGGAAATTTTATGTGAGCAAAAGGAAATAGAGGAACCCTCATTATTTACAGTCACGGCCACCTAGGAATCCTTCAAGGATGATATTACAGAACAATACTACCCTGTTGAAAGTTATGACGACTTGTATACCAAATGGACCACATTGCGGCAAGAAAGAGACCAAGCAGTGCCAGAGTTCACAAATATCTTCCATACCTTGCGCACCAAGATGGGTATCAAATATTCAGAGTGACATCTGGTGTTGAAGTATCACGGTGCTTTGCATAGATACATCCAAACTGAAATGGAATTTCTAGACATCTCGTCCTTGGGTGTGACCTACCGATATGTCATCAAAATCAAGCGGAAGCTCAAATAAAAGACGCGACAAGTTGGGCCTAGGAACCCCTCATAGCAAAAGCCAGGAAAGGGAGGCCCCAACCCGCATAACAAAGGATAGAGAAAAGATGGACAGTATCAAGACATCCAGTCCAAGCCTCAAGCAAAGAATGATATCAAAAAGACAAAGAAAGATACCAGGAAGTGGTGTGACTTCCATAAGAGACCTTGGCATAAAACTATTGATTGCCACTCAAAGCAGTCATTAGTGGATGAAGTGAAAGCCTCTGAATAAAATTTGGGTTCTGACTTTGAGTCAGAACCAAAAAGGGGAAGACAAATCATTGATGCAGAACCCATTGCCACTGTTGCTACCACCAAGCTCCATCCTGGTGAACTAGACAAGATAGAAGAAGGTGAGTGCCTATTCCATTCACAGATGTGGGTAAAAGGCACCCCAATGCACTTCATCGTTGATAGCAGTAGCTAGAAGAACCTCATCTCAGCAGAGGTCATCAAGCACCTAGCCTTGCCGATAATGACGCACCCACAACTCTACACCATTGGATGGCTCCGCCAAGGAAGTGATCTCTGCATCAACCAACAGTGTCGACTGTCATACCGCATCAAGCCTTTCAAAGATGAGGTATTGTGTGATGTTTCTCCTCTCGAAGTTTGTAATTTTATTTTGGGCCAACCTTATTTTTGGGCCTCGTAGTTTTATTATCACTTTGAGTAGGAAATTGTACGGGATACCCGAGGCAGTCGCTCCTAGTGTTATTTCCTTGATATTTGCCAAGCAATGCAAGAAGTTCATCTCTCATACTGGTAAATTTATCTTCTTCGTGATTCTCTCTCAGAGTGAGCGAAAGATCGCAACCACATCCAGGGCCTCCACGATCAATCTCTCCACACAACAGAAGAAAGTGGATAAGGTCCTGGAAGAATACTTAGATATCCTATCCTATCCTACTGGGGTACCCCTGCACTGTCAGGTCAAGCATCCCATCGATCTGACCCCAGGTGCACCACTACCCAATGGGCCAGTCTATCATTGCTCTCTATTAGAAAACAAGGAGATCAAGTGGCAGATCCAAGAAATGCTCCACAAGGGGCACATCTATCCCAACTCATTGCCTTGTGGGAGCCCAATCATGTTGGTGCAGAAGAAATATGGGACATGGCGACTCTGCATTGATTACCGGGCCTTGAATAAAATCACAGTCCAAAACCAGTACCCGATTCCCCGAATTGATGACCTCCTTGATCAGCTCACGGGGGCCAAATACTTCAGTAAGATTGATCTAAAGTCTAGATACCACCATGTCCCAATAGAAAAAACAGATGTATGGAAGACCACCTTCAAGTCAAAAGAAGGTCTTTTTGAATGGTTGGTCATGCCCTTTGGTTTGAAAAATGTTCCAACAACTTTTATGAGGATGACGGACAATATCCTATGACCTTTCACCAATAATTTTGTAGTGGTGTATCTGGATGACATCCTCATCTACATAAAGACTTGGGCGGAACACTTGCAGCATATTTAGTAGGTTCTGCACACCCTGCGGCAGCACAAACTATATGCAAACTTGGAAAAATTCTCCTTCAGCATGGACAGGGTCCATTACTTAGGCTACATCATTGATCAGCATGGTGTGCATGTGGATCCAGCCAAGATCCAGGTCATCCGTGACTAGCCAGCCCCAACCACACTCACTGAACTTCAGAGCTTCTTGGGCCTCACCAATATCTATTGCAGGTTCATGTTGGGATTCTCTCATATCGCATGGTCCCTCAACGAAGTAACCAGGGGTGGCGGCAAGGAAAAATTGGTGTGGGTTTTGTCCCAACAACAAGCCTTTGATGACTTGAAGAAGCGTTTGTGCTCATCCCCAGTACTTTCATTATCGGACCTGCAACATCCCTTTGAGATCAAGACAGATGCTTCATACTATTTTGTGGGCGTCGTTCTCACTCAACACGACCACCACGTGGCATATCATAGTGAGACACTCTCAGATGTTATCCATAAGTACCCTACTTACGACAAATAAATGTACTCCATTGTACAAGCCTGCCGCTAGTGGAGATATTACATTCTTGGGAAGGAGACAGTCATCCACACTAATCACAAGCCACTACAATTCATGCAGACCCAAGGCAAATTGCAAAATGACTACCATCAGAAGTGGTCCACGTAATGACAACAGTTCCACCTCAACATCAAGTATAAAACAAGAAGTACTAATCGAGTTGAAATTTGCCTCATTTGACCTCCAGTCTCGACACTCACCACGGTGCTAGACTCTTGCGACCACGAGACCTCCAGATGACCCCACCTCTATGAGACAGACCCTGACTTCTCCACCACCTACCAAATGTTGGGCACCAACTTAGTGTTCGCTAATTTCCATCTTCATAATGGGTTATTGTGTCATCTTGGCCATCTCTGTGTTCCATCAAGAGAGTGCATGAAGATGATTTTGGAATCTAAATATAGTTGGGTGGCAGGACGCTTTGGCATCGAAAAGACAGTGGCAGTGTTGCAAAAACATTTCTACTGGACAAAACTTCGACAGGATGTCAACAAGTATATCAGGTCATGCACCGCTTGCACTATTGCCAAACTGACCACTAACAAACAAGGCATGTACACCCCTCTGGCCTGTGGATTTCCACGCCTTTCCCTTCTCAGACCTATGGATATACATGCATGTCTCCTATGAGACCTGCAAATGTGTACAGAAATCATGTACGACTCTACTCTTCCCTATGGCTTATGTCCTTTAAAACCCACATGTGGTTGCTTCTGCTCTCTCTCCTCCTTGACATATATGACCTCTAGATAGAAGTCCTTCTCCACCTATCCAAGATTTTGAATCATGTTCCTTTCTGATTCAACCCTCTCATCAATACTTGGATGAACTCTCTTCACCCAACTAGTGAGATCTCCTCACTCTAGTGTAAGCAGGAGTCCTTTGTTCGTACACTCCTTTCTAGCAAAATTCCTTCTTTACTATCCTCAACCTTGGTCTCTCACCAAGTCTCACACAAGTCCCTACCTTGGTCTCTCACCAAGTGACTTCCTCTCAAAGTGACTTATCCTATACCTCAGCCTTACTTTTATAATCGTGATTTACAATCTATTTCTAATCTTCAAAGTGATCTACAGTTGAGATTACTTCTCGCACCCACTTAAGATTTATATTACATGATGCATGCTAAGCATGTCCTTAAATAACTCAATTCACTAATAAATACAATTTTAATTTAATTAATTCATTCTAACTAAAGAAAACTCAAGACTAGAATGCTTTCGACTACTTCCACATGCAAACGGCATGCCTTTGTGGAAGTTCATGTCTGATGCTACCAAAAACATCAACACTCCCTCTTAGCGAGGAAGGTACTTCTCTCACCTGGAGTTTTCTCTATCTTTGCTACCAGATCCGTTACCATTCATGCGCTCCAATACACATGATTGGATGCTCCGTCTGACATAGAATTTATACCTGCCATGATGATCTGACATGTCTTCGAAGACTTACTGCCTCTGAACATGCTCCTAGAAGTCTCTTGCTCCTGAGTATTCTGCAAGGCCATCTCGTACCATGAATCCTTCTTAACTGACTTGGAAGGATGCTCCTTCCCAACTAAACCTGAAGGATGACTCCCTCTGAGTTTCTCAACCTTCGGAACCACCTGCTCCATGTTCTTTGTCACCTCCTACTGGAACTTTCTCTCATAGGTTGTCCCTTTAGCCTATACAAGTTTCTCTCTTTAACTCTAAAAACAACTTATTTTTTTGAGCTAGATCCTCTGGGCATAATAAGTGTCTTTACATCCTTGAACACTATGTCAAATCCTTTATTATCAATCATTGAGACTGACATCACACTCCTATTGAGTTCTGGCACCCATAGCACATCATGTACTCTCAATGTGCCTTTTGACTCCATCCGGAATGGCGTTGTTCCAAATCCCTTCATTGCATGGTTGGTCCCCATACCAAATTGCACATGCATCTCTGATTTAGACTATGTGTATCTCTCAAACACCTATCATGCTTCTGTCATATGACATGTAGATCCATTATCTATCAACCATGCATCAACTGATATGATGCCCACGAAAGTCTGAGAAACCAATAAGAACTTTGTATGTTCAAAATTCTTTCAAAACCCGTCCACTTGAACCTATGTTGATGCAACTACCTCTGATTTTGTTTCATTTCCCCCTTTCTTCCTATGCATACATTTCCCTGCATAATGTCCAAACTTGTGAAATTCAAAGCACTTGACTTTTCTCATGTCCTTCTTCTTGCCATCTTGAACAGTCAACTCTCCACTAGCAATCTTCTTGAACTTTCCCTTCCTTGCCTAACTAGCAAGAGCAAAGTTCTCATCATGGCTCCTCTTCAAACCATCCCTAGACTCTAACCGAGTCTCCTTCTGAATACAATCAATCCATAGTCTATCAAAACATGGCACTATCTCTCGTGCAAAAATCCCCTGCACAAAATATTCCCAAGACTTGGGAAGACCTCTCAACGCTACATTCACCAACTAGGCATCCTGTATTGTCTCACCAATCGCTGCAATTTGATCTCGAATCTGTGTAATCTTCATAAGATAATTCTTAATCTATTCCTCACTAGACAACCTAACAACTTGAAGTTGGTGCTTCAAATGTAGCAACCTGCATGTATTCTTATTTTGGTATAGAATCACTAAAGCATCATACATTTCCTTAGAAGATTTATTCTCATAAATGTGTGGAATCAAGTCATCCTTCACCGATTCTAGAAACACTCGCTTGGCCTTCACTTCCTTCTTCTTGTGAACTACCAATTCCCATGGATCCATAGGATCTACAACCAAAACATTAACACACTCTTTGAGGTCATTCTCCTCTAACAAAAGAAGAATCGTTGCCTTCCGTTCAGTCCCATTTTTTCTTCCCCTTTCTTTCTATCTTCCCTTTTCTTTTCTTACCTTTTCTCTTCCTCTTCTATAAAATTATTCCCCGAATCTTCCATATCCCCTTTTTCCTTTCTTTGTTGTATCAATATTACCACACTTAGTCATTTTCTCCATGTTCACGGGTTGGTGGACTTGTGGACTCTCAGACTTGTATTTTGTTCCCTTTACCCATACATTAGTCCACCTCAACACTTAGTTTATTTTTGTATCATGGACTTGCAGACTTACATGTTATTCTTTCACTCCTCTCATAGCCAACCTCATGTATCTCAACACTTAACCATTTCATCTATTTCAGACTTTCGGACTCACGGACTTGCCCTTCCATTCTAATCGCTCACTCTGACTCTCCATCATCACATGTCCCTTCTTTCACCTTTCTCGAGTCACATTTAATGCTATCTTTATGGACTCAACTACTAATTTAATTTTTGAAATGTTAGTTAATTATTGGTGTTTATATCGAGGCAAATCACATCTATTTTGAGTTAATTCTTTCTTCAAAAGAAATCTAACTTGAAATAATTTTACTGTGCAAAGTAATATTACAAGGAAAGTTTGCCAACTCAACGAAGTTAGTCATGAGAAAACAATAGTTTTGTGGATATACCTTGAACCTCTTCACCAAAGAAGACCAGAACTATCATTGGTCTCGGTCGTATTTGTATTATTTAAATCTACTATGTAAAGAAAACAACAAGGCATGGACTTCAGGGATAGTTCTCGCAGGTTATGTCCTAGAGGTCTTTGAATGAAAAGATATCATCGACTGGTGCATCAAAAAATTCATCCAGAATAGAAGGGCCATCTCATTGCAGAGTAGTTCCCTTGTTTCCTTGGTGCCTTCAATATTTAAGGATATGTTGAAATTTTCAGAGCCAAACCTAGCTTACAAAGGGGAAGAAGCCAGGAAATTTCCAAAAAGAAAAAATAATGGAATCGAACTTCTTCAAGAGTATTTACAGGATCCTGCATCAATGCCAGAAGACATATCCAAGATTCTAGTAAGTTGTTTGAAAAATCCCTATAAATAAATTGTATGGTTATTTGCTCGAATTATTGGCCAAGGATCTACAGAAACCATTCCTCGATTGGCATTGTATCTATTGCATTTCACGATTTAGGAAAACGCAAACTTTGACTCGGCGAAGATTATTTCAAATGAGATTACTACACAAGTAACAAATTTCAAGACTAAGAAGAAATTTTATGTGTCATCCTATTTGATATTTGTTATCACCTATTGTCATACTTTTAAGATTTTAAATATTGTCAGAAGGGTAAACACAAAAGTGGACCTTGTGACCATGTGGTATCAATATTTGTGGAGATAGAGGGTTGGACACCATTTCTATGAAGTATATAATGATTTTGTGTCTAAATTAAAGAAACTATTATTTGGAGAAGATACTTCCCGGCTCTCATTGAAGGCGTCAAATTTTCTAAAAGGGAAAGGAATTCTTGAAAAAATGGATAAATACAATATCATCAGGGTTTTTTGTTCTAATGAAAAACCCATCTTTCTTTTGTATTATGTATTTGATATATTGTTTATCATTGAAATGGCTAGACAATACAAATGTTGGTTTCACACCTTTCCTCAGAAAAGAAAAAATCAATTCATACCTCTTCCTTGGAAAGTTGGTGAAATTATTCTCAAAGGAATTTCCAAGATCGACGAATATGCTTCATATTTCGACCATTCCAACTTTAGATATGCAAAATAAATCAAGGGGTTTGACCCCGGTCATATTGTTTACAATCATTTGATTTCAATCGGGCTCAGCCCTACACTTACAAACTCATTTGTAAGCAGAGAAAAGGAGAATGATAGCCATGACCCTAATATTCAAGAAGCTGATAGAGATTTCGGTGATATATAAACTATCATAACTACCACAGAACATCACAACGAAAGAGGTAAGCCTTCAAATGAGAAGAATGCTCAATAACCCTTTGTTTCTTAAAGAAGTGTTCTACCCAAGATAAACCCTCGGCTCGGGACATCACAAAAAAGAAACATACAGAGTAATAATTCAAGGGATGATGAAGAAAGAAACCCTCCTCAGGGGAACTTAGAGAACCCCCACAAGTTAAAGATTAAAATAAAATGAACTAACTCGTAGCAAGAGGAAGGATAAAAACATGCACATGAACATGATTTATTACTAGATAATATGGACCTGGATGTGGATATCGAGAATATCACCTTCCCAAATGAAGAAGAACCTGCTAGAGAAGATGTGTAGCATATTTCTACACTTATGGTCCAAGATGAGATATTTTCTGATAAAGAGAATTTTGTTGTACAAAATGCCTCGTTTGACATACACTCACTACTACAAATTGAAAACTTTGCGACGACCACTTGCGACAAAAGTACTCTTTCGTCGCAACATGCAAGAGAAAAAGTTCATTTTTTCTAAATCCACCCTGTATTCATCGCTATCTCAACGCATGTACTTTGACTAAATTAATATGGTCAATGTTCATCACAAGAGCGACGCATCTAGTTTGTTTAAATTAATATGGTCAACGTTCATCGCAAGAGCAACAACTGACCTAACGTTAAAATTGACTGTTAAAAATGACAAATAAATAGGTAAAATATATATATATATATTTAGGTCACAGTCATCACAATTGCGACGATCGTGACCTAAAATTGGACTATAAATATTTGACGATTTAAATATGTTGCGACAATCTTTCTATAACAACGACAGTTCCGAAAGGGTATTTTTGTGCGGAATAATGTCACAGAATGTTGTTAGAGGTGGGGGAAAAAGTAAAGTGGGTGAAAAGGGTGATGGTAGATGTTATTGCCCTTGTAAAAAATGTTGCCTCAAATGTCCTGTAAGAATTTTAATAGCAACGACTACAAAACATTGTAGGAAATATGGGCACATTGATGGCGGATCGAATGAAAATCGTCCCATGGTAATTAGCTATATATTCATTATCTTTTTTTATTTTGTCAATTATATATATATATATATATATATATATATATATATATTGTTTGAATGTTTGTTATAGTATACACTAATTTTGCATGATTGTTTGAAATTATAAAGTTAGAGTTGCCCTCTAAGTTTTCGTAGAATATTGCACCAAATATTAGTAGAAATATTAGTAGAAATGATGTTGTACAAGCTGAGGAACATCATCATGACCAAGCAATTGAGGATCTCATGGAAGAAGATGATGGGACAAATCAAGTTAATGATCCCATGGAGGAAGATGATGGGACAAATCAAATGATCCAAGATTTGTTTTCGCAACCGGATGAGGATGGGGAAAATGTTGGTATTTATGATGAACCTCTATTAGAAAAGGCAAATGAACAACTTTATGAACTATCAAGAGAAAATCTTCTCTCCACTACATTGCTGCTAATGAACTTAAAAGTTATGAATAATTTGTCGAACACTTGTATGACACAGATACTAAGGTATGTAATATGTTTCATCTCATATTATACATAAATGTTGATTTTTTTCTATTTGTTTTTAGTGTTAATTAATGTGTAAAATAAGAATGCAATTTTTACGATTAATATTCTTACATTAACTAGTTATTTGTTATGTTGTAGATTGTTAGGTGAATTTGTGTTACCATCGTCTAATATTTTACCTCACACATATCGAGGTTTGCATGCCATTATGAAAGACATTGGAATGGATTATTAAACTATAGATGCATGTCCTAATGACCATATTATATATTATGGACAGCATGCTTTGAAAACAGAATGTCTGCAATGTCTTATCAATTTATATTGAACCGATCAAGTAACAAAAAGGGTGCCTCGAAAGGTTCTTCGTCATATTCCCATAATTCGACGTTTGCAGCGATTGTTCAGGTGTGAAATCATAGAACAATTTATGGATTACCATGCACGTAAAAGAAGTGGATATGGTGTTCTTCAAATGCATGTCGATGGTTCTACATTTAGGGAAATTGAGGAAAATTGGGCAAATTTCAAAGATGAACCTCATAATATTAGGCTTTCATTGGCAGTTGACGGTGTTAATCCTTTCGGAGAGCTTAGGTCTATTTACTCAATGTGGCCTATTTTTGTTATCAACAATAACATTCCTCCTTGGATGTCAATAAAGAGGGAGCACATAATGTTGACAATGATTGTTCCAGGTATTTGTTCACAATAATTTTTTGAATTTAACATTTTCATTTGTTTCAATTT
>ML790698.1:64646-92491 GCA_009831015.1 Picea engelmannii
TTTCAATGCACAAGAACACTACCTCATACACCAAGTTGAGGAGATTGAAATTTGTGGACCTGTTCACACAAGGTCAATGTGGATGGTGGAGAGGCACTTGAAATCATTGAAGGCATTGGTTAGACAAAGAGCATGTCCCGAGGATTCTATGGTGGAGGGATATATGGTATATCAATTCATGGTGTATATTAGTCAGTGTCTTCCTAAATTAGCAGCGCCAACTATGCATGCAGTGGATCGCATTTGGGATGTGAACTCCATCAAAAAATTTGAAGATTGGGAGCATCTATTGGGGAAAGGTAGAATGAAAAAAATGAGAGGTAATATATTAATAATTGTGAAAATTTATATTAATAATACATATAAAGTTTCATTTTTTGTGTATATGATCATACTCATTAATATATTAATATAATGTATTTCATAAATTATAAATATTTATAATTACCTGCATGTTGTGCGTTATAACTAATATTTAATATTGGTGAATTATGTTTTTTTTATTCAGTTGCTCAAGAGTGGGATGCATTGCATTTATACATTGCAAATAATCTTGACTGGATGAATGCATGGATTGAAACATGTAAACAACATAATGGAGGTAGTTTATCATGGCAATGACTATCTGAATTGGTTAGAGAAGCTCGTTGTAAGGGAGATGCCAATGTTACGCAGAGGGAAATTGATCTAGCAAATGGTTTGAAAGATGGACAGGTAAGAAAAGTCTCCCAATTTATTCAGTTATTTTATATTATATTAATGTGACTACATGTGTACTATATTTTTCATATACTTTCGAAGTTATATAAATATATGTTAATTTATTAATTGACAATGCATTATTTACATATCTGACATATTGCAGTTGAAACACCACAAGGCTATGTGGTGCAATGGTCGTAAATTTCGCATCAAACAATTGGATGAAACCAAGAAAACTTCTTATAGTGGGATAACTACAGTATTCTAGGTTACTAAAGTTTCATCTAGGAGTGACAGACATCCCCAAGAATCTGAAAATAGATACTATGGGTATTTAAACGATATACTTGAGTGTGACTTCAATTCCTTCAAATTAGTTCTATTCGATGTCAAATGGTATAGGTTATGAATGCATGAACGTGATGAGGAAAGAACTGTTATTCAACATGTCAACGGATTTCCAATGATTAAAAAAATGGTGTTTGAAAGAGGACATGATCGCCATGTTTTTCTAAGCCAATATGAACAGGTCTTTTACTCAAATGTTCCAGGTGAAAGGGATTGGTCATTTGTTGTTAGATATGATCCAAGAGGAAGGCCAATTAAGTATACTCAATTATAGGAAGTAGATGATTCGATAGATCAGACAGAGCTGGAAGATCATGGAGGGTCGATAGATGAAGAAGACGAAGAAGATCATGATCCAGGTGTAGGATAGGAGACAATATTGCAATTCTTGATAATGATGTCGATGAAAATATGCTTGAAAATAACATTGATGATGATGATGATCATATCATCAATCCTTTCAACATCGTTTTAGAACTGGATGATGATACAGATGTCGATATCGATGAAGAAGATCAAGATAGAGAATAAGGATGATTACATAGATGTTGAGGTTGGATTAGGTACATGAATATATAATATTTTAATTTGTATGAATTATTCTCTTAAAATAATTTACTTTTAATGTCATGGGTTAATTTACATGTTTTTAAGTTTTATGCGATGTTTTTATATCCTAGGTTACATGTTGTTTAATTATTATTTGAAACCTGAAAATAGTTGCCAATATACTAAAGTACGTGGTAGACTAAAAATATCATTTATAAACACATAATTTCATGTACCTTCATTAATTTTTGTTTTTGTAGTTTCTATGCATGAATCTTAATAGGACGTTGTTTTCGATTATTTTCTATTTTATAGATTTGGTTTTGGGGATCAATTGAGAGTGATGTGAGGGGGAGGGGAGGGGCCATGTGAGATTCCACCTTCACGTGGTTGGCCTTGTTCAGTAGAGGATAAATTATTCTTGAAACCAAGAGAATCTCTTTCATTTTTATACCATCATGATCGTATAAGATTTCATCAATATTGTTACCTATTTGAATCTTCTTAGAATTGAGATTCGTTACATAGTCGTTGAAAAAAGACAAAAGACTTATGTAGCAGATATTTTTCAACTTGATAAACCAAATATGAAATGAATCCAAGCATCATTTGATATCGTCGCAAGAGAGGCGAATGTAAATAATCTTGCGAAGAATTTGATATACTATCGACGAAAAAAGTTTGTCGATAGTATAACTAATTTGTCGCAAGAATATTGTGTCTAATTTGAATGGTGTTACATGGTTTGCAAGGAGTGTAGGGATTATATTATGGTGCAATGTAGTGTAGTCTATAATAACAATCTCTGTTCCAAACCTCAAAATGGATAGTACCATATCTTGTTCATAAGACAAATATCCTTGGTATGTTTCCTTTGTGGATATGGTGGCTCAAGCCCTCAGTACACATGATGCCTTACAATGAAATGTAACAATTTTACTATTGAACAATAGTGTTATGTCACCCATGGTTAAGGAAATAACTTAAGGTTCTTGGGTCCTATTTGAATCTTCTTATAATTGAGATTCCTTACATAGTCGTTGAAAAAAAACAAAAGACTTATGTAGCGGATATTAATTTGGTCTTTGTGTGGGACATTTTATGCCATTAGTATGTTTTGTACAAAAATAATGTATCTTGGGGACTACACCATGGTCAATGAACAAGGATAGAGTAACGAGCAATGAGTAACGAGGAACGAAAATTGTACAAGGACTAGACATCAGCAACAGGGACCTGGGAATGGGGCCAACGTTGATATTTTTTCAAACAGTTTCTGTATGCACTGAAATTTGTCATGGATAGACTATTGGAATGCCTTAACTATATGGGAGGGCTTTTGGACTCAAATTTGAGTGACACGCCCACTTTCTTCCTTCATCAATTCATCATGTAAACCATAAACCCTAATTTTATTTCAAAGTACCCAATTTGGTTGACGCAAGTTTTAGGGTTTCGTCAGTCTTTCTTCATTTTTATTTCAAGTTCTACATTAATGTATATACAATGTATCTGCATCATATTTTTTATGAAAAATCCCTCTATTTCGTTGATTTCTTAATCAACACCATCAAGATACTAGAGGTGGGCAACAGTGACATGTGAATGGGGCCAACGTTGAAATGTTTTCAAACTGTATCTGTATGCATTGAAATTTGGCATGGATAGACTATTCGCATGCCTTAAAGATATGGAAGGGTTTCTAGACTCAAATTTGAGTGACACACCCACTTTCTTCCATCATCAATTCATCATGGAAACCATAAACCCTATTTTTCATATGTTCTAGTAGATATGTTAATGATTCCAAGTTTCATATTTGTATTTGACTGAAGGTCCTGCTAGCTTGCAAAGTATCAATTTGAGATTTCAAGTTGATAAACCAAATATGAAATGAATCCAAGCATCATTTGATATCGTCGCAAGAGAGACGAATGTAAATAATCTTGCGACGAATTTGCTATACTATCGACAGAAAAAGTTCGTTGATAGTATAGCTAATTCGTTGCAAGAATATTGTGTCTAATTTAAATGGTGTTACATGTTTTGCAAGGAGTGTAGGGCTTATTTTATGGTGCAATGCAGTGTAGTCTATAAGAATAATCTCTATGCCAAACCTCAAAATGGATAGTACCATATATTTTTCATAAGACAAATATTCTTGGTATGTTTCCTTTGTGGATATGGTGGCTCAAGCCCTCAGTACACATGATTCCTTACAATGAAATGTAACAATTTTACTATTGAATGATAGTGTTATGTCACACATGGTTAAGGAAATAACTTTCAAGTTAGCATTAATTCCCACAAGATTTCTCTAAAATAAAATTTTATTTATTTCATCCAAAAATATTTTTTTAATTTTGTTTTTAAATAAATATTTGTCATCACAATTTCGACGCACAACAAAAATCCTGTGACAAATTTGCTATATAAACCAAGAAAATTTGTCGTCGCCATTTCGACGACAGTAAAAATTCCTGTGACAAATTTGCTATATAAATCAAGAAAAGTTGTTGTCGCAATTTCGACAACAATAATAATCCTGCAACGAATTTGCTATATAAACTAAGAAAAATTTTCATCGCAATTTCGACGACAATAAAAATTCCTGTGACAAATTTGCTATATAAATCAAGAAAAGTTGTTGCAATTTCGACTACAGTAATAATCCTGCGACGAATTTACTATATAAACCAAGAAAATTTGTCATCACAATTGAGACGGTAATAAAAAATCCTACAACAAATTTGCTATATAAACCAAGAAAAGTTGTCGTCGCAATTTCGACGGTAATAAAAATCTTGCGACAAATTTTCTATATAAACTAAGAAAAGTTGTTGTCGCAATTTCGACGACATTAAAAAATCCTGCGACGAAATTGCTATATAGACCATGAAAATTGTCGTCTCAATTGCGACGAACAGTTGGTTTCACTTAGTTTGCCTATATTGTCGTATTGGCGACGATATTTCTTTTTTTGTCGCAATTGTGAGAAGTTCCCTACGGTCGTCGTGCTTGCGACGTTAATTCAAGTTCGTTGAAATTGCCAAGTTCCATGATACAACGTTTGAGAGACTCAATATTCATCGCAATATCCATGACATAACGTCGCAAGAGCATCGAAATAGCTGTTGCAAAATAACCTAAATTTGCTAGTGATTCTAAGAAATTGGTCTTTGAAAGAACCACCAAGAGTAAAAGTGGAAAGTTGCAGACTACCTTTGATACACGGAACATGTTTCCTTCTAGATTGTCGTCCATTCATAAAGTTACAGGGGATGCACTAGATTTTTTATTTTTCCAATATGGAGGAAGAAAATGCTTGGTTGAAAGAGAAAATCAAGGAATTGGAAGAAACTCTCATGCCTCAACCTATCCTGGCTTTCCCTTTTGCCATGATTTGGCCCGAGAAAAATTTTCAAGAAACCCCATAGTCAAGTGCTAGAGTAAAAGTAATTTCAAGCTTGATTATTGCCACTAGACATTTTGTCGAGGAAAACATAAAGAAAAGAATGTCTTTGATCTTAGAGTTATAGGATTTAGCAAAAATATTTGCCTCTATAGGCCTCAGAATTCAGAACACTAGAGAATATTTGAATACAGATTTGAAAAATGATGAATGTTTTTATATAGATGGAGTTGTGATGTTTGTAGTGAAGGTTTTGACAATGATGGAGCAGTTGAGAAAGTAAGAATATTTACCTTCCCTAAGCCACATCAAGAAACTAAAGGCTTGCTGAATTGAAAGAATCAATGTATTGAAGGGATTGTTGACTTAATTGATTGATTTGTCAAGAAGGAAGATGGAAGCATACTCAACAATTCTTAATTTAGATATCTTTGGTACCACTATTGAAGTCTCGGACCCTAGGTTTGTCTCAAATTAAACGCTCATGACTCGACAATAATTCGAAGAGAAAATTGAAGAATTAAAAAAGGCATCGACTGAAAAGTTTGATACTATGATTGAGCTCACACATGATGATATTGACAACTGGCTTGTTGAGTATACCAATAAAAATGAAGATATTGAGAATACTTTGAAAAATTTATCTATTGATCATAGAGGAATCAAACATGAGTTGTTTAATATTAAAGTAAACCAAGAAGTGATCGTTGCCCTGTTAAGGAATTATATTCAAGAATGGTTAAACAACTCAATTGCTAATATTTCTGAAATACCAGCAAAAGTAGTTACAACTGGCAATCTAAGCACAACAAGCAAGGGTACAAAAGAAATGGCAACAAGCAAATGAAAGGAGAGAGATTCCATCATAGTAAGTCTATGTTGATCACATGTTTTTTCCCTTATCAGTTTTTCATCCAGTTATTCTTCTTCTTTAACTAGAAAAGCATAACCGAATCCCGATAAACTTCTCCTTTGTCTTCTTTCCAGATTCTATTGTTCAATATCCACCCATGCTCATCTTTTCTATTTCATATTTTCATGTACATCTTTTCTTTATGGTCCATGAGAGCCCCAATCCCAGTCCATTGGACAAACGCTTGAATTTCATGCATTGTAATAGACATTATTGTTTTTTAGGAATCCCAGAGAACTAATTCGAGATCAATTTTGATTGTATTTTATAACTATGAGTTTTGAGTATAAAGTTTTGAAATTGACTATCGTAATCTTCTTTTGAGCTTCATAAGTATTACTCTTTAAAATTTCTCTCATGCAAATGGACCATCTTCTTTTATTTTGAATGTGATTAGAAACTTTATTTTTGCTATGATGGATGTGAGGACATTTTTATTTTCTGCAATGTGTGATGTTTGACATTCCTAATCCACTTCTCAGGAATTCTCTTTTATAAATATATTTTTATTTTTGAACACTTTAATTTTTCTTGAGCATTAAAGATTGGACTATATTATGTGATATGCCCTATATTATTCTTGATTTTAAATTACAAAGAAAAATCATAAGCCAGAGAGGAGTACCACCTCTCTAAAAATGTAGGAGGATTTGTATCCTCGTGACATTGTCGTTTCGGTCCTAACAAATCCAAGAGTCAACATTTTTGGTGACCATACTAGGGAACAAAATTGAAGATGTAAATTTGGTTTTGTACCATAAACTCATATGACTTTGCCTCAGGCTAACTAGTCCTAGTTAGAAATCGGATTGAATAAACAATGAAGTATTATCCACCAGTTATGAAATCTTGTAATAACAACATCTAGAACTAGACAAGAACTAGAAAGGTCTTGGGAAACACTAGTTCAAGAAGAAGAAAGGGAAATTCTCTGAAGACAAAGAAGAAACGAAAGACAAGACTAGAGAAACAAAAGACAAGCTTGAAGACCGCAAGATCAAGGTAGAAATTGAAGCTAGACAAGTATAGAGGACCAATCACCAGAAGCAATAGCAAGCAGATCTGCCTCTCAGAAGTTGAAAAGCATCCTTCTGAATAAAAGGAGAAACCTTCAAACATGGACGATAGAGAAAACCCAAGAGAAGAAAGACATGAAGAAAGATGAGAAGAAGGGAGACATGAAGAAATACGAGAAGGAGGGTGACGTGAAGAAAGACAAGAATAAAGGTACAGAAACCTAATAAGGGTAAGAGACTCCCCTCTTGACCTTCAAGGAGAACAACGTGAAATCCCAATTCTTCCTAAAAGTACTTTGAAGACATTTTCTGGAGATGGAACGATTGATGCTAAAAGACATGTTAATTTGTTTTTGGATGTTTTTGATTTCCATCTTATCGAACATGATGATGTGATGGTAAGGTTGTTTCTACAAAAAAATTCAAGCCAAGTTTATGAATGGTACACATCATTACCCACAATATCAATCACCTCATTTGATGATATTGAAACAATGTTATTAAATATGTTTGCTCCTCTAGTTGTGTATCATACTCTTCTTCCCAACTTCACCCAAATTTGTCTAAAGAAAAATGAGAGGATAAGGGATTTCGATTTCAAATTCAATAAAACGCTGAATTAAATTTCTGAAGAAAAGAGGCCTAATGATCCAATAATACTTGGTTTCTTCAAAAATACCATGTCGTCCAATGTGAAGTTCACCATTAGAGCTTCTCAAATTGAGACTTTAGATGAAGCAATGATCAAAGCTACGGACATGGAGGAAATCATGATTAAAATAGGCGTTGACCCTAACTTTATCCTTGGAAGAGTGCAAAGGCAGATGGATAGTTTGAATATTTTTGATCAAGGATCATCTAGTTCAAAGAAGAATGAAGAGAAAAAGGCACGACCTAGTGAAAATCAAGAAATCGGTGGAGGATTATTTAAAGGAACTATTCCAAATGTAAAAATAGATCACATTGCAGCTCAGGAGACGAAGCAAGGAATAGATATTGCTCATATGAACAAAACCATCAGAAAAATTCAGAATGAAATAACAAGGCTAAGAAGGAATGGTAATTTCATGCCTAATCTGAGGATGTTGGTTCAAGAGAAAAGAAGGAACCTTGCCCAAGAACAAAGAATGAAGTTTGAAAATATTAAAAACTAACAAAGACAGAGGATTCCCAGACAACCAACTCTGAATGCAGTAATACTTGATGAACCATACAATGAGCAAATGGTTGAGCTAGAAAATGATTATATGCTAGAAGAAATTTTTGAATCTGTATAGATGAATGGATGCGAGACATCCATGTACATATTTGAGGAAGACGAAGATGATCCTATCTGACAAGAAAACGTTGTCCAAACACGAGCACTTGTAAATAAATCCAACATTAAAGAGAATTCTGAAAAAGAAAAAGATAAGGAGAAAGAGAGTGATAAAATTAAAGTGACCAGCACAAAAGTCAAAAAGAAACAAAAGAGTCTCAACCCCTTTCAGATGATATACCAACAAAATAATCTTAACCCCTTTCAAAAATCAACAAAATACTCTCAACCCCTTTCAAGTGGAAATATTTTTTCGACCCTTAGTGCCAGATAACCAAGATTATCTAAAAGTGTTTGAGAATGATGAAGACTTAAAAGATTTTTTGGAAAATGAAAATTGTGTTGAAGATAATGAAATTTCTCATGTTCCAAAGAATTGTGTCCAATCTAAGTCTCTTTTCACAAGAGATGATCATACAAAAAGTCTCAAGGAAGAATTATCAATCTAAAAAGTACAAGAAATGAAGAAAATCAATATTGGAACTGATATTTCCCTGAAGTACATAAATATGGGAGTCGATTGTACATCTGAAGAACTTGATCAATATATCACCCTTTTCAAAGAATATTTTGATGTTTTTTATTCGAGTTATGATGACCTAAAAACCTATGATAAATCAATTTTTCAACATATTATCCCATTAAGAGAAGGAACAAATCCATTTAAGTAGAAAATAAGAATGATGAATCCTAAGTTGAAACCATTGGTGAAGATTGAATTAGAGAAATTGAGGAAAGATGGAATCATATATCCCATCAAACATTTTGATTGGCTTTCAAACCCAGTGGTCGTGAGGAAAAAGACCGGGGAAATTCAGATGTGTGTGAATTTTAGAGATCTTAATAAAGCAAACATTAAAGACAATTATCCCTTACCTAATATAGAATTTCTTATTCAACAAGTTATTGGGTTTTCTTGTATGTCCATGTTAGATGGATTTTCTGGATACAATCAAGTTTTAGTTGCAGAGGAAGACAAGCTTAAGATGGCTTTTATAACACCTTGGGAGACGTATGCTTACGCTCAGATGCCATTTAGTTTGAAAAATGTTGGAGCTACTTTCCAAAGGGATATGGACAATGCATTCGAAGATATGGACAATGCATTCGAAGGCTTGATAGGAAAATTTATGGCGGATTACCAGGATGATCTAACAGTCCATTCAAAGGAGAGAAAAGAACATATCCATCATCTGAGGCAAGTGTTTGAAAGATGTATATTGTATGGGGTTTCTCTAAATCCAAAGAAATGTTTGTGTGATGTAGTTGAAGGGAATTTGTTGGGGAATATTGTCTATAAAGAAGGAATTTATATTGATCCAAAAAGGGTCAGGGCTATCAATGAACTCAATACTCCATCTTCTAAGAAAGGAGTGCAATATTTTTTCGAAAAGATATTTTTTTGTGGAGGTTTGTTTCTCATTATTAAAGCATAGTGAAACCGATTAATGTATTTTTGAAGAAAGACCAAATGTTCGAATAGACTTTAGACACACATGGGGCCTTTAATAACATTAAAATAGAAGTTACTATAGCATCGGTGCTTATCAGTCCAAATTTTCAAAGAGACTTTATCATGTATTCTTTTTCTATAAAAAAGTGTCATAACATCAGTTCTTAGCCAAAGAAATGTTAAAGGTGAAGAGTTATCGATCAAATTTATAAGTAAGACCCTCCATGAATACAAACTAAGATACTCAGAGTTGGAGAAGCATGGGTTGTCTCTCATGAAAGCAGTAGCACATTTTTGGACGTATATTTTAAATTCTCATGTCATAGCTTACATTCCATCCTACCCAGTAAAGATGCTTTTCAACCAGCAATTAAAAGAAGGGAAATGGGAAAATTAGCTGGAAAAAAATCAGGAGTGTGACATTGAAATCAAGCCTTTGAAAGAAGTCAAAGGGAAAGGATTTCACAAACTCATTGCGGATAATGATGCCCTGAATGAAAAGATTTTAATTTTAGTTGTGTTGAGCACTCAACACACCCTAAAAGTTTTTGTGAATTTTTCTTTTGGGTACCACTTTCTCTTTTCTGAATAAAGTCAATTGTGTAGGGATCAATTAGTTTCTTTTGTTTTTATGTGTTATCATCGATCACATTTGGTTTGGTTTGAGGTTGTTGATCAGATTGACTTTTTCTCTAAGTAAACCTGGCATTTAGACTAAGTGAACACAGCTTAAAATTTGAGCCACGCAACCATAATCGGCATCAGCGAAATCCAAAAGGAAAAATCCCCACATAACAAGGATAATCGTCGATATATTGTCGGCATCGGTGAAATGGAGAAAGGGCGTGTCGATCGTTGATTCGGGCATGCGAAAAAGTTTCCTAAAAATCATCGATGTACCATCGGCATCGATGAAATCCGAAAGGTAAACCATCAACATAGGCAACAAAAATCATCGACCATCGATTGTTGATATACCATCGGCATCGGCGAAATGGGAGAAAGGGAATGGTAGCATGTATCAAAAGAAAATCACCGATGCTAAAAAGAGACGCTCCTCACGTCTGAGGGATCAAATCAACCTCCACATGTTTTTCCACGTAAATAGTCTGTATTGCTCAGATATTATCCACATCATCTTTTGATGTCCCCCGTGTCATAACTATATTTCCATGTCAACACTTGCACGTTAGCACCGTGGGGTATTTTTGGGTCGGCATCAAAAATTTTGCCTAGATGCGCCAACAAAATAACGTCAAAGACAATTCGTCGACACAGATACACTCATTAACTATCCACTGATTGCTAGAACACTGAACTCCTTCTTTTAGTTCGAACCTTTACCCACTAACGCTGACAACCCTGGTCGATCTGTGATCCTACTTATTCCTGATACTAATCATACTAGTTTCTTGTAAATATGAAAATGCTTGGTAAGTCGTTGGGACACCTCCAGCTGAGATGAGACAAAATTTTGTGATTTGATAAGAAAAAATAAATTTTCATGCAACCTAAACCACGATCCCACATGCTGACCAACCATTGAAATTTGAATTTGTCGATGAACTATGAAATAATCTACTCCTGCACCGCCATCCAATGTTGCATTTAATTCTAAGAATGGTGTAGATTATGTGGTAGATTGTGCAGACCGCATTTACACTCCTGAATTTAAGACTTGACATGACAAGGTAAGTATGCTTTCTATTTAAATTTACAAGGTTTATGCCCAAACATGGCATTATGTTCGCAAATCACTTGTCTCCTAAAGCAGATGAAGAAGCGAGAGGAAGAATCGAAGAGGTTACAACCCACTCTCTAACTTTGATTACCAGTAAGACGAGGTTAATCTCTTGAAAGGAAGAGGTAAGCATTGTCTTTGTCATTTCTACACTTACAATTGCATCAATAACACTTGTCGAGGTTGGCTAGCGACTCACTATAATATTTTTCTTTTCTACAGGAAAATTCCTCCAAGAAATCCAGCGACCAAGTGCTCACTAAGAACGCCCAAAATGAAAGAACTAGAGGCCATTGAAGGGTCTACACCAGGCACTGCAAGGGAGCTTGATTTTGTCTCAAAAATAGAATCAGTTATCTGAACTTCCACTAAGACACAGTTCACCTAGCCTCCAGCGTTCGAGGACACAGAAGTGAACATCGAATCTAAAGTAATGCTCCCAGATTGGGGAGATATTTTCAACAAAATCAACCAGGAAGATTACTTGGAATTTACACCTCACAACGACCTGGACGTCGGCATATTGGATGACCATGTTTTACCAAACATTAGGCGATCATATCTACATATGGTGGCCTGTCGGACCCCCGTTTTTCCCTGTATTGAAACCCTAGGATGGATGATTGACCACACAGATGTGAAAAAATGCACAGTCAGTAATGAACAGTGTGAATGTGTTGGTGTCTTTCTTCCAGTAGAGGTCCAAAAATACTACAAGATCAGATACCAAGAGGAAAGGCTAAATACAAACTTTGTGGTCATATTTTATGAGTTCCATGACACCAGCAGGTTATTGGCCTCATGGTGGAAAGAAGATAAGAAGTTCAAAAACAAAAGAAATGGCTAGAACAACACAGTGAACCTTAGGGAACCTTATATGTACTTAATGGATTTAATCTATCGATTGTATGGGGAGAAATATTTCTCTAAGTTTTCATAAGCATGGATGCCCTTGGCATATATCGTAGAAATCTCCAGGAGTAGTTTCAATTGGGGAGCCATCATTTCCAAATAGCTAAGCACCAACATCCTACAGGCCCAAACACCAAAGGATGGATAAACACCAGTTTTCCACATGGCATCGTACCTGTTGGACGTAATATGCGCAAGAAACATTTTCGCATGTATGAATTTAAGTTGACATGTTGTTGAGTTACCCATGCATGTTTATTTCATCATTCTGTGGGAAAATAGGTACAAGAAATTTTACGCCCTGATATGCAATGAGTTCATAGCTCTAGTGCACTTCATTATATTTAGAAAAGAATGCCCAAGGCTTTCAGTGGTAGCGAAAAAGATGATTTCCAAAGTGGGCCACTGGTATTTTGAAGAAACGAGCACTTACATCAGAGTGTTTGGGGCTACTAGCACACCACACCTACTCCTCGTTCATGTCCTAGACCATCTCATTTTAGGAGAAATTTGTTACCAAACCATTATGGAAGGCTATAATGTCTCTCTGGTAAAAGATAAGAAGAGGGAATTCATACCCTATGGTTTTCATGTCGGATTTTACATGGTAAGAGACACTGCACAGGAAAAACATGAGGGATTGAGTCAGCTTGAGTATCGATTCCCCATAGGCCATTTTCACGAGCATGATCCAAAAGTCTTGGTACTCTAGCATGTGTCCCAGGTGTCTTCATCTTGTCCATATGCTCATGATATCTTTGAATATGAGATCTTTATTGAGGGTGCCCAGGACTGGGAGGATGTGCTCCAAATAAGGGTTAACCCCAATATGACAAAATTCAAAGCAATGACTATGGATGAGCAGGTTGAGATAATAGAGAAGACAGCTCAAGACACCCTCAGGGTAAGAGAAGAAAACAGAGGAGTAGAAGCAACAAAGGCACGGAGGAGGAGGATATTGGTACTAGAAGAAGTCGAAAGAGTTATACAAATATTAGGAGAAGATCCCCCACTTAACCCTTTGATATGAACGTTGAGGATTACCCCATACGATACAAGTCATCATGAGGAAGAGCTAAATGGCTCACAGACAATTCCACCAGAGGAGATCGTTGACCAAGAAAACCCCAACCCTATGTCACCACAAGTAGGATCATCGGTGACTACTACAACTCAGTGAAGGTCAAAAAGAGTATCAAGTGGGATGGGTATGCCTATTGTCCTCATAGATTTGATTACCATATATGACGATGAGGAAGATTCAGAAGCTTCACGCATAACCTCGATACCAATCACACAAGAGGAAGAACCAGGGGAAACATCTTCTCTAGCTTCCAATGTTTTGATCCCAAATACCCAGGAAGGTGACCATGAAGCTAGGAACACTCTGCATACTGTTTTTCCCAATTAGTCTGGAACACGGCCTAAGGGTGATAGTTCTAAGAATGACTTGGATACAGGTGAACAAGAAGAAGGAATAGGGAAGCTAGAAATCAACATCTCAATGGCCGAACTCCCATCTAATGTCGATCCTTCGCCTACTTCCCCAGCTAGGACAAAGACTTCGTCAGTCGACGAGGATTAGCAAAAGGCCAAATCACCATAGCATACATGAACCTCTCCTGCTAAGGAATTAAAAGAACCTTCCATGGAACATATCTATACAGTAGGAAGCTTAGGCAGTACTCTGTCTTAGGGAGATCAACAGATTCCCAAACCAATAGATGAAATCACCAATATACAGGCAATTTCTTATGATAGGAAAAGGAAATTTGTGATGAGAAGAACAATCAAGAAAAGGAAGCTCATGCTCGATAGCACTCTTCTCATAACCATAGAGGAAACGTTGTTTGACACAGAGAATGCTAAGATGACTAAGCTAATTGGAGAAGGTATGGCCATAACCGATGCCACTTTAGACAAGGAAAAAAAGGATGAAAGCGAGGTAGTCACCATGAACAAAGAACTGGACTATCTGTGACATCAATCGAAGTATTACCAAAATTTCAACATAGGCAGTGGTACTCTTGAAATGTGAGTTATGAGATATGTATGTGCAATTCACAAAGGAGAGAGACCTTTTCACCACTCGCATAGCGG
Source organism: Picea engelmannii (assembly GCA_009831015.1). NCBI lineage: Eukaryota > Viridiplantae > Streptophyta > Pinopsida > Pinales > Pinaceae > Picea > Picea engelmannii. The sequence continues at coordinate 79,111 of ML790698.1, forward strand.
ATTTCCAAGAAGATACCCTCATGCGGTTGGCAACCTGTAAAGACCTGCAGCGGTGGTATGAGAAGGCACATCAAGCCTTAGAGCGGATATACTACATCAGCGAAGTATAGAAGGGTCGAGATACAGAAGAGCATGGCATCTGAGTGTTGATGGAAAACAGCATCGCCCGAATAAGGAAGGCAGTTGAATAATGGGTAAGCAAGGAACCCCGACAAAAAATGCAGAATAGATGGGAAGGATGTGAGAAAAAAATGGAGAAAATCAATCAAGAAATGAGGAATACCGACTTGCCAAAATTCAGTCCACCGAAATATTTTGTTGATCTATGTGACATAGTTAATAATCATGCAAAGCAAGACCAGGTGTACAAAGAAGATATTTCGCAGGTTTCAAGCATGATCCCGGGTTAAGTGAAGAAATTCATGGATCCTTCGATTAAAGATCTCGTAGTCTTACAGTGTTTGAGTATCAAACAAATCAAGTACAAGGAACGGGCAATTGAGATGAAGGAGGTCCTCTCCGCTCTGATGGACCAACATAGGTTCTCGTATGAAAACACATACAAAGATCTCTTCTAGCAAGACACCCGGGAAAACAAACAGAACCAGGTCCTGAGAAAGAGGGAGGGGATCTAGAAAGCCTGCAGTGGATGATCAAAAAACTCTCCAACGAGATTGTAGATATGAAATGGAGTGTTGGGGAAGGAAAACAAAATCAAACACCTTATAAACCCTTTTTTAAAATAAATCCACCCTTCAAAGCTATAGAACCTCCCCCAGCTAACCTAAACGTCGACTTAGGGAACATAGCATCTGACTCCTTCTGCACGTACCATCAAGAAAACCATTCAAAAAGAGATTGTCCCCAATCGTTGCATGCTATGAATCTAATGGCTAATCGATTCCTAGACGAATGTTCTCTAACCGAACAACCTAGTGGCTCAGCCATAGGTGTTACCGATCAAGAAAGTCATGAACCACATGAAGAGACTGCCATGTTGATATGGGATTTTGATCACTCGATACCTTTCAATGACGTCGATGAGGTGCAGGGACCATCGGCTAAAATTCTGGCTATACAAATGCAAAGTAAAAGTCAACCTGTCCAAAGCAATCCCACTACCACTCAATCATCTCAAGGAAATCAAGTGGTCAATCGCCCCAAACCCCTATCTTCTTCCCAAAACAATCCCATAAACATACATACACGGGAAACGCCTAAGCTAGACTGCAATGCAGTAGAATGCTTGAAGAATATGAAATCTAACATCTCTATCATGGACATGTGCATGATTCCTCAACAAAATGATTTTTTGTTACAGGCCTTAAAATTAACAGATACCTCTCTTACGAACATTAACCAAGGAAACACCCCATTTCCCACAGACTTAATGAATAATCCAAATGTGACTGCTTGTTCTTTGGATAAAAAAGGAAGGCTTTTTGTTCCTCCTTTCCTCTTGACATTTGATATCTTTAACATAAATCTACATGATTTCTTGGTTGATTCTGGGGCATCTTCAAATGTCATGCCATTGACAATTTGCAAGAAATTGAACGCAACCCTGGTTAAAAGAGATAAACACGTTATACAACTAGATAGAACTCAGGTAAAGGTCATCGAGGAACTGAAAGATGTCATGATCAAAATTTCTACACACCCTAAATTTGTTCAAGTAATTAACAAAATCGCGGTAGACATATCGGAGGCCTATGGAATGCTACTTAGTTGAGATTGGTCCGAGAAATCAAATGGATATTTTTAGTACCGATTGGGCTCACCTTTGGTTTCCATTAAAGGACATCCAAACATGATCAGGATTAACAGATAAATATACCTCAAACATACTGTCACTGATTTAGAGAGCCCAAATGAACCCTCGTCAACAGATTTCCATGTGTTAGGAAACTACTCATGTGATTCTGATTTCAGTAATTTTTTCCCTCACATGTCTAACATATCGCCCACACAAAAGTTTGAAATGATATTCCAAATAGAATTACTAGAGGTCGTAGGAGTAAGCATCCTTCATCAGGAATCTCCGACAGGAGTAGCATTCAAGGAGGTTGAAAGTGAAAAAATAAATAGACATGAAGAAGTTAGAAATTTTCCCCCACAAATTTGGACGATGTACTTTGATGGTTGTAAATTGCAAGAGGGGTCAGGAGCAGGATGCATCCTCATTGACCCAAAGGGAAAATGAAACTTCTTATCCTGCAGACTAGAATTTGAATGCAATAATAACAATGTTGAATATGAAGCTCTAGTCCAGGGACTAAAGAAATCCATCGACTTAAACATCAAGGAATTGAAAGTTTTTGGAGACTCTGAAATTATCGTTAGGAAAGTGAAGAATACTATCCATTTCAATTCACCTCACTTAAGAAATTACCAGCAAGAGATGCAAAGACTAATAGACAATTTTGAGGCCTTCAACATTACTGATGTTCCCAAGATGAAAAATACCCTTGTTGATGCTCTATCCACTGGGGCCTCAAGATTATCTCCTTTAGAAGACTATGAAGCTTCAAGGTTTGGAGTAGAACTTCTCTACAAACCGTTGGTACCTAACAACATTTCTAACTGGAAAGTCTTTGAAGGTGATGAATAGATTGTAGATTTCCTTACTAATCGGGAGAATTTCAAGGATTTGGCCATTGATGATGAAATATTCCAATAACTACTCACATAATCAAATATCCACGAATAGAAGAAGGGAACGGATCACTCCAATGTCAAACCAAAGTTTCATATGATACCAAAAGGAGTGGCCAATCTAGAGAACCTTTTCGACCTAAGGGAAAGATTTAGAGGGCCAAAGAATGCAAAAACAGGGAGCTCATGTCCCATATACGAGACTATAATCCTAGGAACCCCGGAGAACCCCAAGAATGTCAATATGGGTAAGACAATGTCCAAAGAAGATAGGAAATCTTATCTCAATTTTTTTAAAGAATATCAAGATGTCTTTGCTTGGTCCTACCGAGAATTGAAAACTTATAATACTCGCATTATCCAACACACAATCCAATTAAAGTTTGGAGTAAAACCATTTCAACAAAATCTTAGGAAGTACCACCCATCTTTAGAACCTTTGATGTATCAAGAGCTGAAGAAATTATTAGATGCCAAGATTATCTTTCAAGTAAGACACTCTGACTGGGTAGCCAATATGGTGTCTGTCAAAAAGAAGTCTGGAGAGATCCGCCTATGTGTGGATTTCAGAAACCTTAACAGAGCATCGGAGAAGGATAAATATCCAATCCCACCCATGGAATAGCTTCTGCAGACAATATCTATCTCTGAAATTTTTTCCCTCCTAGATGGCTTCTTGGGATATAACCAGGTCCTGGTTTCAGAAGATGATCGATTAAAAACTACCTCCCGGACCAAGTGGGGAACCTTTTCTTATAAACGCATTCCCTTTGGGTTGATTAATGCAGGATCGACCTTCCAGAGGGCCATGGACGTAGCTTTTCAGGGATTGATTAACAATTGTGTGGTAGTTTATTTGGATGACATAACAATATACTCAAAAAACAAGGAAGACCACATTCAACATTTGACTCAGATCTTTGAAAGGTGTGGATATATTTGAACCCTAAGAAAACCATATTTGGTCTAAAGGAAGGGAAATTATTAGGTCATATCATATCTCAAGGAGAGCAGATAAAAGTGATAGCTCAAGTCCCCTTGCCTCACAATAAAAAGACCATGCAATCCTTCTTTGGGAAAATCAACTTTGTAAGAAAATTTACTCCTGAGTTCGTTGAAACTGTTAAACCTTTACAAAAAATGATTTGCAAAGATACAGAGTTTAAATGGGATGAAGAAAGGAAAGAATCTTTCAACAACATCAAAATTGTAATATCCCAAGCACCAGTTATATGAAACCTTGATTTCAGCAAAGATTTTTTCCTTTATACCTTTGCTTCTGACCAATCCTTGGTCGTAGTACTTACCTAGAAGGATGATGAAAACAATGAGGTAGCGATATCATTTATGAGCACTAACCTTCAAGGAGTCGAACTGAACTATCCATTTATAGACAAACAGGCTTACGCCATTTATAAATCGATCAAGCATTTTAGATCCTATATCTAGAAGAATCACATTGAAGTCATAGTACCTCACCCCACAGTCAGATCTTTGTTCACCCAAAAAGAAATGGGAGAAAGAAGGGGAAATTGGATGGCAGTCGTTCAGGAATTTGATCTAGACATAAAACCTGCCCAAATAGTCAAGGGTCGAGGATTGTGTAAACTAGTTGTTGAGGCCCAAGATCTGATCAACGCAAAAGACTTCGGCTGGGAAAATGAGTTGTCATTATGGTGTAGCGAAACCTTATTCGTTCCTCCTGGGAAAGCATCCTGGTACATAAACCTATCTTATCTCCTACACCATGGAACCTATCCAAAAAACCTAAACCCTAGAGAAAGGAGAGCTCTCAAGTTAAAGTCTGCTCAATTTCGCCTCACAAATTATGTGCTTTTCCATGTAAACTATGACAGAGTACTCCTTAGATGTATTGAACATGATGATGCAGAAAAGGTACTGAGAGAAATCCATGACAGTCCAGTGGGTGGACATTTTTCAGAAGAAACCACGGCCTACAAAATATTAAGGTTCGGTTATTATTGACCTACTCTATTCAGGGATGCTCATGTGTATGTCATGAAATGTAAATCTTGTCAAGCAAGCATCGATAGGCAAAAGAGGGCAGCCATTCCACTTCAGCTAGTGACCATATCTAGACCATTCGAGCAATGGGGAATAGAAATCATAGGAGAAATTACTCCCAATTCTTTGAAACAATGTAACTATATATTGACTGTTGCATATTATTTCACTAGATGGATGGAGGTTATCGCTCTCACACATGTTAATGAAAGGGTAGTGATCCAATTTTTAGAACAACAACTAATAACAAGGTTTGGGATGCCCAATGTCCTTTTTTTTTACAATGTTGCCTACTTTTCTTCCACGTGCTTGACATAGTTCACCCTTGATAAGGGGATCATAATAAGATATTATGTTGTCTACTATATGCAAGGGAATGGAGTAGCAGAGTCAACGAATAAAAACCTGGTGAGAATAAAAAAAAAAAACAATTGTTGAAAATTAGAGGAATTGGCATAATTTACTTCATAATTCCCTATGGGTCGATAGAGTAACACCTAAAGAATCCATAGGAAACTCTCTGTACTTTCTGGTATATGGGAAAGAAGCCATTCTTCCAAACGAATTGTATCTTCCATCTTTATAGCTTGCCCATGAAAGAGGTCAACCCTCATCTGCTCTACAGCAAAGGATTGATACCCTTCTCATGTTGGATGAAGAAAGAGAAAAGGCTAAAGTTAAGTTCATCGCTCATCAGCAAGTAGTCAAAAGATGGTTCGACAAACATAAGGCCAAAGAAAAAAAAATCGAAGTAGGGGACCTAGTTTTGAAGTGGGTTAAATAAAACGAGTCCAAAGGAAAACACTCAAAGTTCCAAAATATATGGCTCGGACCTTTTCAGGTGGCCAAGAAGATCAGGTCAGGTACATACCGGTTGTAGAATTTGAGGGGGGAATCTGACACCCTCTCGGTGAATGGTCAGGCCTTAAAACAATACTTCTCCTAATAATAATAATAATAAAATATGTGTATTTTTTATTCTTTGTTTGAGTTTCGTTTCTTTTAGCATACATTTTAATCAAGATGAGTGTGTGGGTTTAAGGAAGATCGTCTTCGAACTCCTTTTATTTCTTTCTTTTGTTTGTTATTTTCTTTTAATTAAGTTATGTTTCGTAAAGAAATGGTTGACTTTAATAAATACGGTGAAGTAGACTCTTCTTCTGACCTACACTTACACGCAAAACAAGAGACGTTGGGCAAACACAAATTTTCAAAATTATATTTGTCTTTGTAAGCATACTACCTGGGGAAGCAATGAAATATCTGCCTAGTGGCCTGGTAGAGCTAAACAGAAAGATGGCTAGATGGAAAGAATCACATGTAACTATGGAAAGAGATAGGGAAAGATCCACCTTAACACTTTCACCTTGTCAAAAAAAACAGATATCCTCCTCTCTGACTCACTCTTGGTATTTATGCCAGAAAAAAATTATCCATAAAAGAGTGTAAAGTTCGAGAGGGTATGCAGATAACTATGTCGAGGCTATGGACGCTCATTGGAAGCAAAGAAAGGTCTATGATGTCGAGGTGACTCCGTCAAGGCTATGGATGCTCGTTGGCAGTGGAGAAACACCATAAGAAAGGAATGATAGCTAAATGGACTCACGCCAATGGACGCCCTACCCAACTCTTGTCTAGAAAGGACATAGATTGTGGTTAAAAGGAAAGGGGGTGGAAAAGATAAAACCCATAAGCAGATCCATATTTACAAACACGGGAACTTGTGTACACATTGATAAAAAAAAGGTTTTGATTGAAAAGGAATACAATAAATCCATATGGTTTCGCAACCAATTTACACAGGCTAAGCACGAGGGAAGGAGCAAAGATTTTATTTTCACCCAGAGAATCTCCATTTGTTGAGCACTCAACACACCCTAAAAGTTTTTGTGATTTTTTCTTTTGGGTACCACTTTGTCTTTTCTTAATAGAGTCAGTTGTGTAGGGATCAATTGGTTTCTTTTTTTGTTATGTTTTATCATCGATCACATTCGGTTTGGTTTGAGGTTGTTGATCACATTTCTCTAAGTAAACCTGGGATTTAGACTACATGACCACAACTTAAAATTTGAGTTGTGCACCCATAATCGGCATAAGTGAAATCCAAAAGGAAAAATTCCCACATAACAAGGATAACATTGATCGTCGATCGTCAATATACCATCGGCATCGGATAAATGGGAGAAAGGGCACGTCGATCGTTGATTCTGGCCTGCGAAAAAGTTTCCTAAAAATCCTTGATGTACCGTTGGCATCGGCGAAATCTGAAAGGTAAACCATCAACATAAGAAAAAACAATCGTTAATCGTCGATCATCGATATACCATCGACATCGGCAAAATGGGGGAAAGGGAATGGTAACATGTGTCAAAAGAAAATCACCGACGCTGAAAAGAGACGCTCCTCACGTCTGAGGGATTAGATCAACCTCCACATGTTTTTCCACATAAACAGTCTGTATTGCTCAGATATTATCCATGTGTTCAGGGATACTGGTGCACCATACCTACTCCCCATTCATGTCCCGGACCGTCTCATTTCAGGAGAAATTTGTTACTAGACCATTCTGCAAGGCTATAATGCCTCTCTGGTAAAAGACAAGAACAGGGATTGCACAAGCGAAACAAGAGGGATTGAGTCAGCTTAAGTATCAATTCCCCATAGGTCATTTTCACAAGCATGATCCAAAAGGCATGGTACTCCAGCACGCGTCTTCATGTTGGCCATATGCTCATGATAGCTTCGAATATGAGATCTTTACCGAGAGAGCCCAGGACTGGGAGGAGGTGCTCCATAGAAGGGCTAACCCCAATATAACCAAATTCAAAGCAATGATTATGGATGATGAGGTTGAGAAAATAGAGCAGACAGCTCAAGAAGCCCTCAGGGTAAGAGAAGAAAATAGAGTAGTAGAAGCAGCAGAGGCATGGAGGAGGGGGATATTGTTACTAGAAGAAGTCGAAAGAGATATACAAAGATTAGGAGAAGATCCCCAATTTAACCATTTGATAATACCCTTGAGTATTACCCTGACTGATAGAAGTCATAATGAGGAAGAGCTAAATGGCTCATAGACAATTCCACCACAGGAGACCGTTGACCAAGAAAAACCCATCCTTGTGTCACCACAAGTACGATCGTCGGTGACTACTACAGCTCAGTGAAGGTCAACAAGAGTATCAAGTGGGACTGGTATGCCTACTATCCTCATAGATTTGATCACCATATATGACAATGAGGAAGGTTCAGAATCTTTGTGCATAACCCTGGCACCAATCACACAAGAGGAGGAACCAGGGGAAACATCTACTCCATCTTCCGATGTTTTGATCCCAAATCCCCAGGAAGGCGACCATGAGGCTAGGAACACTCTGGATATCATTTTTCCCAATCAACCAAGAACACAGCCTTAGGGTGACATCTCTAAGAATGACTTGGATACAGGTGAACAAGAAGAAGGAATAGGGAAGCTAGAAATTGGCATCTCAACGGTCGAACTCCCAGCTAATTTCGATCCTTCTCCTACTTCCCCAGCTAGTAAAAAGACTTTGTCAGCTGACAAGGACAAGTAGAAGACCAAATCACCAGAGCATACATGAACCTCTCTTGCTAAGGAATTAAAATAACTTGCCATGGAACATCTCTATACAGCAGGAAGCCTAGGTAGAACTCTGTCTCAAGGACATCAACAGATTCCTGAACCAGTAGATGAAATCAACGATCTACAGACAATTGCTTATGACAAGAAAAGGAAAGTTGTGATGATAAGAACAATCAAGAAAAGGAAGATCATGCTCGATAGCACTCTTCTCATAACCACAGAGGAAACAATGTTTGACAAAGAGAATGTTAATATGACTGAGCTAATCGAAGAAGGTATGGCCATAACCGATGCCACTTTAAACAGGGAAAAAAGGGATGAAAGGGAGGTAGCCACCATGAAGAAAGAACTGGACCATCTGTGACATCAAGCGGAATATTACCAAAATTCAACATGGGCAATGGTACTCTTGAAATGTGAGTTCCAAGAGATGTATGCGCAGTTCACAAAGGAGAGAGACCTATTCACCGCTCACATAGCGGATTTCTAAGAAGATACCCTCATGGGGTTGGCAACCTGTAAATACATGCAACGATGGTATGAGAAGGCAGGTCAAGCCTTAGGGAGGATAGACTACATAAACGAAGTATAGAAGCGTCGATATATAGAAGAGCATGGCATCTAAGTGTTGATGGACAACAACATCACCCAAATAAGTAAGGCAACTAAATACCAAGTAAGCATGGTCCAGGAACCCCAGCAGAAAATGTAGAAAAGATGGGAAGAATTTGAGAAAATTTGGGAGAAAATCAATGAATAAATGAGGAATGTCGACTTTCCAAAATTCGGTCCACCAGAATATTTTATCGATCTACACGACATAGTTAAGAAACATGCAGAGCAAGACCAGGTGTACAAAGTAGATATTTTACAGGTTTCAAGCATGATCTCGGGTCAAGTGAAGAAGTTCATGGAGCCTCCAATTAAATCTCTCATAGTCTTACAACGTTTGAGTATCAAACTAATAAAGTACAAGGAATGGGCAGTTGAGATGAAGGATGTCCTCTCCGCTCCGATGGACCAACATAGGTTCCTTTATGAAAACACATGTGAAGATCTCTTCTGCAAATGGTCAAAATATGAAAGTAATCATCCACTTTAGTGAATTACCAGATGATCTAAAGAGAAGCAGAAGAGAATAGATAGATAAAGTTTTCCACGTGTCATTTTCTTGACTTAACGCAACTTTAGTATTTATTTTTAGTTTAGATTATTTTTACAAATAAGGGCATCGACCTTGGATACAGGGTCGATGGTTTTGGAGAGAAATACTTTTGTAGAATATTGTAAGAGAATTATTTTTGTTCAAGTTATTTTAATTAAGAAGTTTTGTTTAAAACCAAATACACTTCTTTCATCTGAGGCGTGAATGTGATTGGACCGAAGGGGATTATCTCTGTCTTCAAATTCAATGTTTGTTGTTGTATTGAGTAAGAGTTGTTGTATTTGTTATTTAAAGTTATCTTATAAATGTTGCAATGGTTCTTTTATTCTAGTTGATGAATAGAAATCGATTATGTTAACCTATGTTTGATAATAGAGCATTGAAAATTACATTTATTGCACTAACTTTTTGTCATGTATATATTTTATTTTTGTAACTGTTATCTCAGATGATGTTGAATGCTTAGTAGTCAAATGGTATTATTTCTAGTTTGAAGTAGTTTATATCTTCTTCGTCTGCATGCTAAGGTACAAAGATTATCCTAAAACCCAGCCTTCCCCCAACACAGGATTTAACTTCCCTCTACGTTTTAGTTTAAGCTCTATCTTTATTTTGTTATAAATGTTAGAAAAGAACCAAAAAGAGAACCGCGTAGCTTGAGGAAAGGTTTCACATTAAAAGACATATATATTAATCACGATTAAATCCCATCGATAATTACTGCCAGATCATAAATCTGGAGAACCTTACCACTCATAAATGCTCACGATTTTAATTGGGCCTCTTAGGTGGGTTTGGTTCCTACTGTTGAGTTAAAGGGATCTCGGGCCCCTCAACAAGTTGGAAAGCCTATATCTCACTCAGAGTGGTGCAAAGATATTGTATTCTATTTAAAATCTGGTCAATTTCCCATCAACATAACTCCAAAGGAAAGAAGAGCATTAAAGATGAATTCAAGTCAATATGTGTCGATTGTTGAAATATTATTCAGAAGAAACTATGATGGCATGTTATTGAGATGTGTAGATGAAAGGAAGGCCCAAGAACTGATACGAGAGTTTCATGAAGGCATATGTGGAGGAAATTTTTCACCTACTGCTACAACACACAAAATAATAAGATTTGGATATCATTGGCCATCAATTTTCAAGGATTCATATGTGATGGTGAGAAGATGCCTTCCCTGTCAACAATTCTCGGGAAATATAAAGAGGTTTGCAATTCCTTTGAAACCCATATCAATAGAAAAACCATTCACACAATGGGGGTTGGTTGTCATTGGGACAATCAATCCAAAATCAAGTAAGGGGCACATGTATATTCTCACTGCTACAGACTATTTCACAAAATGGCAGGAAGCAACAACATTGAAAAAGGTCGATTCTGACGAATTGATTAAATTCCTCAAGGATAATATCTTGTCCAAATTTGGTGTTCTACAGAAACTTATTACAGACAATGGCTCAATTTTCATTAGATCAAAGTTCACAAAACATTGTGGAGAATATGGCATTGTGATGGGACAATCATCGAATTATTATCCACATGGAAATGGTCTCGCCGAGTCTACAAATAAGACATTGATTCAAATATTGAAGAAGACTATTGGTCAAAATCAGAAAAATTGGCACTTGAAGTTGACATGCGCTTTATGGGAAAGCATAATGACGCCAAAGGATAGCACTGGGATGTCTCCTTACATGTTGATTTATGGAAAAGAAGGGAAGATACCAACTAGTCTTGAATTGAATGCTTTGACTTATGCAGTCAACCTGGAATATGTTAAAGATACTTCCCCTTTGCAAAAGAGATTGAATCAATTGTTGAGATTAGAAGAAGAAAGAAGTGAGGCTTTGAAGAAAATATCACAGAAGTAGTAGAATGTTAAAAAATATTTTGATAAAAGTGCAACAATCAAGAATTTTCAAAATGGCGAATTGGTATTGCTCTGGAACAAAGCGAAAGAGAAGTCGTCGATGCATACGAAGTTCGAAGAACATTGGATTGGACCTTACCTCATTCATAAAATTATGGGTTTCAACTCATACATGTTGAAAGATATGTAGGGAAAGATGTTGATCTTGCCTGTCAATGGGCAACATTTGAAAATTGTATTCGCTTAAGATACTCTCTTCTCTTTGTACATAGTTTTTGTTTTTGGTTTTTTGTATATCCTCACTATTTTGACTCCATTTCCCAAAAGGATAAGACATTTGGTCGTGGGATTCTGGATTATTCACAACCCGCAAGGGGATATCATCCCACAGTTGGAGCTAGTTGTTGAGTCCCATTTGTTCATCCCCTTTCTTTCTATATTCCCTTTTATTTTCTTACCTTTTCTCTTCCCCTTCTATAAAATTCTTCCCCGAATCTTCCATATCCCCTTTTCCCTTTCTTTGTTGTATCAATATTACAACACTTAGTCATTTTCTCTATGTTCGCGAGTTGGAAAACTTGCGGACTCTCAGACTTGTATTATGTTCCCTTTACCCATACATCACTCTGCCTCAACACTTAGTTTATTTTTGTATCGTGGAGTTGTGGACTCACGGACTTACATGTTATGCTTTCACTCCTCTCACATCTCGCTCGATGTATCTCAACACTTAACCATTTCATTTATTTTGGACTTGCAAACTTTTGGACTCATAGACTTGCCCTTCCATTCTAATTGCTAACTTAGACTCTCTGTTGTCACATGTCCCTTCTTTCACTTTTCTTGAGTCACATTTAATGTTATCTTTATGGACACAACTACGAATTTAATTTCTGAAATGATCGTTAATTAACGGTGTTTATATCGAGGCAAATAACATTTGTTTCGAGTTAATGCTTTCTTAGAAAGAAATCTGACTTAAAATCATTTTATTGTGCAAAGTAATATTACAAGGAAAGTTCGCAAACTCAACGAACTTAGTCATGAGAAAACAACAGTTATGTGGATATACCTTGAACCTCTTCACCAGAGAAGACCAGAACTATCATTAGTCCTGGTCATATTGGTATTATTCAAATATGTTGGGCAAAGAAAACAACGAGGCATGGACTTCAGGGATAGTTCTTGCAGGTTGCGTCCTAGAGGTCTTTGAATGCAAAGATATCATCGCCTGATGCATCAACAAATTGATCAATAATAGAAGGGTCATCCCATTGTAGGGAAGTTCTCTTGTTTCCTTGGCACCTTCAATATTTAAGGAGATGTTGAAATTGTGGGAGACAAACCTAGCTTACAAAGGGGAAGAAGCCAGGAATTTTCCGAAAAGAAAAAATAATGGAATCTAACTTCTTCAAGAGTATTTACGGGATCCTGCATCAATTCCATAAGACATATCCAGGATTCAACTAAGTTCTTTGAAAAATCCCTATAAATAAATTGGCTGGTTATTTGCTCGAATTACTGGCCAAGACTCTATAGAGAACACTCCTTGATTGGCATTGTATGTATTGCATTTCATGGTTCACAAAAACGCAATCTTTGACTAGGCAAAGATTATTTCAAATAAGATTACAGCACAACTGACAAATTTCAAGACTAAGAAGAAATTTTATATGTCATCCTATTTGATATTTTCTATCTCATGTTATAACCCTATATTTCATAAGATCGGATGGTGATTGATATTTTCTTCTGTCGATGATCTTGTGTGGTAAATGATATTCTATCCTGCAAATAATTTTCCAAAGGAAAAGCAAAGGAGGTAAAAAGCAGGGTTTGCACAGTTAACGTACCCCTTGATTTGATAAAGTTAGGTATTCACCATAGGAAAATGTTTTTGTAATGTGAAATTGGCAAAAAAGGGCTCATCACTTCACCCATCACATGTCTTTACCCTAAGTCGCAAGTGGAAAATACCTTTTGTCATATAGTGGGTAACTCATGCACAAGTATTATCAACGGCATCCATCGTGCTTAGATCGATGACCCTCGATACATT
>ML790698.1:108373-128026 GCA_009831015.1 Picea engelmannii
TTCCATTCGAAGACTAAGCATATATAGTTGAGGTACCACTTCATACGATCCACCTTGGAAGATGGACAATTGAAGCTGGAAAAGATACACACTAGCCAGAATCCTGCAGACATGTTAACAAAGGGAGTAACTAGGGAGAAACTAAGTTCCTGCTCAGTTTCAGTTGGTCTACAAGAATGAAGATGAAAATGAGAAATTTGCCAGGTCCAAGAAGGTTCAGATTCCAGCATATACAGCAGCGGTGGAGTTGTTGAGATTAGTCTCCAAGTGGGAGATTGTTGGTTGTGGATCCTGATTATCTTCCTGATTCAGAGGTCCTTGCTTTCAGTCGTGTTTATACCCCATGAAGTATTTACACCCCAGAAGTATGTACACTCTTCCATGTGGGGGAGTGCAAAGGGGGGGTACCCCCTCTACGGGGTTTGCGGGGCCTATCCCCTTGGTTGGGGGGTCTGGGGGCAAGTGGGCCCCCAGCAGAGGTTCGGGGGCGAAGCCCCCGAAGCAAAAATTGCCTTGTAAAAGTATATTGTAATTTCATTGTAAATCTAGACCATTCATTATAAGGTCACAGATCTAACGATAGAGATTATGTTAGGGTTTTTTGCCCTAGAAGGCCACCCTCTTTTATGAGGGAAATGTATTGTGGCTATGGATGATGGTGAATATTGTATTCTGAGAGAGGAGACTGTGAGAGAAAGAAGAGGAAGTTACAGCAGGTTTTGCTGTAGGTTGTATCCCTTCATTTGTTGGATAATAATAAAGGAAGGACCTGGCAATTTCTCTGGTGGATGTAGCCCACACTGGGTGAACCACGTAAATCTGTGTCTTTCTTGTATTGTGTGTCTTCTGTGTTTTTTTTCTGCATTTGTTTTATTTTATTGCTCTGCGGTCCTGTTTTTCTAACACATAGGAGCCCTAATCTGAGTCCATTGGACAAATGCTTGAATTTCATGCACTATAATAGACATTATTATTTTTGAGAAATCCCAGAGAACTAATTCGGGATCAATTTTCACTGTATTTTATAACTCTGAATTTTGAGTATAAAGTATTTGAAATTGATCCATCATAATCTTCTTTTGAGCTCCATAAGTGCTACTCTTAAAAAGTTTTCTCATGTGAACAGACCATCTTCTTGTATTTTGAATGTGATCATAATATTTATTTTTGCTATGATGGAAGTGAGGACATTTTTATTTTTTGCAATGTGTGATGTTTGATATTCCTGGTCCACTTCTCAAGAATTCTCTTTTATAAATATATTTTTACTTTTAAACACTTTAATTTTTCTTGAGCATTAAAGATTGGACTATATTATGTAATATGGCCCTATATTATTCTTGATTTGAAATTACAAAGAAAAATCATAATCCAAAGAGGAGTACCACCTCTCTAAAAATGCAAGAGGATTTATATCCTCGTGAGGTTGTCGTTTCGATCCTGACAGATCCAAGCGTCAACACCTTCCAAGCATGGGAGTTTGTTGCCCCTTCTAACTTTTCCTCATTCTTCAATGTGTTCACCATCTTTAAGATATAATCTGATAACCCTATGTTGAAACTACTATGTATTGTCTTGTACGGCCTATCTATCACTTGCCCTACTTTGACCTACAGATATTTGTGACTTTTCCTTCAGTGACCCGTGGATGTTCGCTCATGTCTACACTTTGACTCACATATGCCTCTATACACCTGCAAAAACACATGTTCTACCCAATACTCTTGTTTTCCTGAAAAAATTGTCCTTTGATTTCCTCTGCTACTTATCTACTTGATAAGATATGTCCTCTTGGTTTCCTTCCTTCAGAGATGAGTCTCCCTCTTTTCTTCAAAGACTCATCTCTGATACCATGTTGAATTTCCTAAAGCGGATCTGACCCTTGGTATGCACTGATACCATGTTGAGATTTCCCTTCAACATAGCACCAGGAAGTTAATTCCAAGCAACATATATTTATTGAATCAAAGCACAAATAGGTTACTAACCGAAACATGCAGCATAAGCATAATCAAGGAAACCAAATCAAGCATATAAGAACACCAATATTTGGGTAAACCCCTGGAAAAACCCAAAAGGAAAAACCAGTCCAATGATGATTTTATTAAGGTCAAATCAGGGCTCATGTAACAAGAATAATGGCCCACTGAGAGAATTATACACTGCAGACAAGCCTGGAAACTCATGTGCTTCTGTACGGCCTTGTACCGGCATGTTTCCCAATGCATCTGTGACTTTCCCTTCTCTGGCCCGTGTATGTCTGCGCCTTTCCCTTCTCAGACCCGCGAATGTTCGCACTTGTCTCCTATAAGACCTGTGGATGTGTACGGAAAGTCATACAACAACCTTTGTATGACTCTGATCTTGCCTCTGGATTCTGTCCTCTGAAACCCACATGTGGTTGATTTTGCTCTCTATCCTCCTTGACCTGTATGACCTCTATATGGAAGTCCTCCTCCACCTATCGAAGATCTTGAATCATGGTCCTTTGTGATTCAACCCTCTCATCAATACTTAGATGAACTCTCTTCACCCAACCAATGATATCTCCCCACTCTAGTGTAAGAAAAAGTCCTTCTTTGCTCCTACACTCCTTTCTAGCAAAATTCCTTCTTTGCTCTTACACTCCTTTCTAGCAAAAGTCCTTCTTTGTTATCCTCAACCTTGGTCTCTCACCAAATCTCTCACAAGTGTATCTCACACAAGTACCTACCTTGGTCTCTCACCAAGTCTCTCACAAGTGTATCTCACACAAGTACCTACCTTGGTCTCTCATCAAGTGACTTCCTCTCAAAGTGACTTTTCCTATACCCCATCCTTGCTTTTATAATCATGAGTTACAATCTATTTCTAATCTCCAAAGTGATATACGGTTGAGATTACTTCTCACACCCACTTAAGATTTAGATTAGATGTTGCATGCTAAGAATGTCCCTAAATAACTCAATTCACTAATAAATACAATTTTACTTTAATTAATTCCTTCTAACTAAAGTAAATTCAAGACTATAATATTTTTTACTACTTCCACATGCAAAACACATGTCTATGTGTAAGTACCATTTCGATGCTACAAAAAACATCAACACAAGCAACAATAGTAGTAGTAATTTGCAGGGATTGAGAAGTCTCTGTTAGAGTGGATGAGCTTATATCCAAGCTTGATATAACCTTCTCCATGCTCGCACGCCTTTCATATAGCATTGTGTTTGGTGTCAAATGGGATATGGACAATGGAGCATGTGAACATATGACCTTCGAAAATAAGAATTTTAGTAGATTTGAGAAGTAGGAGGTAGGCATATAGGTGGCTCCTTGTGATTATGTCATGTATATAGTAGTAGGAGTGGGATCCATCTCTTTCCATATGCCCTCAGGTGATGTTCTTGAGCTTAGTGTCATTTCAGATGTCCTTAGTTTGACCAAGAATCTACTTTCAATTTTAGTTATGATAGACCTAAGCTGTATTGTTGAGTTTGATGATCAACAAGTCATCGTTTCTAGGAGATGCTCGGATCTTGGTTGAGTTTTGGCTAGATTTGTGTGAGAGGGTGGTTTGTATAGATTTCTAGTGGATCTAGTGAGATCCCTAGTGGATGATAGTGGAAACTTATGCGAGCTTTGGAACAATATGGTGGGTCACTTACATTGTGGAGCGTTGCCTATCTTGAAGGAAATGGTGCAAGAATCACTAGACTTTAAATTGAGAAGATGAGAGTGTGCAAGGGTTTTGCACTTGAAAAGCATGCTAAGATTGATTTTCCAAACAATGAACATAGGTAAAGAGAGATTCATGACTCGATACATTCTGACATAGGTTGACCCATGAATTCAACTTCACTATCATGTAACATTTATTATGTTTCATTTATTGATGGTTCATCTTGGAAGACCTGGATTTACTTAATGAAGACCAAGGATGATGTCTTTGGGAAGTTTCAAGAGTTTAAATCTATTGTAGAAAATTAGACAGGTAAGGAGATTAAAATGTTTTGATCACGTAATGGAGGAGAGTATACCTCCAAGAAGTTTGACACTTTTGCAGGGAAATAGGTGATAAATTGGCATACTTTTAGCACCCGTCTAATACCTTTTGCTTACCATTTTCCATCGATCACTTCATTTTTTATACTCTCCTTATCTAGTTTTGTCGCATTTATCATCAAAGTACAAATCTTCCCCATATGCCATTATTACAATATTCTTGCATATTTCTTAAAAGAACTTGTTACTTTCATGTACTAATACTATTACATAGGAGTAATACAACAACCGCAACTCCCTGCAGTGGCCGCAATACATCATTGCTACAACTTCAGGCACAATCCAACTGCTGCAACTCCAAGTGTACTCCTTGTGTTGTGACTCCAACTGTTGCAACTCCAATTCTACTCCTCGTGTTGCGACTCCAACTACTGCAACTCCAAGTGTACTCCTCGTGTTGTGACTCCAAATGATCCTTGCAACTCCAAACATGTTTTCAGTTGTTGTGATTCCCAACATGTTTTTTGTTGCTATGAATTTAAGTACATTGTTGTTGCGATTCCAAATATAAATCTGCCAACACCGACGGTTATGAAATAGTCTTCATAGAGGAAAGTGACAGGAGGCAAATGGATGACCAAAAGGAGAATCGGTTTTGCTACCAAATCGGCACATGTAGATCTTTTCCAATCATTGTAAACGGATGAATAGTCAGATTCTCACGGTTGTCCATCTATTCCTTTGTATAATTTTAGAAAGTAATCATATTGTATAAGAACCTCAACTTCCCTAGAGCTGGGGACAGGAAATTCTAGTCATAAGCATTCAACTTCTATTGTATTTTTCATACTCTTGCAATATAATTTCCAGTTTCGCTCTTATTGTGTGTTGATGTGTTGGTGATTGTGTGATCTTGGTTTCATAGCTAAGTACCTTGCCTAAGAGAATACGGCCCCCTCCTTAGTCATGTATTTCATGTGCATTAGTGTAGGCTTTAATCTTTCAACTCTATTCATTTGTTTCAATAATCGTTTCATTTCTTAGTTTGCTACAATTCTGGTTTAGTAGAAATAGTGTTGCAATTCATGTGTTGTTGATATTCAGTTAGTATTATAAGAATTCATAACTTTAAGCTACAATTCAACTTTGTTTTGATTTCTTTGAGTCCAAACTGGAGACGCTAGGTACTGCAATTCACTTCACTTTAAATTCTGTCATATTGGAATTTATGTTGTTGCAATTCACATTGTCGCAACTCGCGTGACTATGATTTCTTTTGTGTTGCAGCTTCGTTGCTACAACTTCGCTTGCAATTGCACTTTATTTTATTTTATTTTTTATTCATGATAGATTTAGTAGTTTGGGATTGATAATTTATTTTGTGTTGCAGCTTCGTTGCTACAACTTCGCTTACAATTGCACTTTATTTTATTTGTTTTTTTATTCATGATAGATTTAGTAGTTTGGGATTGATAATTACACTCGATAGTTACCGACTGTGTGAGAACGTAATTGTTGCAATTGAACAGGACCTTCATTCTACTTGAGCAAGTCACCAATAGAACATAGTGTAGATTTCAATTTCTACAAATGTGATTTCAATTTCTGCAAGTGTAATTTCAATTTTCGCAAGTGTGATTTCAATTTTTGCAAGTGTGATTTCAATTTTTTGCAAAGTGTGATTTTAATTTCTGCAAGTATCATTTGAATTCCACATGTGTGATTTAATTTCCACAATTGTGATATTTACTTTCATGTACTCGTATAATTTGGTGGCTTAATTAAGTATCTCTAAACCTCAATTTGTGACATCAAAAGTACTACAACTCCTTAGCTAAAACAACATTAATCTTTGCATTTATGGTGCATGACAGTTTGTAAGTAAGACACGGCCTCAGATTGATAATTAAATGTACAACTCTTCAATTGCTCACTAAGTTAATTATGAATTAATTTAAAATTCTGTCATTTTTGGCGTCGTTGTCAGGGAACTGTCAAAAAGAAAGTAGTGTTGTTTAGTTATGTGGATGTTTTTCATTTCAGTAGAATATATGTTATGATTTCTTTTCAGTAATTTGTAGGATGATTTTCTAAACCTTTTCTATGCCCAAATCTAGATATCGGCAAGGTAGATTTATTAGCTCTTCCAAAAAAAACCGAAAATCTAACAGTGTGGGTCAATAACAAGAGGGAAGGGAGCCCAACCAACCAAATTACTTATCACCTACAACAAGTTCGCTTGCCAGAAAAAAGCTCGAAGCATCTCCTAAGGTATCAGAGATTGTGTAGGGATCTTTGCACACCAAGAGTCTATTGTTAGAGGAGAAAATCAATGAGCAATATCATTCAGAAGAGTTCCTTTTTCCTGAGGCACCTTCCAAATAAGAGGATAGCCCTCAGAAAGAGATGGCACATGATATTGTCAAAGAGGAACTGACGACTTTCAGATTCCCAATAAAAGAGATAGATTAGGAAACCAAGATGAAGAACATCCCTCATTATACCTTGCCAAAATTTCATGGGTTATCTAAATAAGATTTCAATACCTTCCTCTTCGAGTTAAGTGTGCTTTGTAGAAACTATGACTATGTGACAGACACCTAAAAATTGAAGCTTTTTCCCACCACACTTAAAAGCGTTGCACTACGATGGTTTATGGATCTCAGAAAGGATAACATCCACTCATGGGATCAAATGATGAAGAAGTTTTTGGACAAGTATCGAGACTACTGCAAGGACAAAGAAAGAAGAGAGGAAGTCTTCGGAATGATGCAACATGAAGATGAAAGTCTAGAAGATTACGTTGAAAGGTTCACTTATAACCTACAAAGAACAAAGCAAGGAGATTTTCCTCCTTAAAAGCGGTGTGTCTTATTTGTAAGAGGAAACCAAGATGATTGTCTAGAACTCCTCAACCTTGTGGGCAGGGGAGATGTTTCTCAGTTAGAATATGATATTAACTTGGAACATTGTTGTAAATATTCTAGAGGCACATCTAAAACAACCAAGGGGCCAAGAGATATATTAGCAAGAACAAACAAGACTGTTGGAAGTGGAGTAACGAGGGAAAAAGTCGAGAACATGTTAGAGGACTTTAAAACCAATATCCCAATTAGATGCACTGCAAACGAAGAAGAAGCAAAAATAAATAGAATGAGTGTAGGCTATATTTTGTCTAAGATGCAAAATGAAGCATCTAAAGAGAGAATGTATGTTGGATTAGATCAAGGTATATGGAATATGAAATGAGGACCATGCCACTCATAATTTTCCATCCCTGTCGGGACTAAAAGCCATTTATCAAAAAGCCGAGGAGCCGAAATAGTTGTGCTATGTCTCTCGAAAGCGACCCTGGCAACCTAGACCTCAAGGTATGATCCAAGATCAATCTCAATATTTCAATTCATATTGGACTAATCCTTCAATACAATATGCTTCTCAACCATGGGGTATGCTGACATAATAATGGGTAGCTCCTCATCTTAACCAGTTATGGCAACAAGGATGGATAAATCCCACCATGGGAGGACCTCAAGAGCCTATGACACAACCACCTGTGCAACTTCTTCCTCCCTCCCCAAATGTAGGAATCTACATATGCCCCTCCTCGACCACAACTACCTACACAACCCATAGCTAACCCAAATAATGGAAGTTCGATTCAACTAGTGCAAGCTGTGAGACTTGCAACCTACCCTAATTACTCCATCTCTTCCCTAGATTGTAACGATATTCACCTTAGATATGGAAAGACTATGACCAAGGACCAACCTCACATTAGCATCAAAGATTTGAATGAGGAGGTCCCAAATGAAGAATCGGAACAAAAACAATCTCAACAACCTCCAAAATTCGAAAATGCCCACCCTGAACTCCAATCCCCACCCTATCCCAAAAGGCTAAATCGAGAAAAACCTCTTACACAGCATGAGTTTGATTTCTTTGGAGAATTGAAAAATGTGTGTGTCAAAATATCGTTATTTCAAGAAATTAAGGATGTACCTATTTACTCAAAATAAGTACAAGAACTTTGTTTAAGGAAGCCCGGTAGGAAAGAGAAGGATCCCTAAACTGCTTGTGTCATGGGAAAATTATCAGACCTAACGATGGGGGGAGTTCTCGCAGGTAAATACTTTGACCCGAGCAATCCAATCGTTAATGTGTAAATCAACAATATACTTATCGGTAACACATTAATCAACCTTGGGGTTTCCATCAACGTTATGAAATACAAGACCATGCAATCCCTAGGTCTTACAGGCCTGAGGGGACCCCTACTAACCTTCAACTTATTGATAGATCAACCATTAAACCAGAGGGAATCCTAGAAGATGTAGTGATCTTTGTGGATTCGTTGGAATATCTCGTTGATTTCATGGTCCTACAACCAAAAACCTCTCTGGGTGGGTATCCTCTAATCTTGGGACGATCGTGGTTGGCCACAGTCGATGCTTACATTGGTTTTTTATCAAGAAACATGACTATTTCCCACGTGACATCCACCAAACAATTAACCCTCTACCCTCTCGCTAAACCCAACATATACTTAAAAACACCTCTTTGGGTTGATGGAGAATAGAGTGATGAAGAAAGGGAATCCCATCAAGTCCTCTCCATAGATCAATACCTAACCATAAGATATAAAATAGAGGATGATGAAATCAATGATTTTATAACTTCTTCCTCTTCCTCAAGAAACACACATATTATTGAGCATATTATGAAACCTGAAACTCATGTTTCTCTAGCTTCAACAAGCATTTCACCCATTGAACATGAACCACCACAAAAATATCAAGGATCCCTTATAGAAACCATATAAATTATCCTATGGAAAACCTTGAAAATCAAACAAGGACTAATTGAACAACAAAAGGAGAAATTGGTTCAAGTGTTGCAAAAGCACAGTGATGCCTTCACCTAGGATTACTCTGACATGAAGGGAATCCATCATGGCCTATGCACACATCATATATATATATATATATATATATTAAGGAAGGAGCTAGACCCATTCGTCGACCTCAGTGTCAAATGAACCTGACAATGAAAGACATAGTCAAAGAAGAGCTATAGAAATTTCTTACAACTAACTTCATCTATCCCATTTTTTGTACACAGTGGGTCTCCCCTCTTGTCATGGTACAAAAGAAAAATGGTAAATGGAGAATTTGCGTAGACTATAGATAATTAAATAAAGAAACACATAAATATCACTTCCCTTTACCATTTATCGACTAGGTCCTGGACACGTTAGTAGGAAAGAAGTATTTTTCTTTCCTCGGTGGATTCAATGGATACAACCAAATCGCTCATGAAGATCAAGAGAAAACAATGTTCACTTGTCCTTGGGGGACATTTGCCTACCATGTTCTCTCGTTTTGGTTATGCAACACCATAACCACCTTTCAGCGAGTTGTTATAGGCATATTCTTTGATCTAGTTCACAATTGCGAGGAAATATATATGGATTATTTCACAACATGTGGGGACGAATTTGATACGGCATTAGCCAATCTGGAAAAAAAAATAATAAGGTGAAAAGATTTGAATGTTTCCCTTAGTAATAAAAGTTTTTTATGATGGAAACTGATGGAATCATACTAGGACATCACATCTTAGAGAAAGGTATTCAAGTTGATCTAGAAAAAATAAAGGTAATATTGAATTTCCCAACTCCAACTTCACAAAAGTAGGTACGAAGCTTTATAGGATATGTTGGTTATTACCATAGATTTATAGAAAAAAATTCACGTATTGCTTGTCATTATTTTCTTTGCTTAGCAAAGACATTGAGTTTGCATGGATAGAGACATGCCAACATTCCCTTGATTAATTGAAACTTAAAGTATCCAAAGCTCATGTACTAAGAGGACCTAATTGGACCCTCCCATTCCACATTTCCATGGATGCATCGAACACCGCTATCAGAGACATTCTCGAACAACTCAAAGGAAAGGACCCATATGTGATTTACTATGTTAGTAAGAATTTCTCACCCACATAATTGAATTATACGATAATTGAAAAAAAAAATCTTGTCATTATTCATGCAATAAACAAGTTTAGACACTACATTACTAGATATTCTGTAAACTTACATACTGATCATGTTGCTATCAAATGTTTAATGAACAAACCAATTACCAATGGCAGGGTCACTAGATGGTTTCTTTTATTGCAAGAATTTGATATTATCATTCTAGTAAACTAGGAAAGGATAATGTAGTTGTTGACTTCCTTTCTAGAATAACATCTAATGAGAATGAACCTCCAGTAGAAGATTGTTTTCCAAATGAACATGTCTTTGTAGTGTTTATTAACTCACCTTGGCTTGCATACATTGCTAACTTTTTTGTTGAAGGAAAACTTCCACATTATCTGAACCCCAAAGAATGACAAAGTATAGTCAGAAAAAGTGAAAGATTTTCATGGATTGATGGTTGCCTCTTCTACACTGGACCTAATTTGATTATCAGAAGATGTGTACGAGAGGATGAAGTCCATGAAATACTAAAATCCTATCATGATGGGCCATGTGGGGGTCATTCTGCAGATAAAAGGACTGGGTACAAGGTACTCCATCAGGGGTATTATTGACCCACACTTTTCAGAGACGCCAAAGAGTATGTAAAGAGGTGTGACAATTGTCAATGCATGGGTAGACCCATACGATCATATCAAATGCTACTACAACCACATATGGTGTTAGAACTTGACAAATTGGCCATTGATTTTGTGGGACCAATAAATCCCCCTTCCCATCGACACTCCTAAATCCTCGTTAGTACATACTATGTTACAAAATGGATGGAGGCAAAATCACTTTCGGCAGCAACGAAACATGTAGTAGTGGAGTTTCTTCATGAAGAAATCTTTGTAAGGTTCAGAATACCATAGGAGAAAGTGACCGACGAAGGAACTTGTTTCACATCACGACTTGTCAAAGACTTGATGAACAACTACAAAATAGAGCAAATAGTAACAACACCATATCACCCACACGAAAATGGACAAGTAGAAGGGAGTAATAAGATCCTTGAGGGTATCATCACTAAAACCATCAGGTCACACCTCAAGGACTAGGTTGATAGACTCCCTGAAGCTTTATGGGCCTACATAACCACATGGAGGACTACTACATGATGAACGCCCTATGAGTTAGTATATGGGAAAAGAGTACTACTGCCCATAGAGACAAAAATCCAAACATTGAGGACAGAAGTACAACTTAGGTTGGACCTATCAGAAGCTCAAAAACAAATATTGATTCAAATCAATGAGTTGGATGAGCTAAGACAATATGCCTTACACTGAGCCACAATTATACAACACCAAAGGGAAAAATGACACGATAAGTTTATCAAGAAAAAGAAATTTAAAGCTGGAGACTGGGCATTATTATTTGATTATAGGTTTAAGGACTTAAGAGGAAAATTTTGCACCATATGGCTTAGTCCATATGAGATTGATTTAGTATATGAAAGTGGGGCCATAAAATTACATACCATAAATGAAGAAAAAATCATTTTGATGGCCAGTGGACATAGACTTCGCTTATATCACCGACCCCTATCAAAGGGAGACTTCTTGAGGAAGGTTGCAAATGGATGACCCGATAGTGATCTGAAACTTGTTCGAGATGAATGAACCCCAGTTGGATAATCTCCATCTTTTTCCACTCTCAAAATAAAAAAAACAAGAAGGGCACTTCAAGGTTTTGTGATGGTTATGTCAAGACCCTTCTCAAGAAATTTTAATAAAGACTTTTTTATATATAATATTATTTTTTCAGGATATGCAGGGGAGAATAATGTTGTTGCAATTCCCTTTGTTGCAACTCATATTGTTGCAATTCCCTTTGTTGCAACTCATATTGTTGCAATTCCCTTTGTTGCAACTCATATTGTTGCAATTCCCTTTGTTGCAACTCCTATTGCTACAATTCTCGTTGTTTCAACTCTTATTCTTGTAATTCCCCTTGTTGCAACTCTTGTTCCTGCAATTCTCGTTGCTACAACTCTTGTTGCAACAATTCTCGTCGCTGCAACTCCCTTTGTTGCAACTATTCTCATTGTTGCAACTCCCTTTGCCACAATTATTCTCGTTGTTGCAACTCCCTTTGATGTAACTATTCACATTGTCACAACTCCCTTTGTTGCAACTATTCTCGTTGCAACAATTCTTGTTGCTACAACTTCCCCTTTGCAAAACCACTTCATTATTACCAAACCTTTCCCCTTTCATTTACTTGGTTGCAACTCCACTTCCATCCCTCTCTCATTTCCCAAATTTCCCTTTTCATTTCCATGGTTGCAACTCCACTTCCAACCCTCTCTCATTTCCCAAATTTCCCCTTTCATTTCCTTGGATGCAAATCCACTTCCAACCCTCTCTCATTTCCCAAATTTCCCCTTTCATTTCCTTGGATGAAAATCCACTTGCAACCCTCTCTCATTTCACAAATTTCCCTTCCTTTTCCTTGGCTACAACTCCACTTGCAACCCTCTCTCATTCCCCAAATTTCCCCTTCCATTCCTTTGGCTGCAACTCCACTTGCATCCCTTCTCCATTTCACAAATTTCCCCATCCATTCCCTTGCTGCAAATCCACTTGTAGCACCACTTCATTCCCCAAATTTTCAATCACCTCATTTTCATTGGTGTAGCTCCTTTGTTGCTACTCATGTCACCACAACTCTGCTTGTAGCTTCATTTTCATTTTTCTCACTTTCCACCTGTACCACCATGCTACAATTCCTATCCATACCACTAGCACCATCTCATTCGATGTTGCAACTCTCATTACTGTGACTCCACTCACAGTTGTCACTTTATGAGCATTGCCATGAATTTAGTTATGGCCGACATAATTCACAACGCCAATGCTGCAATTCCAGTTAAGACCATTGATGTGACCACAACCTCTGTCGCTGTAACTCCAACAACAGTGTACTAGTACATCCACTCAAGGTAAGACATGATAGGTATGCATTCCTATCATAATTTTCAATAAGTTTTAATGGCATGTGTCTATTATGATCCCTCCATAATTGCCACATCAGATCATCATTGCTATATTCACAATCTCCATGCCCACCACCCTCATTTCCACAATCATCAATTCTCCACTCACAAACTCGCATAGCCCCTGTAAACACCAACACTTGGATTTAGGAGAAGAAAGGATCCATGGGAGGCTCACTAATACATAGAGAGCTGACTGAACCAATGCTACTTGAGGCTTACGACAACATCAGACAAATTCTAGAACAGGTTAGCTAGGTGGATTACGTGCTTTGTTTATAGGGATATAATGATGAGATAGCATTAGAATTCACCCATAATTACAGAGTTGATCACTCTATAGTGGTCGGAGTGCACATAAAATTCATAGAAGAAACATTCATAGAGGTCACCAGCCTACCAAGGACAGGAGAACAATGGTATACTATAAGAACTTCATAGCTTGAAGTGCTCGGGCAATTCCTCGAGGCCGGAGAAGCTTTAATAAAGAAAGGAACATGCTTTGAACGTTGGTCTCTGCCACACCCATGGGAGGATGTGGTTGTCTTTGTGCAATGACACTTCACCTGCGAAGGTGGCTATAGGACTATCTACATCTAGCATATTTGGTTGCTTGACCATCTACGCCACAACCTATCAATTAACATGCCATATTTCTTATTATGAATGTTGCAGAGATGGCCACGTTGGTTTATATGGAAAAGAACCCCATTGAAGTCGTATCCCACCATGGCCTTATAAAGATCTTGGTAGAGCATGCACTCCAGAAAGAGGGTCTCACCTAGAACAACATCATTCGGACACATGTTCTGCTCACTGAAAGCAAAGTGGTTGCACTTCAGGCAACTCGACAAGAAACGCTTGCCCTTCTGGCACTAAGGGAAGTCACGATTTCAACTCCTCCACTAGGTACCAATATTGCGGACACGGTGAGTCTCATTGTTGCGACTCCTCCACTAGGGAACAATGCCATGGATACATCAAGTCCTGCTACTGTGACTCTACTACCAAAGAAATCTAGCAGGTCCACCAGGAAAAGGGGCCAACCTGCAGCAACTTCGGTGAACGATGACCATGACTTCGACATTGAGGAAACTACTACCAAACCCCCGACAAAGAGAGTCATAGGGTTTATAAAGAGGCAAACCCTTATTACAAGGAAACAGAGAACCAACAATGCAGTTGTAACTCAATGTAAAAAGAAGAAAATTAAGGAGCCCAAGGAACAAGACATGGAGGATCTCTAGGTAATAGAAGAAGCAGAACAATTCTATGACACACAAGAACCAGTGGAGGACATTAATCTGGAAACCAATGAGGCCTTGGTTGACACATAAGAACCAAACCAAGGAACTCTTGGTGAAGGCCTCAACACTCTCCTAGTAGCATATTCAGATGAATAAGAATTAGAGGTGCAAGCCCCCACTGATCCACAGGAACTAGTGGGGAACCCTTCTCAAGAACGAACTCCAACAGAGACAAAGGACCCAACACATTATCAAAGGCCTCAAATGGACAAGCCCGAGCAATATGGAAGTCCAACAGACATAGAAAAGTTGGAAGTCCTCATTGATACAACAATAAGCATAATTGAGGAAAACAAAGAAGAAACAATGCCTCTTGATGAAACAACAAGAAGCACTCTTAATGAATCAAATGTTGCTACTCCAGAAAAAAAAAAATTACATATGGGTAATTTGTTGGCATGTTTACAGACAAAAGGCAGAGTATGCTTGTCATTGATGGCAAGAACAACAATGATGATGCAACGTCGATGGCAAACAAGATGGCAAGAACAGCAACGATGTTGACAGGTTTACAGGCAGAGTGTGCATGGAAAGAACAGCAATGAAGACATAGAAGAGAAAGCTTGAGAAGCTCAGGAGGAATAGCGTGAGTGTGCATCGATGGAAAACACGCAAGGAGCGAATAGTATGCAGAAACAACAAAGGTCAGAAGAGATAGCGCTTTCCAGAAGTGCGGTCGAGGTCCAAGAGAAGGACTCACATAAGGTTCAAAGGTATAATTGAGTGTTCAGAAGGATTGAGTGTTCTGTTAAAAGTTTAAAATGGGTATAATTGTTTAAGCATAGTAACAACCGATTCACCCCCCCCCCCCCTCAATTGTCCAACAATTGGTATCAGAGCCAGTTCCTTTTATCTAAAGGTAGATCAGTAAGCTTAAACATGTCAAGCCATGAAGGAACTTCAACCAATAAGCCCCCCATGTTCAATGGAACAAACTTTGCCTTCTAGAAAGTTAGGATGAGAACTTACATAATGTCTTTAGGTGCAGATGTCTGGGATGTGGTAGAGATTGGTTATGTAAAGCCATTTGTACTAGCTAATAAGGATGACAAGCCAGAGTTTAGCTTCAACGCTAAGGCTATGAATGCCATTCTGAGTGGGCTTGCAAAAGCAGAATTTGTAAAAGTTATGCACTTAGAAACTGCCAAAGAAATGTGGGACAAACTCATTAGCAGTTATGAAGGTAATGAGAAGGTAAAGGACTCCAAGCTTCAAACCTATAGAGTACAATTTGAACAGCTAAAGATGAAATAGGATGAAACTGTTGGGAAGTACTTTCTGAGAGTTGAAGAACTAGTAAATGCAATGAGAGCACTTGGTGAAAAAATTGAGGAACCCTCTTTAGTTCAATTTTTTTTTATATCTCTACCAGATAGGTTCAACCCGAAGGTCTTTGCTATAGAAGAACTTAATGATCTAAAAGTTTTGGCTTTTGATCAACTTCTAGGAACGTTGACTGCATATGAAATGAGGATAGGTAAAGATAAACCCACCCCTAGAGAAGAATCATTTAAAGCAGATAAGGATGAGGATTCTGAGCCTGATGAAATTCAAGAAAAATTTGTGAGAAGACTAAAGAAAGGATCAAGCAAGTATCAAGGCAAGTTGTTATTCAAGTGTTTTAAATGTGGAAAGATAGGTCACTTTGCATCTAAGTGTCCACACAAGAAGCAGGATCAGAATTCTGAAGGTGAAAAGAAGTACAAATCCAAAAGATTTGATAAAAAGAAAAGTTTATGCGTAAACAATGATGACTCTTCAGAAGACACAGATAGTGACTCTTCCTGTGAAGATAAGTTAAATGACTTCATGATTATGGCCAAAGAGGATTATGATAATAACAACACAGGAAGTGATGCTAATGATGAAGAAGATGTGGTTGATGTGGAAGGTGAACTAATCAGTGCCTTAGAAGAAATTGACAGACTCAGACTCGAGAAAAGAAAACAAAAACAGTTGTTGATGCAGTTTGAAAAGAATGATGAAGACTTTTCCCTGCTAAAGGTGGAGTTAGAAGAGGCAAAGAAAATAGAGGACATTCTGAAACAACAGTTATCAGAGAAGAAGGAAAGATGTGAAGCCTTGGAGGAAGAGGTAGTAAAGACCATAAAAGAGATGGAGAAGTTCAAAGCACTGTATCTCCAAAATCTTCCAAGCATTAAAGCCTCATAAGGATTAACCACCATTCTGAATCAGCAAAGGAATCCAAATTTGAAAACTGGTTTGGGTTATGAAGAAGGATCAAGTTGTAGTCAGCCAAGAAACAAAGAATCCATTAAGTTTTTCAAATCTACATTCATTGACAACAAAAAATATGGAGAAACGAAGGAAGATAATCAGCCGCCAAGGAAGAGTGAAAGAAAAAGTACCAGAACTAAAACTGTAGAACAAAGAAATCGACATGCTCAAAGAAGACAACCATTTTCCAGGTACAAAGGATTTTTCTATGGATATTGTTTTTTATGTTCTAACTTTGGTCACAAAGTTGTAAGTTCTTTAAGATTTAGATATGAGCAATCAAAACACTCAAGGAATAGATATATGCCGCAACAAAGAATGAGACAGCCAAGTAACAAACAATCACATACTGTGAATCATGTGATGGTTGGAAAAAGGACACAGGTTAAGAATAACAATCGTTATGATCCTTTATTCAATGAACCAGAATGTTACACCTGCCATAATTTTGGACATAAAGCTGCAGAATGTCGCTTAAGGAACTATGAGCCAGATTTGAATCCTTCTGCTGAAAATGTCCAGGTTTGGAAGAAGAAAGAAAATGACAAGTGTGGACTAGTGTTGTCATCTCAAATACAAAAGAACCCATGGTATATTGACAGTGGATTCTCCAAACATATGACAGGAGACAAAAGTAAGTTTATGTCTCTAAGTGAAAGCAAATACGGAAATGTAACCTTTGTAAATGATGCTCCTGGTAAAATCAAGGGTAAAGGGATGGTGAGTTTGAGTAATGGTAAAGGAAAATCCTAGGATGTTCTTCTTGTGGATGGCTGAAACATAATTTACTCATTGTAATTCAAATGTGTGACAGAGGATGTGAAGTGGTGTTCACTTTCAAGGATTGCAAGATAAAGTCTGTAAACTCAGGACAAAAGGTGGCTAATGGCATAAGGACAGATAATAATTTATATGTGCTGAAAGAAGATAGAGAAGAGTGTCATCTAAGCAAACATGATGAAAGTTGGTTATGGCATAGGAGACTTGGACATCTAAACTTTGACCACTTAATCAAGCTCAAAAATATTGAGGCAGTAAAAGATCTTCCAAGAATATCAAAACCACAAGACTTTGTGTGTAAACCCTGCCAAGTAGGAAAGCTAACCAGGACTCAGTTTAAATCCAAGAGCTCTACTTCAACAAAGAAACCAATCCAATTAATTCACATGGATTTATGTGGACCATTAAGACATGAAGGCACGGGGAAGGAAAACTACTTTATGTTGATCATTGATGATTACTCTAGACTTACTTGGGTTGCTTTTCTTAAAGAAAAAGCTTAAGCATTTGAGAAATTTAAAATATTTAAGGCTTTAACTGAGAATCAAACAGGTAAGAGGTTAAAGGTAGTAAGATCAGACAGAGGAGGATAATTTATGTCAAGTGATTTTAAGGAATTATGTGATAAAAATGGGATCAAGAGAGAATACACAATCCCAGGAACTCCACAACAAAATGGAGTAGTTGAGAGGCAAAACAGAACCATGCAACAAATGGTCAGGTCAATGATGAATGAGAAGAACATTGGTCTAACCTACTGGGTAGAAGCAATACACACAACAGTCCATGTTCTTAACAAATCCCACCTCAGAACACACAGTGACAAGACACCTTATGAACTATAGTATGGAAGACCTACTTCAATCAAACACTCAAAGTCTTTAGGAGTAGGTGCTACATAAAAAAATAATAGTGAGAACCTTGGCAAGTATGATGACAGGGTTGATGAAGGCATCTTCTTAGGGTATGCTAAAAACAGTAAAGGATACAGATGCTATAATAAGAGGCTGCATAAATTGGTTGACTGTATTGACATAAAAGTTGATGAAGCAATTCCAGTAAGAGAGGTGAACAACACTGAATCAACAATAGAGGATATAGATGAAGTTGAAACTGAACAGGTCCAAGAATCAGAACAAGAAGACTCTGAGTCAGATGAAAATGAAAATACTCAAGCAAACTCAAATCAGCAGACAACATCAAATTCTTCCTCCAAAATTACTCAAAAGAATCATCCTGCAAGTCAGATAATTGGTGAAAAAAGACAAAGGTGTACAAACCATGAGAAGGATAATCAAAAACACTGAGCAATCATATATAGCCTTCATATCCATGGTGGAACCCAAGAACTTCAATGAGACCAGTAAAGACGTAAATTGGTTAAAATCAATGAATGAGGAACTGGACCAGATTGAAAAGAATGACACTTGGGAACTCGTTCCTAGACCAACAGATAAAAATGTTATAGGATCAAAATGGGTCTACAAAAATAAGATGAATGAGCAAGGAAATATTGTAAGAAATAAAGCTAGATTGGTCTGCAAAGGATATGCTCAAATAGAAGGACTCGACTTTGATGAAACATTTGTGCATGTAGCAAGATTAGAAGCTATTAGAATGTTTCTTGCATGTGCTTGTCATAAGAAGTTTAAAGTCTATCAAATGGATGTCAAGTCATTTTTTCTAAATGGATATCTAAAAGAAGAAGTCTATATGGAGTTGTTAATGTTTAAGCCATTATTATAGATGTTTGCATTTCATTAGATAACAATAGCATAATCCAAGATCACTGAGAAATACACAATCACAAGAGACACAGCATTTATCCTGGGAAACCCTCTAGGGGAAGAAAACCCAGCAAAACTTCCTTAATATAGATAGCCAATACAATGCCAAGAGATCTCTATGCTAAAACAGAAATTCCTCTCCAAGATATGTGCCACTCTCTCTCTCTCCTTTACCGGTAGCAGATCACAACTTGTCTCTCAAACTGAGCAAATGAGTTATATCCAAATAGGCGCTAGCCTCCTTTATTTATACAAGTCTGGCACGTGTGAAGTGTCTCTTCACTGGCAAGGTCGACTTCTCCAACTGGGTGGGTAAACCCACCTTTGTTATATTTCGGGGTCTTCTCATTAACTGTTAGGGCCGACTTCTTATTCTGCCTATTATAAATGTCTGTTGACCAATCCGCAAAAGGGGATTTGGTCCTATTACAATAACTGACATGATCAATCCACAATGGGGATTGATCCTATGAATAATATATCAATAATAATAAGAATACTCTTTGCAGTTACAATATTTCAACACTCCCC
>ML790698.1:132816-151312 GCA_009831015.1 Picea engelmannii
AACCATTAAACATATGTAAGTACATACCTCTGATAGCATTTGCAGGTAGTGGCTCCATCTGGTAGCAGTGGTAATCATTGCCAACTCTTAAGAAAACTTCAAGGGTGATTGCAACTGGTTCTACGGCTGCAACTGCAACTGGTTCTGAGACTGCAACTGCAACTGCAATTTAGGGTTTTATGAGGAAACCCTAATTTTTCAAACTTTGAATTTTGAAATTTTGATCCAGGGGATAGATGCGTTGAGCTAAGGCGAGTATGCTGGTGTAGTCAGAATTTTGAAAAACCAACTTTTACCCCCTCAAACTTGATCTGCGGATTTTTGGACTGGTGCTTCTGGTTTTCTAGTACTTCTGGTACTCTGGTTTTCTGGTTTTTTGGTACTTTGTGAAACTAGGGTTTCACTTTCCGGGAGATCTAGCCACTAAAAAGGTGCGTTGATGGTGCCAAAATGATCCTTGGGGGAGGGCGCAACTTTCTAGGTGATTTTGGAGCTGAAAAGCTTCACTTTTGAAAAACCCTAATTTGCAGGTATGGAAACAGTGACATTTTTCTCTTGCGAAATATGGTTCCTTTCGGTTGGCTCTGATACCATGTTAATGTTTAAGCCATTATTATAGATGTTTGCATTTCATTAGATAACAATAGCATAATCCAAGATCACTGAGAAATACACAATCACAAGAGACACAACATTTATCCTGGGAAACCCTCTAGGGGAAGAAAACCCAGCAAAACTTCCTTAATATAGATAGCCAATACAATGCCAAGAGATCTCTATTCTAAAATAGAAAGTCCTCTCCAAGATATGTGCCACTCTCTCTCTCCTTTGTCGGTAACAGATCAGAACTTGTCTCTCAAACTGAGCAAGTGAGTTATATCCAAATGAGGTGCTAGCCTCCTTTATTTATACAAGTCTAGCAAGTGTGAAGTGTCTCTTCATTGGCAGGGCCGACTTCTCCAACTGGGTGGGTAAACCCACCTTTATTATATTTCTAGGTCTTCTCATTAACTGTTGGGGCCAACTTCTTATTCTGCCTATTATAATTGTCTGTTGACCAATCCGCAAAAGGGGATTTGGTCCTATTACAATAACCGATGTGATCAATCCACAATGGGGAATTGATCCTATGAATAATATATCAATAATAATAAGAATACTCTTTGCAGTTACAATATTTCAACAGGAGCAACCAGAGGGGTTCCAACTGTCAGATAACCCTGACTTTGTTTGCAAGCTAAAGAAAGCCTTATATGGGTTGAAACAAGCTCCATGTGCCTGGTATCACAGACTGGATACATATCTTCAAGACAAAGGATTCAAGAGAGGAACAGTTGACAACAATCTATATATCAAAACAGAGGGTAATGATTTTCTCATTGTGTTGGTATATGTAGATGACATCATCTTCAGTAGTAATAATGCTTCACTGGTAAAATGGTTTGCTTCTACCATGCAGTCTGAATTTGAAATGTCTATGATAGGGGAACTGGCGTTTTTTCTTGGCCTACAAATTACTCAGAAGTCTGAAGGAATATTTATTTCTCAAGAAAAATATCTAAGAGAAATGTTGAAAATTTTTCAAATGGAAGATTCTAAACCTATGGTCATTGGATGTAAGTTGAGCAAGGATGATGACTCACCTGATATTGATCAGAGTTCATATAGGTCTATGATAGGAAACCTATTGTACATCACAATATCTCATCCAGACATAATGCATGTTGTTGGACTGGTAGGAAGGTATCAGACCACACCTAAACAGAGTCATTTGTTAGCTGTCAAAAGAATATTCAGATACTTGAAAGGAACAATGGACTATGACCTATGGTATCCTAGGAATCAGAATTTTCAACTATCAGTATATTCAGATGTTGATTGGGCTAACTGCGTAGATGAAAGGAAAATCACGAGTGGAGGTGCATTCTTCTTAGAAGATTCCATTATATCATGGTTGAGCAAGAAACAAGGTTCCATTTCCTTATCAACTACAGAAGTTGAATACATTGCAGCTACCACTTGTTGTACCCAAGTGTTTTGGATGATTCAGACACTTGCAGACTTGGAGGTAAATTATACTGCACCAATTCCAATCCATTGTGATAATACCAGTGCAATTAGTGTGTCAAAGAATATTGTCTTTCACTCCAAGACCAAGCATATACCCATCAAGTATCACTTCTTGAGGGAACAGGTAAGAAACTCTGTGGTTTCTTTGCATTACATCCCATCCAAATATCAAATTGTTGATATTTTCACTAAACCGCTTGCACAAGCTCAACTTGAGTATCTACGCCAGAAGTTGGGCGTGACCCTGTTATCAAGTTAAGAGAGTCCATCCTGTCAGGGGGAGTTTATGTTGGTTGAATATCTGATACCTCTGAAAAATACTGCAACAACTCAGGGGGAGCATGTTTTCTTTGACATTGATGTCAAAGGGGGAGAAAAGGAGAGATATGGATGCTACAGATGGAGATCTCAGTAGGACAGTGCAACCGATCAGGGTTGCCATCAATGCCAAAGGGG
This sequence comes from Picea engelmannii, assembly GCA_009831015.1. Taxonomy (NCBI): domain Eukaryota; kingdom Viridiplantae; phylum Streptophyta; class Pinopsida; order Pinales; family Pinaceae; genus Picea; species Picea engelmannii. The sequence continues at coordinate 135,343 of ML790698.1, forward strand.
GAGATTGTTGGCATGTTTATAGATAGAAGGAAAAGTATGTTTGTCGTTGATGGCAAGAACAGCACTGACGTTGCAACGTCAATGGAAAACAAGATGGCAAGAACAGTAGCGATGTTGGCAGAACGATGTTGACAGGTTTAAAGGAAGAGTGTGCATGGAAAGAATAGCAACGAAGACATAGAAGAGCAAGCTTGAGAAGCTCAGGAGGAATAGTGTGAGTGTGCATGGATGGAAAATAGGCAAGGAGCGAACGGTATGAAGGAACAACAAAGCTCAGAAGAGATAGCGCTTTGCGCTTTCCAGAAGTGCAACCGAGGTCCAAGAGAAGGACTCGCAGAAGGTTCAAAGGTCGAGGCCTTTGACACTTAGTCATTCTTCCAGGTTGGGAGGAACCGTAAACTCATAAGCAGGAGGGACAGTGGTCATCGGATCAGAATCTAGTGACCAAAGGAAGCGCAGACGAGGAGATCATATCTCAATCGTTAGATCTGAGTGTATAGACCAACAATTGTTGGATCATAAGGAAAGTGCACGAGACAAGTTCTGAAGTCATCGGAACCGTCCATTGTCAGAGATGACACGTGGAAAAAGATCAGCATTTCGCTAACTGAAACATCACAGGAAGAAGCTACTCTAACCCCTCGAACTCACAATATGCAAGGTCGTGAAATAATCCAAGCCATTGGAGCCAAAGGACACATGGCAAGCGATTGGAATTCTGTTGACTCGTAAACTGGAGAAGTCAAAGGTGCGAGTTATGGGAACTTGTGATACGCGAGGTTGCAAAACAATCATGGTCGTTGGAGCTAGAGGACATGTGGCGAGCGATTGGAATTTCGCTGACTTGAACATTGGAGGAGTCAAAGGAATATGACACATGAAATCGCGATATGTGAAGTCACGAAAAGATCTTGACCATTCATCTTATATGAAACATTTTGGAGTTTCATGTTTTGGGAGTTTGGAAGCAACTCACATCATGAAATCACTTTATGTTTAGCATTCGTTCATAGCTCGTGGTCATGTGAGAGGAAGGAGCTAATCCAACTAAGCTCCATTTCGGATATCACAGCTTGGGAGAGTCGAGATGTCTCATACCAAGATCCCCGAGGTCGTGAGTCACGAAGCGCCTATTGGATAGGCGAATGGTCATCGCCAGTGGTCGTGTGAAAGGAAGGGGCTTAGCCAGAAGAGCTAGTGCCCACTATGTAGTTTTTCGCAGAAAGGGAAAAGGCACCAAGAGCATGAGGGCACAGAGGTTCTCTGGGGAACTACCAGAAACCACTGATTGTTTCTGCATAGAGAATTTGAAGAGGCTTCAGGGTGATCGACACAGAAGACGAAGAGTCTCAACTACCAAATAAGCCAAGGAATCTCGGGATAACGTCCAGTGATGATGAAGAGATTCGGTAATGACAGAGAAGACGAAGAGTCTCAACTGCCAGAGAGGCTAAGGAATCTCAGCATAACAACCATTGATGATGAACTCATAGGAAACAGAACTGCCAGAGAGGATGAAGAGTTGTGATGATGATCATGAGATGATTGGATGTGAGAAAGGCATGTATAACTGTGAAGGAAAGAGATTATGTTGTGGAGTTATGTGGGTGTGAGGTAGAGCTATGGTGAACAACCTGTTTGGAAAAATAGTGACTGTAAAGAGCATGCAGAGGCACTACGCATGGGGTATGCAGAAGGTGCATAGAGAATATAAAAATGCAGAACAGAGAGGAGATGGGTGTTGCGATTGTGTGTGATGCATGCGTGTAGAACCATGTTGTGCAGGATCTTAAGTGCAGAAGAAGCGAGGAACAGAGATGCATATCTGAGAGAAGAAGAGAAAGTTGAGGTGCGCATGCAAAGATAGAGAGGAAGATCAGAAAGCTCAAAAAGATGCAAGCATAGAGACACTGATGCAGGCAGAGCATAGCGGTGTAGCTGAACAGTGATGTGATTGGTAAGCCATAGATAAATGTTGTATCACTGTGCTAAGTTGTAAAAGGAAAAGATTTATATTTCAGGGTGGTAGGGAGGTTCTTGGGAGGATTGGTGTCCTCGAAGTTTCAAGTGGGTGCTTGAAGAATAGGGAATTGTAGCTTCCATCTAGTTACAACCAGAAAAACTAGGGTGGCAGGGTGGTGCAAGGTAGAACTATTTTTCTCTATCATACAGGTTGGTGCCTGTGTGACTGGAAGTCGGTGCTTCCATCTAGTTTGTGTTGGAACACTCAGGGAGTTGGTGCTTCCTTATAGTGGGTGCTAGAGAAACCAGAGAAGTTGGTGCTCTCAGCAAGTTGCAGCTTGCAAGACAAAGGTGGTAGCCTCACGATGAGTTGGTGCTCATAAGAATGATAATGTAAAGAAAATAAAGATTACTTATCATATCAAGAAGAAGAGGTTTTTCCCTTTATGGGTTTCCTCAGGAAATATCTGTCTCTATGTATTTCATGTGTGTGATTGATGTTTAATATTCTAGTGCTTACTTCCATCTAACATTGTGATCGTGATTGAGTGTTCTGTGAAGAGTTTAAAATGGGTATAATTGTTTAAGCACGGTAACAATTGATTCACCCCCCCTCTCAATTGTCCAACATAATCACCCCTCATGCTCTACCTATTTATGCCTCTTTGGTGAGAGAAAACAAAATGTTAAGGATGAGAAATTGGAAGCTTCAGATTAATATAAAAATGCTCAAAGATGATTTGGAGGAACAAACAACACCTGAGAAATTAGGTTACCCTGTAGCAAGTTCTCTTGTTTCATGGGAACCCTTCACCAACTCACAAGAAAGAGCTCAACTTACATAGACAAAAGAGGTAGTTGTACAGGATAAATATTTCATAATGGTTGATGAATCCACCCAGACAGAGACAGAGTAAGAAAATAAAGGAGCTCCAGCAAAATGGGATACCAAAGAGAAGAATGAGGTAGCAAAAGAGGTAATATGTGGTGTCAATGACCCCCGGGCCCCAGGGTCACTCTGACTTCTCTAACACTGAGTGATTGGTGGTTGCATGGGGACATGCAACAATTTTGGTCTGGGGGAGATGATGGGTGCCTAAATTGGCATACTTTCAGCACCCGTCTAATACCTTTTTGCTTACCATTTTCCATCGATCACTTCCTTTTTTATACTCTCCTTATCTAGTTTTTTCACATTTATCATCCAGGTACAAATATTCCCCATATGCCATTATTACGATATTCTTGCATATTTCTTAAAGGAACTTGTTACCTTCATGTACTAATATTGTTACACAGGAGTAATACAATAGTTGCAACTCCCCGCAGTGGTTGCAATACATCGATGTTACAACTCCAGGCATAATCCAACTGTTGCAACTCTAAGTGTATTCCTCGTGTTGCGACTCCATCTACTACAACTCCAAGTGTACTCCTCGTGTTGTGACTCCAATTGATACAACTCTAAGTGTACTCCTCGTGTTGCAACTCCATATGACCGTTGCAACTCTAAACACATTTTCAGTTTTTGCGATTCCCAATGGGTTTTTTGTAGCTATGACTCTGAGTACATCGTTGTTGCGATTTCAAATATAAAGTCATCAACACCGACGATTATGAAATAGAATTCATAGAGGAAAGTGACACGAGGCAAATGGATGACCAAAAGGAGAATCAATTTTGCTACCAAGTCGGCACACGTAGGTCTTTTCCAAAATCATTGTAATCAGATGAACAGTTGGATTCTCATGGAAATACATATGTTCCTTTGTATAATTTTAGACAATAATCATATTGTATAAGAACCTCATCTTCCCCATAGATGAGGGGGAGGAAATTATGGTGATAAGCATTCGATTGTTATTGTATCTTCAGACTCTTGCAATAAAATTTCTAGTTCCGCTCTTATTGTGTGTTGATGTGTTGGTGATTGTGTGATGTTGGTTTTGTAGCACAATACCTTTCCTAAGGGGGTAGGGCCCCCTCCTTAGTCTGGAATTGCATGTACATTAGCCTAGGCTTTAATCTTTCAACTATGTTCATTTGTTTCAGTAATTGTTTCATTTATTAGTCTGCTACAATTACGATTTCGTAGAAATAATGTTGCAATTCATGTGTGGTTGATATTCAATTAGTATTAGAAGAATTCATAACTTTAAGCTACAATTCAACATTGTTTCGATCTCTATGAGTCTAGACTAAAGACATTGGGTATTGTAATTCGCTTCTCTTTAAATTTTGTCGTGTTGGAATTTATGTTGTTGTAGTTTGCATTTTTACAACTCGTGTTACTGTGATTTCTTTTGTGCTACAACTTCGTTGTTGCAACTCCTCTTCCAATTTCACTTTATTCTATTTGCTTTCTTATTCATGATAGCTTTAGTAGTTTGGGATTGATAATTACACTAGATAGTTATCGAATGTGCGAAAACATAATTGTTATAATTGAATAGGACCTCCATTCTACTTGAGCAAGTCACCAATAGAACATAGTGTAAATTTTAATTTCTACAAGTGTGATTTCAATTTCTACAAGTGTGATTTCAATTTTTGAAAGTGTGATTTGAATTTCAGCAATTGTGATTTGAATTTTAGCAATTGTGATTTGAATTTCTGCAAGTGTGATTTGAATTTCTGCAAAGTGTGATTTTAATTTCTGCAAAAATCATTTGAATTTCGCACAAGTGATTTTATTTCCGCAAGTGTGATATTTACTTTCCTATACTCATATAATTTGGTGGCTTAATTAAATAACTTGAAACCTCGATTTGTGACATCAAAATTACTACAACTCCTTAGTGAAAACAACACTAATCTTTGCATATATGGTGCATGACAATTCGTAAGTAAGATACGACCTCTGATTGATAATTAAATTAACAACTCTTCAGTTGCTCACTAAGTTAATTAAGAAGTAATTGAAAAGTTAGTCAGTAGGGTTAAGAGGGAGTTGACAGTGCCTTACAACCCACAATAGAATGGGGTTGCAAAGAGGAAGGCATGTCAATCATAGATATTGCCAAGGGAATGATCCATGACTTAGATTCGCCCATGTGTCTTTGGGCAAGAACATGTTGCATGACAATTTATATTTTGAATAGGGGTCCTCATAGGATATTGAAGGACAAGACACCAAAATAATACTTTATAAGTGAAAAACCATAGGTATCACATTTTCACGTTTTTGGTTGTCTTGTATGTATTCATAATCCTAGGTAGGCAAGAACGAAGTTGAAACCCTATAGTTAAAAGGGTATTTTTGTGGGATACAACAATACTTCTAAGGCCTACAAGGTCTACATTCTATCTCAACAAAAGATAGTTGTAAGTTGAGATAATTGTAAGTTGATGAGGATGCATGTTCCTCTAGGTCTCACGAGCCTCCATCATAGGTTGAGGAGGTTGAGGAGCTTCCTACCCCAAAGTTTGACCCAAAGATTCTAGGTAAATCATATTTTGAATAGTCAAAATCCAGTACAAATATAGACACTATCTTGCCTTCCAGTTTAGTTAGGGGGGCCAAATGGTTTACCTAGAGAGGGAAGGAAGTATAGGAGCAAGTAGGAGTGTTTAAGACTTCTTTCTGAGTGAGCATCTTCCTGAGAAGTTTACTAATTATTTTGCATTGATGTCTTCCATTATTGATGCAAAGCTTTCTAGCTATGAGGAGGCAACAGAGGACGAGACCCATGTATTTTTATTTATAACCCAACAGATCGAAATTGTGAGGTTCATATCCAATACCACCACCAACAACAACATGTGAGATATTAATTCCAGAAGCACGACCACCTACACAATAGTTAGTTGTTTCATAAGCATCAAAGCATGTATGGCGAGATTCCATGGTAGAGGAGTATAACTCCATCATGAAGAACTAGTAGGGAAGTTGGTGATCGATTCTAGGTGGTTGTACAAGGAGAAGCACACAACTAATGGTAGTGTTGAAACATATAAGGCTATGCTCGTAGTAAGAAGATTCTCTTATAAAGAGGGAGCTCCAATTGCAAAGTATACTTCCATCAAAATCGTTATGTCTTTAGCATTAGTGGTTGGTTGGCTTGTATACTAGATGGATGTTAAGACAACTTTTTTTAATGGTTTGATTGAGGAGGAAGTGTACATAAACCAATTGAGAGAATGAGGTGCATGGGTAGGATACCCATGAGTGTAGTGTGAAGAAGGCCCTTTATGGGTTGAAGTAGGGACCATGCTCTTGCTAGTCATAGATTAATAAGTACCTATAGAGTTTGGGCTTCACTAAGATTGTTGTAGAGCCTAACTTGTTTTATTTGTTTGATAAATGTGATATGCTTGTCTTAGTGATGTATGTGTATGAGTTGATCCTTATGGTAGTTCAAAGAATACCATCACATGGTCCAAGAAAAAGTTGGAAAGTGAATTTCAAATGAAGGACATAGGCTTGATGCATTATTTTCTAGGTCTAGAGGTTTCGCAGGGTTTTGTGGAAGTCTTCCATGGGTAGGGGAAGCATGTAGTAGAGATTTTGAAGATATTTTAGACGATGGATTGTAAACCTCTAGTGACTCCTATGGTTCTAATTTGAAGTTATTTGCTTACTTAGATTTAGATTTGGTAGATCCTTCTTTGTACATGTATTAGATTGGTTTCTTTATGTATCTATAGTGAATATCAAGCTTGATATATGTTTTGGAGTGAACACATTGAGGTAGTTCATGATTGAGCCTCGACAAATTCATTGGAGGGCTATAAAACATGTTCTTAGATACTTGAAGGGCAGAAGAAGAGTATGAGATATAGGTGACAAGAAGAGTACTTAAGGGTGTTGTTTTAGTTTGGGTTCTTGAGTGATATCTTGGTTTAGTGAGAAGTAATCCTCAGTGGCACTTAGTTAACCAAAGGCATAGTAAATGGCAACTATTTTTGCTAGTTATGAGGCTATCTAGGTTTGTAAGTTGATAGTAGAGTTGATTGATTAGATGTCGGATCCTATCGTGTTATAGCGTGACTATAAAAGTTGTATCCAACTCTCCGAGAATCTAGTGTTTCACAATTTCTACAAGTGCATAGATATCCAGTCCCAATTTCTCAAGGATAAACTCTAGAAGGGAGCAATGAGTCTTGAGTGTATTCCTTTGGATTCACGAGTTGTAGATGTTGATTAAGGTTGGTTGTCATTGATGTCAATCCTTGAATAAATCCCTATAATCTACATACTTTTGGGGGTATATCAGTGACAACTACATCCATTAGGACATTTTTCACCGGAATCTGGACAAGGGTGACTACTAAATCTTTGATCATGCCCATGCACTTAACTCTCCTTGAATCGAACGAGTAAAGATCTCCGTAGGGTCTGGTGATTTCGAGGCCTAGTATATCCATAATAGATTTGGGCATTACGTTATGAGAAGCCCCAGAGTCCAGCATGCAATTATGCAACAGTTGATCGTGCACTTTCAGGTTAATATAGAAGGGGGTGACGGTATCTCTGGCACCTTCAAAATGTGGACCAAAAGTGATATTAGGCTTGTCATCTTCCAGATTTATCACGTCGGACTGACTCTCTAGATCTGAAAAATTTATCATCTTCGTTATTTGTTTTTGGTACACGGGATTCTTCGCCAACTCGACCAAAGGTATTGGTATCTTGATCTTTTTTATCTCATTTTCTAGGCAGAAAACTCCCGCAATTTTATCTGTTTCCTTGTCTGAAACATCGAACTCTTTCTTATCCATTTTATTTAGTAGCACTGTTTTATTTTTAGCGTTTCTAGTTTAGGGTGTCCGCGTTTCAACTGCCTTAGTTCTTCTCGCTTGGGTTTCGGCCTCTTTTACATTGGTATTATACGAGTCTACCCCTATGTTATTTTGTATCTCTGTCTCTTTCTAGGCGGGCTCATATGTTTCGCCTCTAGGCAAAATTTTCTTGGGTTGCGCAGTCGACACAAGTTTGTTTCTGGGCCTTAGATTGTATTTGTGCTAGAGCTCGGCCATTATGGTGTCAGTCGTTCCTTGATAAGTGGGATCATCAGCGTCGTTTAGGTTATTGTCTTCAACCGATGATTGTTCAGTGTTCAGGGACTTCTCATAATCTTCTTTCGTCAAGTGAGGTTGTATCCAGTCATCGCCTAAGTTGTTTACGTCTTCTTCCAAGTCTTCGAACTCTTGCATATCATTTCCTCCAATAAAATTTTCATTTTTTAGAGATGCTTGGATCTTTTGGTCTTAATTTTTAATTTGTCTTGGTTAAAACTGAGGATTGGGATTTCTCCTTAATTCTCTCTTAACGAATTGATCAGCATTGGATTGATCTAGCTCCATTCTTGAGATTTTGTTTGATAGTTCTTTTATTATCTTGGCCATGTCATCCATTTTGTCATCTAAGGATCTTCCAGATCCAGAGGGACCTGCTTGTTCTCTAAGACGTCTAGTTTCCTTATTTCCCATCTTGATTTTCATTTTTAATTTACCCGAAGCCATCATGTTTGACTCAATTTCCACAACGTCATCTTGCATTCGGGTTAGGTCGGGCCCTCTCCTTTCTCTTAATAGTAGAGAAAAATCGGGTTCAAAGGCTCCTGCGAAAGTTACTTTGGATGCGGGTTGGGACGGTTTAACTTCAGCAAGGATCTTATTGTACAACTTGTTAAATCTTTGGATAAATTCCATAACAGTTTCAAATCCTTTTTTCTTTAAAGACCCAAACTCAGCCAAATAGTATAAATGATCCTTTCTTTCGCCCCATTGTTTGAGAAAGAGGTCTTCTAGCGCATCGTAGGATATGATTGAACCTGGGAGCAGGCTCTAAAACCAAGTTCTTACCTGTCTCTCGAAGGTTTGGACAAACAAATGGGAATACACGTCCTCATGCTCGAGACCTAGAATATCAGTGAATTGATCAAAAAAGTTGATATGCTCGGCTGCAGTTAGATCCCCTTCTCCTATGAACTTGGGTAAGGTTTTCATATAGTTTTCGAGTAAATCATGGAGAGGTATTGGAAGGACCAAGAGGGCGTATCTAGCGGCTACTTTGGTGAAAACCCTGGGAGGCAGTTGTTGGCCTTGACCTCATATTCCCCCTGCTCCTCCTCCGGCGGTAGCCATGGATAACCTAGGAGAGAAAATTGGTGCGTTATAAAGAGGGTTGGTGAAGATGTATAGTGACTCTCTGGCTTCCCCGGGGTGGAAAGGGGAAAAGTCAGGAAAATTTTTACCAGGGGAGGTGGAAGTTGAAAAAGGAGAAGGTATATGTGGACTCAGCTCCTCCGACTTGCAGGATATGTAAATGGGAGAACCCACCGGTGTCGAATCTGTGTACGTGGAAACTTCTTCAAGGCCTTAAGTGACAAAGGGGTTGGTATTGAGAGTCAATGGGATATCGAAAGGGATGAGCTTTAAGGTAGGCGTGTTGCCCCTTGTAATGTAAGAGGTAGTCGGAGAGGTCTCAGTCTTGATCTAGAGTAGGAGTTGCTCGGACTTCAAGGTCTCGGCTTCGATAGCACTATCCAATATTTTCTTGAGAGGAAGTTCTCACGAGGGTGAAGGTTCGAAAAAGGTCTTATCTTTAGACTGATTAGACTTGGGTTGATAGGCAACCACTTTTGTTTAAAAAGACCCCTTGGTCTTCATATTTTTTCAGGGTTGGAAACTGGCACTGTCTGTTTGGCATCTGGGTTTTGTCTGGTGTTCCTTCGAAAGGATGCCAGCTTACTTAAGAGTGGAGTCGCCAAGTGAATGATGAAGGTTTAGCCTTAACAAGGTGTTCGTTCTTTGTTCACTATCAAAAAATGAAACTTGGAAATGTCGTTTTTCCAGGGGAAAGTGACTACGATTCTCCGTCCCCAGCAACGGCGCCAGAAAGATGTTGTTCTAGAGTCTACACTTAAGGCTATAAAGTGTAGATTATAAGCATCTAAAGTGAGTGAATGAAAAAAGGGGAAGAAACAACTTTGGGGGATGAAGCTATGGCCGATCTCTGAGTTGTCTTTGTCTAGCTTCCAAATATTCTTGAATGTTGATATCCCATTCGATGGCAGCCCATGAACGTTCAAGCTCTGTCCGGGTGATAGCAGTCTTAAGTATGGTATCGAAAAGATTCAAAGAGATGCTAGTTTGATCCGATAGGCTAGGTTCAATGTTGGGTTGTCTTACGATGGGTACAGTCATGGGCAGAATAGTGCTTTAAAAGAGGGTTGATGTTTTAAAGTCCTTATTTCAATTTTAGATTATACGAGAAAAATTCAATGAAGCCAATCGAAGGGTTTAACAAAATCGAAGGTCGTTTTCTGTAACTGAGTTAAAATCTTGAAACCGAGTGTGAAAACATAGAGCTGTCAACAATGTGGGGCATCAAATTCAGAGGAATCCCACACTGTAGCAGAAGAAGAAAAGAAAGAAATACCTTGATGAACGCATATAATGTAGAGATCTAAGTAATTCACAGGTATTGTACCTGCTAGTAGCCAATACAGAGGAAAAGTTGTAAATAACTAGATAACTAGAACCTGATCACCACAGTAGAAGTTAGACTAAATTGCAGCTAAAACATTCATCAAAGACGTATATGTAAAAAATGACATGAAGCATGAAATAACAGAGGAAAACACATAACTCAATCTTGACGGAATATGGAGTCTTCAATTCGCTTTGTATTAATCCTAGCTAAAAAGAACTTTCTCTATTACAGTCTACCACCAAAAAATATCCCTTTCTATCTCCTCTTAAATGTATATTTAAACAAACTTCTAAACATTTAGAATTCCAATTGTTCTGGAAACTTGTCAGTTACAAATGAAAAAATGGAGCGTTTCATCTCCTCATCTTTTGTATTCCCTCGTAAGGGCGGAGCACCTTCCTTTCTCTGCTCTTCCGGCTCCAGAAATAGAATGGGTTGACATCTATCATTATTTAGCACCAGAAACCTGCCCCTTCGCCTGCTCGATGCAAATGACACACCTTTCCACCAACTAGGCTATCAACCTAGAAGGCTCTGCATGGTTGCTTGCCTCAAAGGTGTAACAACTCTTTGCCAACTGCGGTAACCTTTTCCCATGGATGATTTTAGGGGCTAAGTTTCGCTCATGGGCTAATTTTCCATGGTTTTTCCAAAAACGAGATTCGTTATTTTAAAAATAATTCGCCCAAATTCTATAGGATAAAATTATTTTACCTTAAAAATCGCCAAAATTTTATAAAAACTATATAAAATCCTCAGAAATTTGAATATTTTTACAAAAATATCTCCAAACAGTTATAGTTGGCATATGAAGGATTAGTAAGATTCGCCAAGGTTTCTACATTTTAAAATAAATTTCCATCCTTAAAATCATCCCTACCTTTTCCCTACTTGTCGGTCTTCCGTGATGATAGAGCATAATTGTAAACTTAGTTGTACTAGCCATTTGTCCACTTGGACCATATCAACCTGGCTTATCTGGGATATCTCTGCTTTCTCTTTATCCACGTTTTCCTTTATTTCCAGCAGGTGTTTAGCTATATTGATTTTGCCCAACATCCCAGCACTGCCTTCCTTATCAAGTTCTAACAAAATTTTATTTATCAAGGCGAACATTTCCTCACAAGACTTCATCACCTCGTTAGCTCTCCCCCTGCTTTCTGATATATTGTGCTCCCAGACCTTCAGCAAGATATTCCTTCTAGTTTGTTCTGCAATGGATAATTTGGAGCTGCCAACCATCTCTATCTTCGTCATAGCTATAACAGTGTCTTGGAAAGCAACCCGAGCTACCCCAAATTCTCTTTCTCTCAAAGAAATATTTTCTAACACTTGATCTATCGTCTGAAAGTGGTTTTGAATGGTTCCCACTTTCACAAGCAAGTCTTGTTGAGCCGTTAATACCTTCTGTCGGATTTCGGCAGCTTGGGATCTGAACATTTTTATGTCTAAAACCTGATTCTCGGCAACATCCAATTTCGATTGTAACTCTATAATTTGCTGCCCCTGTTGGCTTACCTGCATTTGGCTAATTTGCGCCGACTGGCGCACCTGCTCAAGGTCATATCTAAGTTTCTCGATGTCCTACATATCGGCTATTCGGGCTTGCTCGAGGCTTTTGCTCACCTCATCCCTGGCATTTGCTTCAGCAGTAGCCACTTTAGCTTCCAACTTACTGATCAAGAGGTTCTTTCGTTTCAACTGGGCCTTCAAAGTTCCAACTGAGTATTGATTGGTTATAGCATAAGCCCCTAGTGTTCCTGCTATCTCATCTGCGAATTCTTCCTCTTTCACGGCCTTTCCATCTATCATGATTTTAAATCTTTTAGCCACTACACCCTCTCTTTCATATAATTATTGCCTCACCACGGCCTTCCTTTTTTTATCAAAGAAAAATTCGTTAGAAGGTAGCTCCTCTACATAAATGGGCGTCAGTTCTTCATTGAAAATCCACCCTGCATCAGGATTCCCCTTTGTGAACTGTAAGGGTGTGATAATAGCAATCGGACTGTAGATTTCCTTGGAGGGTTGTTTCGGGGTAACATATGTGGTCGGCTTGTTTGACATGAGCGATAGTGAGTCGCCTGACCCTTGCAAGGGTATCTCTGCTTGACCTTGGACCTGCTTGCCCGGCGTACCCTTTTCGAGGTTTCCTTCCTGTTGGTAGGGGATTTTGGCTCCTCGCTCTGAGGTTCCAGCCTCCCTTGTTTTCTCTTGGTTCTTCTCCTTTTTAGGACTCGAGTCCTTTGAACCTTTGGCTTTCGTCTGTTGTGTAACCGAAAGATTTGGGGTTTCACCCTGTAAAATCTGGGGGAGACAACTCCGTCGGTGCTTCTGGAATTTAAAGAAATCGTCCATATCTCCTGATGGCAGGGCTTGAATCCGACTTAGGACTTCAGAGTAGGACCTCGCACCCTAGAATATTTCATCATGAGGGGAATCCTCATGTTCCTATATCTTCAGGCCACAACTCGCCAAGTGATTTCTCACAACCTTACTAAGGTTGTGCTTCTTGAACTCAATATCCACCAGCTTCATTTCTTCTAAAGTCGTAGCCTCATCTTTGGCATGGCCAAAATCAAACAAGGAATATGCACCAATATGAATGGGGAAGGGCGGTCATACCTTTTTTTATACTCCTTTGAGCTCTTTGCTTATTCCGTCGAGCACAGTCTGCCTGACGATCTCACGACACAATAGCTTATCTGGCAAGAATAGCGGTAGAGCATATGGAGGAACAGAGGTGCCGAAAACCCTGATATATGAAAATTCTGCCTTTATATACCAATCTACCACGCTACTCAGGTTGGTCGTGATGCTATCTGAAATCCTGGGAGGCGGTTGGCCAAAGATGGCGACATGCAATGGCACCATTACCTAGTTGAAGATCTCATAGATGAATTCTTTCACTTTATCCTCCCAAAGATTCAAGTGGTAGACATGAATAGGCTCTGTATTAGATGGAGCCCAACTCCAGTTCATTAGTGGGAAGGGTGTCATGAAGCAAATGACATCCATGATGTAAGCAAACATAAAGAACGAAGTTGCTTTTTTACTTGCCCTCTGTGCTCGATATTCGGTAATTTGACTGGTCAGACTGTCAGACAACAGTTTGGCCCAGTCGAAGGAGAAACCCTCAGCAATTGTATGAATGAGCGGTACCCATGGGAGGAAAAAATGGGTAGTGTCCTCCTTCCCATACAACCTGCAGGCCATCATCACTATGTACTTGAATTGTGGCTCCAAGGAAGAGATTGAATAGATCACATGAGTATCAGCCCTGAATTTCGCAGGGTGTGAGACCCAATCCTTGATCAGATTGGATAAACATTTTGCATACTGCTCGCTCTCCTTCTTCTTGAAACCTTCTAGAAATTTGACATTGTGAGTAAGATTCGGTGTGGGTGACAATTTATACATTGTCCTCAAATGTTCTGGCTTGAAAGTCCCAATCGTTACCTTATGTTCGATGATAACCATCCTGGTCGGGATGTCCACATGGTCCAGTGCCCACCTGATCATATCACAATAGGGAAGAAGTTGAGGCCTCGCCGCTATTTTGTGCATCTCTTCTTGAGCGACGATTTTGTATTTGGTTGATAAGTCATCCTTCTCGTTGTCGCTAGAATCATCCGAACAGTTTACCGACTCGGATTGCAGAATGTTGGAAACGTATGACCATGTCTTGACATAATTAATACTTCGGGGTGAGGTATCGAAAAACAACGTCTGAACCCTGACCTGAACTCTCGACAGCTGCCTTGGGCACTTTTCGTGGAGAAATGATAGAGAAACCTGCAACTGGACCTCCTATCGAAAAAATTGAAAACACAAACAACAGTTATCCTGGTGAAATGGCTCTGAGCACAAATAGGAATGATAACTGAAATAATGAAGGAAAAACTCTCTATCTTGGTCATTTAAGCCTCATGGGTTTCCTTGCCAACAGAATGGTCAAATCGCTTAATAGAAAGATTTAGAAGTAAAAACGAGATCTTACTATTCGTCACCTCTCTGCAATTCAAATAAATGCCATAAATGTTTGACGATTCGTAACATTGAAAAAAGCAAGATCATTCAAGACTTCATCTGTAAACCACGTGTGTTAAAGTTTGTTTAAGGCGCTAATTAATTTGGTTTAGCTCTTTCAATTTGGTGCACTTAGTTCCTAATCCCCTTTTCGGCGTTCGCCGCATCGGGTGTTTTCGCTCCTAGCCACTGAACCTTAAAAACCCGAAATCGCGATGGTGTGAGTTAATTGATTAAAAGTAATTTGACTTAAGCCTTTTAATTAATCCATGCTTAATTAAAGAAAATCGTGACTTCACGGATCGGGGTTACGAAGGTGCTGCCCTTTGGGGAAACAATCGTCGAGTCGCGAAATCACGATAGTGACTAACTAGGGTTTAAAGTGATTTGTTATTGATACTAACCTGGGTAACTTTAACACAACTTCGTGACTTCGCAAGATGGAGGCTTGAGAGATGTTCAACGCATAACTCCCGAGAGCGAGGGTACGAGATACTATGAGATGATAAGCCTTGCTTTGTCTTTTAGTAATGGTGGTTAAAATTAGGAAGGTTTTCACCATTTCGCACGTCGGGATACTGCGACTTTAGGGGGTAGAAACGTGAAACAAACAAAGTCCAGAAATCTAACCTTTTTGGGCTTAAGTATAAAATTTCATGTATTTAGAGAAAGGCGGCTCCAACAGTGGGTTAACCCTAAAAAAAGGAAAGTGGGCCAAGTGACCTAGAAGATGTTTTTAAGGAAGCTACTTGAACAGTATAAATAAGAGGCAAGGGTCTCTCATTTTAATCACACTTGAGAATATTGAATATCTATAGGTGTCTAAGGTAACCAAGGATATCTAAGCCGAATTTTTGAGGGAAGGTGAAGAAAAGAACGTTGAAATGCAAGGAAGGATAAATTATTTTGATGGTGCTTTCTAAGGTATGTTATTTACAGGTCATCTCACCATTTTCACTATAAATTTTTTACTATAATGATTCAGACTGTGAAATTTCTATTCCATTGAGAAAACATACCCAAGTATCTGTGGTAAAAAATTCAGCTTTTGGGTCGTTGTATTTTGGGAGTTACACTCTGTGAAAAATAGGGTTTCTGGATAGTCCTGAAACTAGTCAAAAACAAGTGTTTCGAGTAAAAACATCATAACTTCTTCATAACAGATCCAAATTTAGTGAGACTAGATGTGTTGGTTAGGGTATAGTCTGAAATATGTTGTGTAATAGTTTGACATCAATTCAACAAATATTTCTTTCGGGGCACGCTCTACAAGGTCACTCTCTAGAATAAGCCAGAATTCAGCAAGGTATGCCATTTTTGATATAACTCATTTTCTGAGAGGTTCCAAGTAGTGACACCTGGAGGAATTGAATAAAACACACTAAAGAACATTGTGTATCAGTTTCATATATTTATACATTGCAGGTTCAAAGTTATGATTACTTCAAGTTAGGGTTGTTGACTAATCCAAAACTAGGCATGTGAGACTAAAGAAAAGTTTGATGAAAATGCTAGTCTCTTGTTGTTAAAGTTAAGGAA
>ML790698.1:151362-161384 GCA_009831015.1 Picea engelmannii
TTAGGGTTGTTGACTAATCCAAAACTAGGCATGTGAGACTAAAGAAAAGTTTGATGAAAATGCTAGTCTCTTGTTGTTAAAGTTAAGGAAGGTTTGCAGGAATGTGATCATATACACCAGGTCTATTACAAAGCTACAAATCAAATTTGGATGATGAAATTGATGAGGGCTTTTAGTTGAGGTACATGTTGAGTACATGGTTGAGACAAGTACTTGATGAGTTGGCACATACATGAGGTGTATAGTTGATGATGTTGGTACATATTGATGAGTCATAGTTGATGAGTAGTTGACACATGATTGGTACATACTTGGTACATGGTTGGATGCACTTGTTTATGGTACAGGTTGATTACAGGTTCTTTGGTATAGGTTGGTGCATGGTTGATGCACTTGTTTATGGTACAGGTTGATTACAAGTTGAGGTATAGGTTGATGCATGGTTCAGATTTATTGGTACAGGTTTACAGCAGTATATCTCACAGTGATAGTGTGACAGTGGTTCCATCATTCTACTTCTACTTCAGGGTGGTAGGACGGGGCAAGGACAGGTAGTTGTAGCCACCTTACAGTTGTAGCCAGAGAACATAGGGGGTTGTAGCCTCCTTCTGGTTGTATCCAGAGAATTGGGGAGTTGGAGTTTCCCTCAGGTTGTAGCTTGAGAAACTAGGGGGTTGGAGCCTCCTTCCAGTTGCAGCTGGAAAACACAAGAAGTTGGTGCTTCCAATGAATGTAATTCTTCAACACATATAAGAAAAAGCATTTCGTGGTTTTCTCCCAATTTGGGTTTCCACGTAAAACGTTGGTGTATTGTGTATGTGTGTGATTGTTTATTTCTTACTACTCATTATTGAATAATAATTCTACATTGATAAAACATTTGAAGAAAAAGGATTATAATTATGCTATTACTGATTCACCCCCCTCTCAGTAATCCAACAGTAGACATATTGACGAAGCCTCTAGCAGAGGGGAAGTTAGAGAAGTGAGGGAGAGATTGGGCGCAAGGTTGTCGAAGCGCAAAGCGAAGCGGAAATGTAGATGAATACTTGTGCTACTTGTAGATGAATACTACATTATTATGAAGTTAGAAATGCCATCCATAATATATTAATGATTATATTGAAACTTTAAAAGAAAGCATTGTGAGTAAACAAGCAAGAACATTTAAATGACAAACATAAATGACAAGTAATGTTCCATCATCGCTTATGTTGGGATCCACATCATTAGTATCATCCTTCATCCTTTGCCTCTTGTCTAGCCTTTGCTTCTACCTTAATCCTCTAGAGACATCAGTCGACACCACCCAATTTTGATAAAACTACCTAATCCTAGCCTTAAACTATGGTAGAAAAATATTAACATGCCTAATGAATTATTATGGTTCGAGTGAAGGGCATTTTTTTTTGCTAAGACCATGACAAAGGAATTTAACAATCAACACCACCAACATTGGGGTACATAAAGGGCTTGGTTCTCTTGATTAAATGCCAATCACATACCCTCATACGTGATAGAATCCAATGAAAACGCTACAATCCCATCAATCCTGAAATCCTAAAAACTGTTAAGTCTGTTGAATTTTGAATGGGATAAGAAATTCTATTTTCTCCATGTGAAGTCTAATGAGGTTGGAACCGCTCTCAAACATCATGAAACAATTAATGGTAATGTTGAAAATTTAAGTAAAAGTTGACATTTCCTTTATCTTTCATTTTTATCCTTAAAAGGATAAAAATGAAAGATAAAGGAAATGTCAACTTTTACTTTAAGAATTCAACATCACCATTAAGGAGCGCCCGCTGAGTGTCCAGGGAGTAACTTGGGAGCACACTCCCATGTTTCGGGAGCATCCCAGGGAGTGTGGCACTCCCAAATTGGTAGGGAGTTGCTAAGAGCATGCTCCTAGATTTTGTGAGTGGGGGGGCGAGCGGGCTCGTAGTAACCTTGATTGGGCTTGGTGGAGAACACTTTTCTTGTAAAGAGGGAGTGTTAGAGTGTTATCATGGATTGCTCCTATAGTGTCTCTAGCAATAATGGCGCAGTAGTAACAACAACATATCTTTCATCATAGTGCAATAGTGGAGCAAATCGTACCTTTATTCATGTGCAACAACATCTTGGAGTCAGGGCATGTCATTAGTGTTCTTTGGGGGGTGAAATGGGGGTATGTAGAAGAGGGGCCAACCTCATCCACATCTAGATTTAGTGTCCTTTTCCAAATTTTGTAGTTCATATTTAGACTATGTTTTTCCCAGCAATTTTCTTTTGTTAATTTTTTAAGTTGACTTTTCCAGTTTTAGGAGGTTTGCTTTTGTTAGCGTCGGGCTTAGAAACTTTTATAATTTTAGAAAATAGCATGTGTTAAGTAGGATATGTTGGGTATATGTTATATTCTTTACATGTGTGTATGTGGGTGCATCAGATTTGACAACTGCATCTGACAATCCCATCACATGTTGCCTCTCGTGGGCATGTGCGTTAGGCGCTTTCCTAGGGGGGTCCCAAGGGGGGGTAGGATTTCCCCCCCTGGTTCAGTGGAGCATTTGACTCTAGGAAGCACCCCAAATATTTTATTTTGGGGCGATTTTTGTTATTTTAGCGTTTTTTTCTATTTTTAGCAGTTTTACAAATTAATCTTGGATTAAGGGATTAGGGTTTTGGTAGTCGCATTATAACTAAAATATTGTGTATATATTGTATTGCAAATGGTGAAATTAATACAATGAAGAGTTGAGAAGTGTGACACTAAGGAAGGTTGGTTTCCTCCCGGTTAAGGGTTTCCGGCGTAAATCTCTGTGTACTATATGTGTAAGCCATTGATTAATATATGTTTTGCTTAGAATTTGTATGCATTTCTTTACTGCATAGGTTCAATACTTACAAGATACCAAGTTTGGACAAGGGAACACTAACTTATTAGGTTTTTCATGCAACATGGGCACTAATCCCCAGACAAAATCAGATTAGTTATATAAATTTTTATTTTTATTTTTATTTTTTTTAATTTGGGTGCCCACATAGATGGGTTATTTGTGTATTCTCCTAGCCTTCTTCATAAATAAAAGATAGGTAGGGGTGTGAGAGATTTATGCATTCCAATTTTGAACTATGGTTGTGTATTTCGTATATTTAATGATAAGACAAATGCATGTTTGAGAGTTCAATACTGTGTATTCGCCATTCATATTTCCAACACTATGTTCGTAGATTAACATATTTTAGATTAGCAGTTTTGATTAAGGGTTTCAGTTTTAAGCTCCCTAGAGTTTAGGTTAAATTTTCTGAGTGCATAATTTGTTTACCGTAGGTCCAAAAATTTAACATTTGTCATATGATTAGATTGAAGAGTTTTTTTTTTTAAACCATGGGAATTCCTGGCTAGTCAGAGTGACCTGGGCTAGGCACGGGATGAAACCGAGTGGATGCCACTATAAGTCTATAACCCAAGAGTATATCCAATAGATCGCAAGCCAAATATATTTATTGTTATTAGTATTCTTATTGTTGGACTGTAGAGGCCATTTAGAGATAAATGTCAGACATAGAGTTAATGTTTCATCGGATGTCTTAACTGAGGGAAGGCTATTAATGTGATGGCATGTTGGTCAAATTGGTCTTCAGTTATAATATTAAAGATCAAATGTATTTGTCTTTTCTGTTTGAAAAATATCTCGGGAAGGAGAAAATGCAGGTATCCAACACTACTTCTAATCCTTTTATAATAATGATAATAACTTTATTTTGTAGATCAAGAATTGGAATCTTGTTGATATTTCCTTGTGTAATTTTATGGGCAAATTTTCAACCTCAAGAACACAATTGGTTGTTGTGGGTTGTTAACTATTTTTGTTGCCATAACGTGAAGGTTGAAAAGAATTATACATAAAAGTGACATGTCTATAGAATAATGATGAAGAACAAATCAAGGAAGCCTTCCTCAAGAGTTAGTAATAGTGAATAAATATGCCCCGGTTCTAATCAAGGGTCAAGTGTGCTCGTTTACAACATTTTCACCCATTGGGTTCATATGGTGAGGGATCCCACACTTCCATAGCTTGGCCTAGTCTTTGATGTCTTTGTTAGAGATGTATCCTTGAAATCACTTTCAATACTAAAGGACTTCTCTCCTCTCCATTATTCAACTTTCAGTTTCATATTTTTGGTTGATCTTGGAGTGTTTTACTCGTATCTCCAAGACCCTGTCCTAATCTAAATTTGTAGTTCTTTGATGAAATCAAACAATGTTGTGTTTGCCACACCCTCTCATGAATTAATGCTAGTGTGGGAGCCATACGCTATTGATTTAATTGATTTTAAGGGTTTGGTTTCAAAATGTGATGCTTGATAAAATCAAGTGGTGATTTTCAACAAACTCTTGGTTATAAAGTCAATTAGAATTTAAGGTTATTATGTGATGTGGTTGGATTTAAAAACTTGTTTTTTGTAGGTCAACCAAACTGTATCTTTTAGGTGTGAATATGTGTGCAATTTGATATTTTGAACTTGCTTGAAAGAAACAAAATGAAAGTAAAACCTTCCAGTCTACTTCTACCAGATCAATAAAAGCTCAATGCAAAGAGCATAGCAAATGGAGAAGATGTGCATTGAAACAAAAAACTTAAGTTTAAAAATGAAAATAATTGCTTTCATAATCTAAATTGGTGAAAATATGCAACAAGTCCATCTTATTTAAATCTATCAAGTGCAGCAAATGGCGCAATAATGAAAACGAGAGGTTGTAATTTGAAATAAGCAAGTATCCAAAGCTACTGTAAGACCTAGAATTATGTAGACTTATGGAATGGGAAACATTGTGGAGATTAATGTCCAAAAATTTTCAAGTTCTTTGAATAAGACAATGAACACACAACCGAGGGAAATCTCCAATTTACTTCCTTTCAAGGTCATTGATTTTAACAAGGGCTGAAGTATTTGGGATTTGAATTAAAACCAAGTGAACATGGGTTCAAACATTGACTATTTTGTACCAAAAAATTGAAAGAAGAATCACCTCTAGGAATTCTAGGTGGTTATCTATTATAGGAGGCAGAGGGAATTTAACACTTGTTAAGTAATACCAGAAGAAATGAGTGTTTACTTGCATTCCTTGGCATATATCCCCAAAGGCATCCTTAATGAGAATACAAGAAAGAGTTTTAGCTTCATATTTGGGAAATAAAGAAAGATAAGGAGGGCATCCCCTTAGCTAAATAGGAAAGGCTAGCAAAGCCCAAGGATTTGCAGGGTTGGGGACTAAAAAAATATCTTTCATGTTGGTAAAGCTTTCACTACTGAATGAATTTGGAGGATTATTTCATAAGGTTTTTTCCAAGAGTTGATGTTGCAAAAATACATGGATCCACTCACAATAGAGGAGTGGACAAGGAATCCTAATAAAATAATTGTCAATGCATTTATTATCTAGAAATCACTAGTATTCTCATTTCTTAGAATAATATTTGGTTGGCTTGGAGAGTTGGGAATAGAAGCTAAGTCAAGGTGGGAATTTATCCATGGATTATGTCTGAAGGAACACATTTTTTATCTGATGGATTTATTTACCCTCTCTAGTAGAAAGAGGTGACATATTTAGCACATGCATGGGATCCAAATAATTCATCTATATATAACGGTTGGAATTCAGCGAGTGATTTAGGATTAGAGGGAGAGATTGTAGAATAATGGGAAATGTATATACAAAAATTGGCCACGTACTCTATCAAGCTTAGGATGGAATAATATGCTCTAGTTTGGTTAAAATTTCCATTGGGAGGTATATACACAACTATATTGGGTTATAAAACTATTTTTTTGGATGTAGATGAAGTTTAACCTAGATGGTGATGGAGTAAGGTTTGGAATTAAAGTTCCTTGCAAGACAAAAAAAAATTAAGTTAGCTTTAGACAACAAAGTCCTAATTTGGCAGGTCCTCTAAAAGAAGGCATGGTAGGGCTCAAGCATTTGTTTCTTGTGTAAAAATAATAGTGAGATTATTAAACATCTTCTTATAGGGTGTCATTTTTCCAAAGAGGTGTGGTCAACAATCATAACGATGACAAGTAGATGTGGCTCCAAGGAGGGCGATACAGTGGATAGTGCATTGAATAATTTGTGGGATAATCCATTTATTAAAGCTCATAAGTCTCTTCCATTGATCGTCTGTTGGGATTTATGGCTTACTAAGAACTCATTAATCTTCCAAGAACAAATGATCATGCCTATTCAAGCCTTATAAAATACATTTTGCTTGTCAAGGAATAAAATAACAAGTAAAGGTTAAAGTCCTCACATAGGTTGGTACCTTAGATATCAACAAGAGTAAGCCATGGGACCTTTTATGGGTTTTGGGTGGTTTCAGCCCATATTTTTATGCCCATTATAATCTAATACCACTGGGTGGATTAGGGTTTAATGAGGTTGTGAAATGCCTATGTATTGTATTGTAAATTACTTTTTTTAATACAGTGAGAAAGAGATGTGGCTCTCAGTTTACTAGTTTTCTTGGTTAAAGGTTTACAAGGTAAAGCTTTGTTTATATTGTGTACTTCATTCTATTTTATAATTACATTACCATTGTCTTTCTTCAATAGGTTTATCGAACTCTTCATGGTATCAGAGTGAGGTTATTGGCTTCAATGACATGCCTTTGTTGCCAGGATTTAACACATTATTGAATAACAAGGGTATCTTAGGTTGGCAATAAACTTATTCTCAAGTGGGAGGTTTGCACACATGAATCTTTCGTGAAGGACAATGGTGAGTAGTTAAAGGATATAGATATAAAAAATTTAATGGTTACCAAAGCTTTGAGTTATGGAAGCTTGAGATGGGAGATCTTCTTGTGGACAGAGTTCAATGGTTTGTTGTATCTAAAAACAATCCCAGGGGTATGGAAAAATAAGACTTTGGAAAACATTGATAGGAATGCAAAGAGTATTATCCAACCATTCCTTTCATATTTAGTGTTTTCCAATGTCCCAAGAGAATCTAGTGCGAAGGAGATGTGGGAGAAAATAGGGACTTTATATAAGTCAAAGTCTATAGTAAACAAACTATTTCTTCAAAATAAGATGTAGCTCTTTAAGATGAATGATGTCGACTCTGTAACAGAGGAACTTGATTATTTTAACACTATGGTGAATTAGTTAGCCTATGATATTAGGACACATGAAGAAGATAAGTGTATTTCTTTGTCATGTTGTTTACTACAACCACGGGATAATTTGGTTGTATCATTGGTAGTAGTCTTGAATCTACATTGACGTTTGGGGATGTGGTTGCATACTTGTTATCATAAGAAATGAAACAAAAATCCATGAAGGGTATAACTAAGGATGCCTTGTTTCATAGAGGTCAGTCCTAAGACAGAAATAAAAATAAGTCTAGGGACAGATCAAAGTCTAGAGGGAGAACAAAATCTCATGGGTAATTTACAAGGAAATGCTAGAAATGTAGTAAAGATGTGCATGTAAAGAAAGATTAAATAATGATGCCCATTCCACTTAAATGAAGACCTATGTGGAAGAACAAGGGGATGTATAATTGGCATCTCCAAGTACACAATCAAATCATGATGTATGGTTGATTAACTCAGGTGTTTCTTTTCACATGACTCCTCACAAGGAGTGGTTTTGTGAATATGAAACGTATAATGGAGGTGATATTATGTTAGGAGATAATCTGATAACCAAAATCATATAATGTGGAAAGGTCAAGATACTACTCAAAGATGGACGGGTTAAAACCCTTAATGGAGCTCGACATACTTTAGGGTTAGCCAAAAACTTGATATTTGCAAGTAAGATGAGTGATGCAGGTGTGTATATTATATTTGTAAAGAAAACATATAGGATGGTTTGAGCGGTGGTGTTGGAAAAGGAAGTTTGGATTGGAACATTGTACAAGTTGTTGGGAAGCACTATGATTGATGGGTGTAGTGGTTTTGTTGTTCTCGATGTGAGAAAAGAAGCATACAAGATCCCTACTACCAATGTAGAGAAGGTATTGTTTAGCACAAAAGATTAGGACATTTTTTAGAATGTCCTTTGACTTTTTGCACAATAAAGGTATGGTTGAGAGAATTTTAATGGATACTTAAATTTTAATTTTTGTGAGCATCGCATTTACGGTAAACATAATTGGGTGAAATTCCTTACTTGTGTTAAACTAGCAAAAGGAATTTTATAGTTGATACATAACAATGTGTTTGGACTTGTGCATGTTCCATCATTGGGTAAATCCCTATACTATGTCACATTTATAGACGATTTCTTGGGGAGTACACATATATGTTTCCTCTAATATAAATCTAAGGTTTTTAGTTAATTCAAAGAGTTTAAGGCTCTTATGGAAATGGGGTCTAAAAAGAAGATAAAGGTGTTGAGGACATATAATGGTGTAGAGTTTTGTGGGAATGAATTTGAGGAGTTTTATAAGCAACGCACAATTACAAGGCAAAAGATGACTCCACACACCCCTGAAAAGAATGGAGTTGTAAAAAGATTGAAATAGAAATTGATGGAAAATGCAAGGAGCATTCTCAATGATGCAAGGTTAGCACAACAATTTCAAGCAGAGATAGTAGATACCACATGCTACCTAGTAAATTGATCATCTACATTAGAATTGGTTGATAAAATTCCACATGAGGCATGGACTTATAAGAAACCCTCTCCTGAATGTCTCAAAGAATTTTGTCATGATGCTTATGTGCATGTACCAAAAGACAAAAGGATTAAATTGGATAATAAAGTAGGAAAAAAAATGTATCTTTATTGGTTATAAATATGGTGTAAAAGGCTATAAGATTTGGAACCCATAAACAAGGAAGATTATTTATAGTCAATATACAATCTTTGGAGAGATTAAAAGTCACCCGAGAAGAAATAACAACTAAGATAGGGAGAACCGGAAATGATGTAGTTTGAGTTGAAAGATGAAGAATCTATATCAATACAAGATGATGAACCAGATGAAGAGGATCCTCAAATCTTAGGGTTGAAGAGATTGACATGAGAAAGAAGGAAAACAAAAAAGTATAGTCCACATGTTTTTCATTTTGCTTTTATTTTATCTGTTGTTGATGATGAACCTATAATTGTTAGGGAAAATGGATGCAAAAGAAGGTAAATTGTAGAAGAAGACCATGGTTAAATAAATGGAGGCCTTGGACAAAAATGCAACATGTGATTGGTCAAGTTCTCTACTAAAAGAACATCAATTGGTAGAAAATGGGTATTTAAGAATACATTCAGTGCATATGGTAAAGCAGATAAGTGCAAAGCTCACCTGGTGGGAAAAGGATACTCCCAAGTGGAGGGATTTGATTTTGGTGAGGTTTTCTCCTCTAATGCCAAGCTAACTTCTATTAGATCTCTTTTGTATATAATTGTTGCATTTGACATTGAAGTAGAGCAGTTGGATGTGAGACAACATTACTAAATAGGGATATGGAAGAAGAAATCCATGTGTCACAACCAAAAGTTTTACAGTGAAGGGAAAGGAGGAACTGAAGAGAAGGTTGAAGAAATCCCTCTATGGCCCAAATAAATCACCAAGGATGTGGTACCATAAGTTTGATACTTACGTTTTGGGACTTGGTTTTTCATGAAAAATCATTGATCACTTTGTGTACACCAAATAGGTTAGTGATCACTTTGTTATTGTGGTGTTGTATGTTGATGATATGTTGCTAATTCGAAATAACAAGTAAATCTTCATGGATGTTAATTCTCAATTGTCACTGTTATCCCCGTTTTCTAGGGATAACTAGGAGATCATGTCTCGAGGCCCACAGGTCCTAGACATGGAGTACCGAGAGAAGGATTGACCTGAGCATGGCCCTGGAGGGCTCATCCTTCTTCTTCTTCGCTAGATTTGTCCTGTCAGCAGCAGTAGCTTCCATCACCATCGGCTTGGACTTGCATCAGAGAAGACTCTTGCTCCATGAGGTAATTGGTCCAGGTATCATGGTATGTGTCATGTTTGATCATTATAACTTTCTTATATATGCATC
>ML790698.1:170167-181523 GCA_009831015.1 Picea engelmannii
TTGCTTTTGACTCCATTTTACCCTAAGGCACTGGTTAGACTTACAACGTTGAGCTTTTGCTGTGTACAATCATCTTTCAAACTTCAAATTTGAAACCCTAGCTAACCCTAACACTACTAACCTAGGCTGACGTCATACTTGACACAACAACCTTTCTAACTAGCAAATAAGCAATTAATGATGACGTCAAGCATTTATTGAGCTATTGTTGATTGAAAATACTGTTGGCTTGGTCATTTTTGTAGACATTGATGAATTGTTGATCTTGCATAGGCTATTTAGCAAAACGTTGACCTCATTTTGTCTATTATATTGCTTGTTAAATGAAATCAGATAGTCAAGAAGTACTAACCCTTTGAATTACAACCTGCAAATATACATATTGTATTGTTATCGTCTTGTTCCGGGTAGGTGTTCTCAACAGGGACTTCACTTCTTTATTGGTTGATTAGCCGGAATATCTGATACTGGTGGTAACCTGAGAGGAGGGAAAACCTTAAACTCTTGACCTTATATTCTTTGCCTCTTCAAACCCCAGGTTACCGGGGACGTCTCCCCTGGGCTAACCTCCCTAAACAGAAAGAACCTCCCCATCGAGGTGACAGTGGGTGGGGAAGGTTCCTGTTACGCCAGTTTTTCCACTATCTTGTAGCCTGTGACCTAAAATACAAACTGCGCAATAACAGTCACATCAATTTGATATGAAGGATATTGGTTCTGCAAATTTTATTTTGGGCATGGAAATTAAGAGGGGTCATTTAGGTGAGAGACTTTGGTAGAATAAGAGGAAATATGTTGAGGCGATATTGCTAAGGTTTAAGATGTTGGAATGTAAACTAGTCAACACTCTTGTTCTTATGGGTGTAAAGTTATCTATAGAACAATGTCTTGAGATACAAAAAGAGGAAGAGGACATGTCTTGTGTTCCCTATGTAAGTGTTGTTTGAATTTTGATGCATGCCATGGTTTGTTTAAAACCAGACCAAGCATTACCCATGTAGTGGGAATTTTGAGTAGATGTATGTCAAAACATGTGAAGGAACATTGAACTGTTGCGAGGAGGGTTTTTAGATATTTTCATAACACATTGTATCATGCAATTTGCTATCAAACAAAGCTTGAACCTGATAAAGTATTAGATGTGCAAGTTTTTTTTTATGTTGATGTGGTTGGAGATCTTGATCGTCGAAGATCCACAAGGGGTTGTAGTTGCACTCTCAACTGTAGAAGTTGAGTGCACGACAACCTCTCATGCAAGTAAGGAAGTAATATGGTTACAAAGACTATTTTAAGATGATAGGTTCCTATAAAGACCCGCAAGGATAGATTGTAACAATGAAAGTGCAATCTTTCTGGAAAAGAACCCTACTTATCATTCCAAGACAAAGCATATTGCAATGCAATACCATTTTATCAAAGTCATGGTTGAAGACAAAAAGGTGTCGTTGGAGAAGGTTGATACCTCAAAAAATGTTATAAATTCATTAATGAAGTTTCTGTGTATTGAGAATTTTTCTTGGTGTGGGGAATCAATGGGTTTGACTACCCCAAGGAGTTGATTTTGTGACAGTGTGGGCCTCATGCAAAGTATTCAACAAGTGGCAAATTGTTGGATGTGTTTCACTCTTTGCAGGTATACACTATGCGCCCTAACATCTTTTTTGCATGACCCATTATAGGTGTATTTAGGGGTTTTGGGTGGTCTCAACCCATAGTTTTATACCCATTGTATTCTAATACTACTTGGCAAAATGAGGTTGAATGAAGAAAAATGCATATTTATTGTATTATAAACTACTTTTGTCAATACAATGAGAAAGCGACGAAGCTTTGAGTTTGTTGGTTTTATCACTTAAGAGTTTCCAGGGCAACTCTTTGTGTATATTGTGTATATGTGCCATTGTTGATTTATGTTTTAATATTTTGTTAGCATTGTTTTTCTTGAATAGGTTTATCAAACCCTTTAATATCCAAGCTTGTTTCATTTATTACAAACAAAGTTACTAACTTAACAAACTCTCTAGAGTTCTCATTTTTTTATAGGTCGCATTTAGTGGTTATTTTTACTGCCAAATCAAAAAGTGACGCTACTAGTAGAACCCTTTTTCGTGGGGTGCTTAAAATTATGCATTGTTTGAAATTGCAACCTTGACAACCTTGAAATTGCAACCTTGAAAACAAAAACCTCAAAATCGACATTCGAATCGAAAAATGATGCTACCAGTAGCAACAATTTTTTTTTGAGTTAAAATTATGATTTAATTGAAGTCATGGCCTTAACAACATATACCATCGTAGAAAACAAACTTAAAATTAACTCTGCTACTTGAAAAAAAATTTATTAATTATTTTTTTTATTTACATTAAAAAATAAATAAATAAATAACTTTTTGAACAATATTTTTATTTTCAATGTAAAAAAACACATTTAATAAAATAAAAATTCCTAACCCGATTATCAAAAATAAAAATAAAAAACTTAAAAAAATAAAAAATAAAAAAAATACAATATTTTAAAAGAAAACAAATTTAAAAAAAATCACTACAAAATTAAAATCAAATCAAATAAATAAATAAAATAAAAAATCAGCAACAAATTGAAAGAAACAATTATAAAAAACATTTATTTAAAAATAAAAACAATTAAAAAAAATACAATAGAAAAATAAAAAACCTTAAACGATTTTAAAAAGATTAAAAACCATATATATATGAAAAAGTAGTAATATAAAAATATAAAAATAAATAAATTAAAAAACAAATAATAAAGAAACTAAAAAACACACAATTAATAAATAACATTACAACACTTTAAAAACATGAATTAATATGCAAAATGTAAAAATCAAACAACAAATTAATATTCAAAAACAAATAAAATGAAAAGTAAAATTAATAAAAAAAATGTGAGTATTGGGGAGGGGGGCGATTCTCCAAAGCGACCCCCTCGTGAATACTCAGCATTTGCCCTCCCTTCCTATTGATCAAAGGAGTCGTGAGAGGGGGGTTGCCCTCATTCTCCGCGGTCACATCTAAAGCGGGTATGCTTTAAATGTGGCTATGAGGGGTGGGGGTGCCCCCCCACCACTCAAAGGAGTGGTTACCGTCTCCTTTAAGTGACGGGAGGGCGAGCGAACGTTGAGTATTGGGGAATGGGTGCTTCTAGGAATCACCCTAGCCACTCCTTTAAGTGATAGGAAGGGGTAATGTTGAGTACTGGAGAGGGGGACACTTTCAAGAAACGCCCTCGTCCCTAATACTCACATTTATTTTACCATTTGTATAGTTTACATTGATGTTAGTTTTCATTTGTTTAAATTTTTTGTTTATTAAATGATTTTATTAATATTTGTATTATTTGTTTGTTTTTTTATTATTACTTTTAAAAAAAAAAATTAAATCTTGTTTAATGATTAAGCCTTGAGGGTTAGCTCAAGTGGTCATGAGCTAGATGTGATATCTCTCCCCCGGTGAATTCGAGAGGGTTGGAGTTACTTCACACACACCTAGAATTTATTTTTCCTAAGGTTTTTCCTTGTTTATTAGTCATAAATAGTCATTATCCAATCTCTTATATTTTAGGGGAGAATATTCCACCTGGAAAATATTCTCTTTCAGTTGACACTTCAGTTTGACTAGTTGAGTTGAGTTTAGATGTTGCATTGGTTTTGTCACCATGCAACATTGGGATCATCACCAGCTAATGTGCACTTGCCTTGCGATCATCACCAGACTGGCGGATTACCCTTGTTTCCCTGAGTTAACTCCTCACTCTCTTTGTTCAGTTAGTTAACTGAAGACTAGTTGACTAGTTAACTCAACTAGGTGGCAGTTCACTTCTGTAACTGCCCGAGACACTAGACTAGGTGGCAGTTTACTCCCGTAACAGCTAGTGTGTGTCCAGATCACTCTAGACCACCACTATGGCTCATTAGTTACGCATGTATCCTACATCTATTGTAAATTATTCACTCTTTCAGTGTGGAATACGATTAATCAGAATTCTTCCATTCTTTCTCTCTTGCTTCTTCTTTCTCAATTTCTCTCTGCAAATGTGTGTCGTATTTTCTAGCTAGATCTATTATGTGTAGGTTCAACACATTTACAGAGATAGGTCAAGGGTTTGACTCTCTTAATCCCCTTAGGGTTACGCTCCATTAATAGGGTCGACAATTATTTTGATGATTATTTTGTTTGATGATTATTTTATATTGATGATGATGATGATGATGATTAACATCCACTAAGACCGAATTGGTCCATCGGACCTTAAGAGGATAAGTAATTACTTTTGATTCTTTAGAATTTTGTTTATGTGCTCGAAAAGCATTAAGAGAAACTTTCCAAGATCACCATAGTTTTGTTGAGTTACGAGGTTGGGAAGGTTGGTAGAGTGACAAATATTTTGAAAATGAGATCTAATTTGGGTATAGGCTGGACAATCTAGGAGAAAGTGTTTTTCATCTTCAACCGTCTTAGTGTCACAAAGGTGACACACTCTTTCATCCCATGGCATTTTAGGAATTGACCAACGACCAATTTCACTATGGAGCTCGTGAGAATTTGTTCTTATCTTAGCAATGTTTATTTTTTTCTTTACACTTGTCAAAACAAATAGATAATTTTGATCTTCTAGATTACGATTGATTACATCCTTATAATATCTTAACTTTCTTTTTTTCTCTAACTCTTTATCACACCACATTTTCTCTTTAAATTTTGATTTGATGATATTTTTAATAGTATCTTTATTCTGCAAAATGGTGTCTTCCATGATTCCCCAATAGTTTAGCCAAGACCGAGCATCTGTATTCCATCATCGCTTGAGTCGATGGTGGTTACGACTAGATTTTGAAGCAATTTTAGGAATCCTCTTTTCTTCCATGTTGTTTCACGTGTTCTTATACATTAGGTATCTAGTCATACTTATGCCCTTAATGGGAGAGAGGCTTGTTTCTAAGAGGAGGATGGGATAGGGCGTATTTCCTTTAATTTCGAGACTATAGGCTATAAAATTATTTTGTATTTGCTCTATCTTTCTCGAGGATTCATGAGAGATACTACAGCCCCAGACTTCACATCCATAAAGAATAACAGGTGTAACAAGAGTCTCAAAGAGGAGTTTCCTCTTATCCCAAATACAAAGATCAGTTGATTTACAATTGTTTTCAAGCCCATAATAAGTTCTTCATCCCCCAATAATCCTTTTCTCAATGCTATAATTCCATTTGAGCTTGTGGTGAATATCAATTCCAAGATATTTGTCTGAAGTCACTTCCTCCAAGTTGTTGTTGTCATATACAAAGGTATCATAAGTGATCTTATTGGATTTAATAATCATGACCTTAGTCTTATCAGTATTAACAGTCACAACCATATTGGAGCAAAAACCCTTGAGGATTCTTAGTTGGTTTTCAAGATCATGGGGACTCCTTTCCATAAGAACTATATCATCGGCATAAAGAAGAAGATTGATGACTATACTAGTGAGAGGAGGGCCGACACAACTTGTTTTTTCCAAGCAATCTTCTAACTTGTCAATGTATATGCCAAAAAGGGTAGGGGACAAGGGACAACCTTGTTTGACTCCAATATTGCAGTTAATCTCTTTCGACCAGCCCTCAGTGTTTTTAAACTTAGAAATAATGTTATCATACATCCTTATTGCAACAACCCTCAACTCGAGAGGCACTTTTATCTCTTCCAACCTATTCCAAAGGTTTTTCCTAGGAACCATGTCAAAATATTTTCTAAAGTCAACAAAACAACAAAATGGATTGGTTTTAGTATTGCGAAACTTCTCTATAGCGATCCTAAAGGTAACAAGATGGTCCACAGTTGAATGATATCTCCTAAACCTAGCTTGGCCTTTAATTCTTTTACTATGACTTTCTAGCCAAAGGCTAATATTCTTTTCCAAAATAATTCCACAAAACTTGGATAAAATCAGGCTAATCATAATGGTCCTATAATTAGAGGGAATGTTTATATCCCAATTTTTAAAAATAGGAACAGTGAGGCTTTGCGTCCAGGGTTTAGGGAAGCCCTACTTGTTGCTAAATTGAAGAGCTTGTGTATATGAAGGATAAGGATAGGCCCTCCAATTTTAAAAAATTCAACTTGGTAGCCTTCAATGTCCTTAGCTTTCCCATTTGCAAGCCACTTAACCCCGAACTCTATGTCATCTAAAGAAAAAACTTCATCCTCTATAGGGACAATAGGAATGCTCTCCATGGCACTAGGAAACATGTAAAGACTTTTAAGGTAGGAATTCTAGTCCATTAAGGGAATCATATTTTTTTTTTAGTATTGTGATTTAGAATTTGGCTCCGGAACTTCTTAGAATCCAGCTTAGATAGTTGTGAAAGTTGCTCTTGCCTTTTGTTGATATAGTACCTTTTTTTTTCCTTTTAATTAGGGATTTGCACATATTGATCTTATCAAGTTTTAAGGACTCATTAAAAGCATCCCTAATGGATTTCCTAGCAATTTTACATTCTTTATCATACCAAGGATTGGTCGTTCTATTATTCTTTTTACAGGACACCTTGAAAGAGAACTTGTTAATAGAAGTGGAAAGGGTAGTTGTAAAATTATGATAGAGTTATTCAGTGTTGTCCCTATAAGTGGAGAGATGTAATTTACTATTTAAACCATTTAAGAAAAGGCCAACTTTACTTTTGTCAAAGCACAATTGCCTTTGATTATCAGAATTCTCTTCAATGGCATTCTTGTGCATGGCAAAGTTTAAAGTTATGGTTAAAGGTTTATGATCAGAGTCGGGTTCATGGTCATTTAAAAGGTAAAAAGTTGTTATTTGGTTGGAAGCGGGGATATCATATATCACATAATCTACAACACTACTACCTAGCCCATTAATACAAGTCATATGGTTCGATTTTGGCCACTTCATTACTCCATTGCAAATTATTAGGTCTCGAGAGTTGCAGAGCTTGACCAACTCAGTACCAAATTGGTACAAATTCTCAATCAGGTCTTTAGAGCCTCTTTTGTAGCTATTATATAAAACAAGGTTCTCATCTAGCCATAAAGGATTATGGTTGGAATCAATGCTTAAAAGAGTAGCTTGTTTAGTTGCAGTCCTATCATTAAAGTCTCCTAGAAAGAGGATATTACCTTCATTTTTCAAACTATAAATATCTTGTTCTAAATTATCATAGGGACAATTGCTATCTAGATTGTTTTTCTTATAAAAAGTAGAATTAATAGGTGCAAAATAGCAAATTTTTATATACATCTTCTTAGCATTGGTCTCTGAAATTTATATCCAAATGTACTGATTGAGAGGGTTAATCTTATGAAGTTGAATGTGAGGAGAAATTGTATTTCCAATATAACAAGATATGCCTCCTATCCCTCTATGGTGGGACTTTTTGTTCCAGACCGACCACAAGACATATCCTTCTATGTTAGGGACCTTATGCTCTTCATGCTCCCAAGTTTCAACTGGACAAATAATATCAATATCACTCGGGATCCAACTTATCACAGGACCTTTACATCATGGAAAGCCACGGCAATTCCAAAAAAGGATCCCGAGTGTCTCAAATTCCTATTTATTATTATCCTTCTCGTCTCTATCCCTAACAATAGCTTTTCAATTTCTAATTATTGTCAATTTTCCTTCTTTCCTGGCTTCTTTTACCTTTTGAACTTCCTTCCTTAATTCAGCTTGGTCTTTGGGAATGAGGTCTTCATTTATAAATATCCTTAACTCTTTTAAGCTCAGAGATTTACTAAGTATGTTATATTTATGGTCATTACAACTTACTTTGACATGGATCAACCTTTCTTTGTGATCAATTATTTTTCCTAGCCTCTTTACTTCTATGAGGTAAGTTGTATCAATTTGTGATTTATTATTTAATTCTTCTTTTACTATTGTTAGTGTATCCTCCTCTTGTTGTTATTTTATACAAAAAATTATGAGGTTCAAGGCTCTTTTATTACGCTCATGCTCCAGTTCAATCAACTTATTCATTTCCTCTTTGATGGGTTTGATATCCAATTTGTTTCCCAGATTACTGAGGGTCAAATTGTTGGTTAGTTTTTCTTCTAGCTCTTTAATCATGTCTCTCAAGTTGCGATTTTCTTCAACCTCTCCTTCTTGGGTTGATTGTTTATGTTTTTCCATTTCTTGAATCATATCCTTCATTGTCTACAATTCACTCTTGAACCCTAAAAATCTATCTTCTATTTGAGTTTGAATGGTATCTTTGAAGAGTCTAATTTTTTTTATCAAGAATTACCTCTAGTTGTATTTCGAGTTTCACGTCTCTTTCTTCACTCCTTTTTTCTAATGATTCTAACTCTATTTGGATTCTGGCATCTCTCTCTTGTCTCCTTTTTTCTAATGATTCCATATAATCGGACATGATCTCTAGGGTGATTTTGGGGGGCCTCCCCCTGATAGGATGAGTTTTTGGAATAGGTGGTGGAGTGCTCATAGAAAAAAAAAACAAATATTATTTTGTATTGACTTTAAAAATGGAAAATAGTTTTTTTTAATTGATAATAATGATATTGATTATTATCTCTCAAATTAACTTTTACAATTTTCACACGTTACTAGACTATAAATATATTTTAAATTAAAATTGAATCAAAGTAAAAAGTGACTCAACTGATTTCACATGTCCAGGTGTTGAGTCGATTGAAGAAGCCATAACTAATTTACGAACACACGCCCAAGTGCTCAACGAGTTGAGGAAGCCAGAAATAAAAATTATTCAAAATTGCAGAGAGCATTTTGAAAACTGCAGAGAAGACTGAGAGCTCAAAACCATACAAAAGTATTATGGTTCACATCATCGATAGTAACTGCGGAGATTATTCTCGTAAAAAAGGGTAAAAACCGCAAAGAAGTATTATTCACGTTCAAAACCGCAGAGATATAATGTTAGAAATAAAATATCTCCCTCAAAACCGCAGAGAAGTATTATTCCCATTATTCTCGTTCAAAACCTCGGAGATATTATTTTTATTTTGTTTATTATTTATTTTATCTTTTAAAACTGAAAAAATCTTGTTGAGTAATTCTTTATTTTTGTTTTGTTTATTATTTGTTTTATTTTTAATATTTTAAAATTGTTTTTTATTTTTAATTTTAATTTTTTAAGTTAATTTTTTTTAATGTTTATGTTTTTTAAGTTACATATACTTTTTTTAAGGTTTCATTTTTTAAAGTGTTGTTTTCTTCTTATTCTCTCTTATTATGTTGGTTTTAGTGTTATTTTTCAATTTAAATTGTTTTTTAGTTTTTATTTTAAAAAATATATGTTTTTTTGGGTGAAAGGATTTTTTTTGTTTTTTTAATTAAAAAAATTGCAACGATAATAGGCTTTGAGACCACGGTTTATAAAATGTTACAATTTTAAGTCCAAAAAACAAAGTGAGTGTCATTGATAACATCTCTTTTTGATTCAGAGGTTGGTCTTAAGATTTTGGTTCCAAGGATACTCGTTATCAATGCCACGATTTCATCCAAACTTGGAATTTCATCCTTAAAAAAGGGGCGTGCTATTGGGAGTACAAGTTTTCAATTTGGGGTTGATTTTAAGGTTTTGGTTGCAAGGGTATTGTTCTAACATAGTCCAAATTTTATAAATTTGGAATTTTCCATGATTTATAAGTTAGGGTTGTCAAAACATTTAGTTTTGCAAAAATAAAAATAAAAAACAAATTAGTTTAATTTGAATAAATACAATGAAATCTCTTTTTCATAGGATTTTACCTTTAGAATAGTTTTATTTCATTTTAATAAAACAAGGGTTTATTATTTTTATTTTTATTTGTAAATAAAAGTTTGTATTACCTTAAAAAGTTTTCAAAACAATGTACATATCAAAAAGACTTGCCACCTGCCATACAAATGGAAACCAGGCCAGATGGCATTATGTCAAATGCATGTTTGAGTCTGATGCAAGGTAAACTTCCCACACTTCTTAACAATCTATCTATAGTCGTGGTTATTCTAAACAGAAAAACAAAATAATAGACAAGGAAATTAAACTTTAAGCGAACCTGAATCGCCATCATCTGTTATTGGTCGTAGAGCAAACACGAAGGGCTGGCAGCATGTTGGGAACCTGCTCTTGGCTGCCTCGCTTGACAGGGCGTTGAAAAAAACATCTAGGTGCCAAGAAAGGGTTGTTTGACGATAAAGTTTCTCCTTGACATCCCATCGGAAATCAAAGATTAATTGCAGATGCTCCTGAGAGAGGCCCCATGTTCTGGGCAAAGCCGAAACAGAAGCTACTCGTGGTGGAGAGTCACTAGTAGGTTGAGTCACGTCTTCATGTTGAACTTCAATGGGGAGTTATTCCTCAATAGGGAATCCCCCCATGTATGTTGTCAGGTCGTCTTCCTATTGAGCTTTGATGGGAAGTTCTTCCTCAATGGAGTAGCCACCCAGGTCTGTTGCCAAGTCATCTACTAGGGGAGGATGACCGGAAGTAAGGGGTGGCTCCAAAAAATGTTTGAAGCAGAAAAGAGAAGGGAGTCCAAGGGTTCCAGAGGAAGATTATGGGGGGTTTATTCCTCCACAATCGCCATGGTCTAGTCATCCTCTATCCAATTATGGGCGGAGCTTGGTGAAAAATTTAGAGGGGGTGAAACAGGGTGGTCTTGAGTTGGGAGGGGCAGAACTGGTTCAGCAAGAGGTCCAGGGCGATGGTGGCGAGCAACAAAACTATAATAGGTTGGTCCTCTCTTGGGTTTTCCCCTTTCTCTAGGCATTGGGAAGGATGGAGCAGAGAAAGCATAAGGGAGTCCAAGAGGGCACACAGAGGATGAAAAAATTGAGAGGAAGAGAGACCCATGAAACTAAATACGAGCGATAACTAGAACAGTGAAACAAATGTCTATGCTTACCTTCATGTTTGTCGCTTCCTTGATATGTAAGTGCTCCATTAAAATCGAGTTGACAACGGGTAGGTGAATCATACCAGGCTTGGCATGATCTAGGTCGCGCTTTGAGGGCGTCATTAATTCAAGATTCCCACACAGGTGCACCAATATCCCCTTCACTTGCTGGCATTTCATGCGAAATTGACGTAGGGCGATATGGAGACTGGGGATATTAACTCATGAATGTGCATGGTCGACAGTTGTCACCCGTCCAAGGAAACAAAGGTTTATTATAAACCTTTGTTATATAGTTTAAATTTCGTTTAAGTCTTGTAATTTCGTTATTTAACTTTTTTATTTTGTTATTATATAGTTTTTTATTACTAAAGTGTTTATTTCTTGCAAATTAGATCACGATCCTGGATTTTCATATCAACGGTCCACAATGGAATGCCCCCCCCCCCCATGTACTCGACGTTTAACATAA
>ML790698.1:188225-204379 GCA_009831015.1 Picea engelmannii
GGGCCGTGGATGTTTCCCCGTAGGGGTTTTACCACGTGAAAACATCGGTGTGTTGATCTTTGATCTGGTTATGTGAGTGGTTACTGAAGGTGTTCGTCCTCTGTTGGAATACCTGTGTTGTCGAACATACACCATATCATGACAAGAAGTAACCATCAAAACAAGTATACAACTATACCAATACCTTTGTAGTTGATCCAAACCTCTAAAATGTTGACCTGTAACCTTCCTTCAGACTCCAGGGACCTGGTACCAACATCTCCTCAAAATCCCATGAGCTTTTCAAATGTACGTGACTTTCTCTTCTACAGCCCGCGTATATCCACGCTTTCCTTCACTACAGCCCGCGTACATTCACGCAAAATTGACCTGTAACCCGCAGACACTTCAAAAACTAGGGTTTGTTCAAACCCCGAGACTTATCCTTCGACCTTCCTATGCTACCTCATAAATATGTCGTCACAACCCTAGCAAAAGATCACTAAATCACAAGAAATATAAGCAATGAATAAGTGTGTGAGTGTACTTGTGCTAGGTAACTCCTCTCCTTAATTTAGGGCTTCTAGGGTTTTCTTGTTACTACAACTTTGCCCTTTCATTAAGGACTTGTAACCAAATAGGGGCTTCTTGACCACTTCTTCGAGGCTTACAACTTCACAAAGTCGTATCTCCCTAACCGTGAGGAACTACATGGCGTTCCACATAGCATTGGAACCAGGACAACGAGTACTATCCATCTATGAGTGTCTTTCCTGCATTTACTATGTCCATCATGTCCATATTCCTCATTCATATTTGGGTACCAAAACCACATCGTCGGAGCTACCAAAATTCTTCAAGGGTTGACATTAATCTCTAAGATCACTCTCCAAGGGTTGAAATAAATCTCTAAGATCACTCTCCAAGGGTTGACATAAATCTCCAAGATCACTCTCCAAGGGTTGAAATCAATGACAACCAATTGTCAAACAATCCCCCCCTTTGGCATTGATGGGAACACTTAGGCATGGCAAGCCTTATGCTCATGCTCCCCCTGTGACCATCACGCCCACTGTTTGCATTCTTCTTTCTCTCCATATCCATGCCTTTCTCTTTATCTCTCCCCCTTTGACATCAATGGCAAAGGGTAATCCTCCTCTTAGGGTTGCTCCCGCTATCTATAAGCCTTTGCTAACTCTACTAACCTTTGTCTTCATGGTGCTTCCTTGTGTAACTCTCGGATGTATATGAAAAGCATTCAAAAGAATTATTTACAGGAACTCTTCAAGACTTTTGTTTCTCTCCCCCTATCTTGTTAAGTTTGATTCCTTGTATGATCACTATGGGGCAGGAACTATTCCAATTTTCTGTTGCAGATACTCAAAAGGTTCCATTGCAAGCAGTTTTGTGAAGATATTTGGAATCTGCTCTTTTGTCCCGACATACTCTAGCTTGATGTTCTTCTCTGTAACCTGTTCCCGTAAGAAGTGATACTTGATCGGAATGTGCTTCGCATTAGAGTGCATCACTGGATTCTTTGAAATACTAATGGCGTTGGTGTTGTCACAAAGTATTGAAATGGACTCATTATACTTTACTTGCATATCTTGCAAAGTTTGCTTCATCCAAGGAACTTGAGTACAACATGTCGTTGTTGCAATGTATTATGCCTCTATTGTGGACAAAAATATTGATGATTGTTTCTTGCTTAAACATGATACCAGGAACTCAACCAAGTAGAAATTTGTTCCAATTGTACTTCTTCTAATGCAACCTACCCAATATGTGTATGTGTAGGCAACAAGAGATAAATCCTTCCCTTTTGAATACCATAAAAAAAACGATTATGTACCATTGAGATATCTGAATATCCTTTTTGTTGTCAAAACATGTGATTCCTTTGGTGCTGCCTGAAACTTTGCAACTTGTCCAACTGCTTACATCACATCCGGTCTAGAAGTTGTCACATAAAGCAAACTACCAATCATCGATCTGTAATGTCTCTGATCTACATCCTTGGAATCATCATTCTTACTTAATTTGCAACTTGTTTGCATGGGAGTACCGGCTGGTTTGCAATTTATCATTCCAAACTTCTTCAACATTTCTCTGATATCCTTTGTCTGACAGATGAAGATGCCTTTGTTTCTCTGACATATCTATAGTCCCAAAAAGAAGGTTAACTCACCAAGCAAGGACATCTCAAACTCATGTTACATGTCTTTGGAAAAAATATGACTCATCCTGTCATCCTCGCTTTTGAAGATAATGTCATCTACATAGACTTCAATAATCAATATATTATCTTGATCCACATTTATGTAGATATTGTTGTTTGCATTTCCTTTCATGAACCCTTGTTGTTGTAAATATCTTTCCAGTCTCAAATACCATGCTCTGGGGGCTTGTTTGAGACCATATAAATCTTTCTTCAATCTACAAACATAACTTTCCTTCTCTGATAACTGAAATCCTTCTGGCTGTTCAATGTAGACTTATTCCTCTAGATATCCATTTAGGAATGTTGATTTCACGTCCATCCGATACACTTTAATATTATTGGAGCATGCATAAGCTAGTATTAGTCTAATTGCTTCCATCCTAGCAATTGAGGCAAACGTCTCTTCAAAATCTATACCTTCAACTTGAGAGTATCATTTGCATACCAATCTTGATTTGTTCATGGTAACCTATAACATGACCATCCTCATTCAATTGTTCCTAAAGACCCACTTTGTATTGATGAAATTCTTGTTATTTGGTCTTGGAACCAGTTCCCATGCATCATTCTTATTTATTTGATCTAACTCTTCATCCATGGCCTTGACCTAGCGTTCATATTTGTTGGATTATTAAAAAATGCTTGGCTCAATTGTAGATAATAGTGCTAGATGTTGTTGTTCTGGCGAACAGATTCTTCTTCTGGTTTCAACTCTTGCATCTTTATTTCCAATAATTGGATCTGATGGATGATTCTTCTGCACTTGTCTTTTGGGTGTCTTTGGAGGTACTTGAATATTCTATTTTTCTTGCTCTGCTTCTGGCTTCTCTTCTTCTTCATATGATTCTTCATCTACTTCGTCTTCTTTCAAATCTTCTTTGTGATCATGTTTCACTAAATCTTTGCTACTTTCCTTTATATTTCGACCATTTGTCTCATCAATGGTCACATTGATGCTTTCCACTATTCTGTTGACTCTCAGATTGAAACATTTGTATGCTTTCCTTTTTCTTCAGTACCCAACTAGTATGCCATTATCGACTCGAGAATCAAATTTTCCAATTCTGCCATCTTCTATTTTGATGTAGCATTTGCTTCTGAAAGATCTTAAGTGTTTTACAGTTGTTGGTCTTCCTTTCCATAGCTTGTATGGAGTCTCATCATTGTAATTTCTATGCATCCCTTTGTTCTAAATGTGAATTGTTGTATGTACTTCTTGTACCCAAAAACATCTATCAACTTAGAATCCATTAACATGGTTCTGGCCATTTCTTGTATTGTTTTGTTCTTTCTTTCAACAACTCCATTTTGTTGAGGTGTCCTAGCTACTGAGAATTGCCTCTTTATCCAATGCTCGCTACAAAATTCCATGTCCTTTGATGTAAATTCTCCTCCATTGTCTGATCTCAAACACTTGATTTTCAACTCTGTCTCGGTTTTAAACATCTCTTTGTATGTCTTGAAGCTTTCAAATGCCTCTGGCTTCTTGTTTAGAAATAAAATTGCAGTTATTCTTATGTAGTCATCCACTAGTAGCATGAAGTATTGTTCACCTTTCAATCCTTTTGTTCTTGTCGGTCCAACCAGATCAATATGTACAATTTCCAGTGGTTTTGTTGTGGAGTATTTCTTTGACTTGAACTTTGTCTTAGTTTGTTTTCCTTGTAGACAATGCTTGCATAGAATGTTTGTTGGCTTCGAGATCTCGAGCATTTCTCTTACTGCCTCCTTTTTGCTAACTTTGACAATATTATCAAAATTTATGTGACCCATTCTTCTGTGCCAAATCCAACTTTCATCGTCCTTTCCTAAGCAATATATTTCCTTTCATATTTTATTTAGAACATATATGTTGCTTGGAGTCCTTACAATTGTAGCTACCAACTTGCATGATTTTTCTTTCCTTATCCCGCACTTCTTTGAATCAAACACAAGTCTTTGTCCTTGATCACACATTTGACTTACACTTAGAATATAGTGTTTCATGTCTTCGACTAGTAAAA
The DNA here is from genome assembly GCA_009831015.1 of Picea engelmannii. Lineage (NCBI taxonomy): Eukaryota > Viridiplantae > Streptophyta > Pinopsida > Pinales > Pinaceae > Picea > Picea engelmannii. Next base: position 192,429 of record ML790698.1, read on the forward strand.
CATTTTCTACTATGGCATCCTTACGTCTGAGCTTGATTGTGCCCTTTCCAATTATCATGTCTAAGTTGTCATTCCCAAATGAGACATATCCATCTCTTTCTTTCTTCAATGTCAGAAACTTGTCTTTATCACCTGTCATATGCTTTGAGCATCCACTGTCAACATACCATCCACGTTTCTTGTGTTGAGCTTGCAGAGCAAGATTACATTCTTCATTGTTGAATTGATCTTGCTTTCTTATCCATGTCCTTTGTGGTTATTTCTTATGATTGTTGATATTCTCATTTGGTTCTCTTGGAGGAACAATGAATCTACAATCTCTAGCCATATCTCCAAAGTTGTTGCACTTATAACATTCTACATCATCACTCAATGATCCAAATATGTTGTAGCTTATATTTTGTGATTCATGATATCTTCTTGGATAATTGTTTCTTGTATAACCCTCATCATTGCTTATGTTCTTGGTATTGGCTTTGCAATTCACAACTTTGTGTCCAAAATTATAACATGAATAACATGAACCAAGAAAAATAGTGTTATACCTAGGAGTAGAAGATATTTTGAATGGTGTTGCTCTTCAGAATCCTTCTTCTTCTTGAGGTCTTTCTATAGCTGGATGTTGCTGATATTGACTTTTGAATCTTATAGGTGGTGCAATATCTCTCTAATCTTCCCCTTGAGTTTCCGGGTCTTCTTCTTTCGAGGTACCTCTTACAACTTTTGCATAGCTTCTTGGTTCTTCTTCATGTTCTAGCATTTTGGAGCTTGAACCTTTCTCTATATGCGTCTACTTGTATCCCAATCCAAAACTATCATAGTAAGGTCTTTGATTGTTAATGATATTATCCAATATCCTGGTGTTGTTTTGTTGCATGTCCTTCTTCTGAAGATCTTTTCTTAAAATGACTATCTTTGCTTCTAACTTTTCAATGATCCTATCTTTTTCATCTAACTTTCCTTTGAGTGGTTCTTTAATCCTCTTGTCTTCTTCTACCTGGAGTTTTAGCTTCGTGATTGTCTTCCCAACTTCTTTGGAATTTTAAGATTCTTCTTTCTTCGTGAGTTCTTCCTAGAGTTTTAGCTTCGTGATTGTCTGTTCGACTTCTTTGGAATTATGATATTCTTCTTTCTTCATTAGTTCTGGCTGGAATGACTTGTTTTTCTTCTTTTCTCTTTTAATAACTTATATGGCTCTCAACAATTCTTCTCTGTAATCGACTTCTGCCTCTTCATATTCTTCTTTGGAGCCTTCTTCATTAGAATCTTTTAATGCCATGAATAGTATCCTTTCTATATCAGTGTCTTTGACTTCATCTTAAACCAATGAGAAACTGTCTTTCTTGGTGCAAAGGCTTTTCTTGAAAAACTTGTTTTTATTTCTTCTACCCTTTTGAACTTTTTTATTTTTTTATTTTTAGAGTCATCTTCTTCTTTATTTCTTTTCTTTTTCTTATAAGGACATTTATTAGCAAAATGACCAACACCATCACAATTAAAACAAGTCAATGGAAACTTACATTTGTATTTGTCGATTCCAGTTTTCAACCTTCTGACGAAGTTAGCCACCTCTTCATCTTCCTATGAATCATCATCGCAACTACAATCTGATTTTGCATTATGTTTATATTTCTTCTTTATCTTCTTTGATGCCTTGAATGATGCTTCTTTCATGACTAGATTGTCTTTCTCTATCCTCATTTTGTAAGCTGTGAGTATCCTGTGTAGCTCATCCATGTTCAAGGTGTCTAGATATGGTCTTTCTTCCAGGGATAAAATCTTCGGATCATATCTCATAGGTAGAGAGATCGATACCTTTCCCTTAATTTCTTCTCCCAAACCCTTGATGGCATTGACTGTCTCATCAACTCGTAGAAAGTAGGAGGCAATTTTTTCATCTTCCTTCATCTTAAATTGTTTGAACTTGACTCTAAAACTTTGAATTCTGGCTCCTTTAACTTTGGCATCTCATTCATAGATATTCTTCAGTTTGTCCCAAATTTATTTTGCAGATTCACAATGCACAACTTTGGAGTATACTGATTCAGTCAAACCATTTAGGATAGCATTTTTAGCTCTAGAATCATTGTCTTCAAGTTTCTTTCCATACTTATCTGTCAGGGGAGTGGTCGGTGCTTTGTACCATCTACTACTGCTTGCCAAACATCGAATCCATGTGCTTGTACATATGTTTTCATTCGTCTACTCAATAATTCATAGTTTTGACCATCAAACTGTGGTACCCCAATCCTAGCATAGTCCATGATCTCCTTCCAGTGGTTAGACTTCTTTCTGAAGGACCTGTTGTGATACCAATTGTTGGATTACTAAGAGGGGGGGGGGGTGAATTAGTAATGAACAATTACACTAATTTTAACCATAGTTTATTCTTCAACAATATTCAACAGTTTATCATTATCATTCAATATATCATCATCAGTATAATCATAAACAACATCACATCATAATAGATACACAATACACCAGAATTTACGTGGAAACGCAAAAACTACAAAATGATTTTCTTATATATCAAAAGAATACATTCACTGGAAGCACCAACTTCTGATTTTCCAACTACAACTGGAAGGAGGCTCCAACCCCCTATTCGCATGCTCCAACCTAAAGGAAATTAGAAATCCCTAAATTCTTTGGCTCCAACCAAAAGGAGGTCACAACCCCCTGTGTTATCTGGCTACAACCACCTATCCTTGCCCCGTCCAACCGCCCTCTAATATAAATGTAGACCAACTGTCGCTATCTCAAACTCTGCCACTATCACTGTCACTCTGTCTCTGTCACTGTCTTTGTCACTGTCACATCAACCTATATATTCTCTTCAACCAACTAAACATGTACCATACCATGCATCAAGTGTATACCAATATACATACTATCTCATGCATCAATCATGAACCAAAAGATGCATCAACAATGAATAGTGAATCATGAACTAGAGCATCAATCATGAACCAAAAGATACATCAACAATGAATAATGAATCATGAACTAAAGCATCAACCATGTACAACCTATGCCATATACCATATCATCAACCATAGGCAGATATGTACCATATCATCAATGAAGTATCTCAAGGAGCCAATGCATGCCACTCATGCGTGACCTACCATACAACATGAATATACCTCAACCATATACAATCAACTCAAAGATAAGAACCATAAGACCCATGTCATGTGTTGAACTAGATATAAGAGTGCTCCTCACCCTACCAAGCAACCAAGATATACCATATCCAAATACCAAACCAACCATACCAAGTATGCCTCAAGCATACACCATATCATGACAAGAAATAACCATCAAAACAAGTATACAACTATACCAATACCTTTGTAGTTGACCCAAACCTCTAAAATGTTGACCTGTAACCTTCCTTCAGACTTCAGGGACCTGGTACCAACATCTACTCAAAATTCCATGAGCTTTTCAAATGTACGTGACTTTCTCTTCTACAACCCGTGTATTTCCACGCTTTCCTTCACTACAACCCGTGTACATTCACGCACAATTGACTTGTAAACTGCAGATACTTCAGAAACTAGGGTTTGCTGCAACCTCGAGACTTATCCTTCAACCTTCCTATGCTACCTCATAAATATGTTGTCACAACCTTAGCAAAAGATCACTAGATCACAAGAAATATAAGCAATGAATAAGTGTGTGAGTGTACTTGTGCTAGGTAACTCCTCTCCTTAATTTAGGGCTTCTAGGGTTTTCTTGTTACTACAACTTTGCCCTTTCATTAAGGACTTGTAACCAAATAGGGGATTCTTGACCACTTCTTTGGGGCTTACAACTTCACAAAGTCGTATCTCCCTAACCATGAGGAACTGCGTGGCGTTCCACATAGCATCAGAACCAGGACGATGAGTATTATCCATCTATGAGTGTCTTTCCTACATTTACTATGTCCATCATGTCCATATTCCTCATTCATATTTCGGTACCAAAACCACACCGTCGGAGCTACCAAAATTCTTCAAGGGTTGACATTAATCTGTAAGATCACTCTCCAAGGGTTGACATCAATGACAACCGGTTGTCAAACAATCTCCCCCTTTGGCATTGATGGAAACACTTAGGCATGGCAAGCCTTATGCTCATGCTCCCCCTGTGACCATCACGCCCACTGTTTGCATGCTTCTTTCTCTCCATATCCATGCCTTGCTCTTTATCTCTCCCCCTTTGAAATCAATGGCAAAGGGTAATCCTCCTATTAGGGTTGCTCCCCCTATTTATAGGCCTTTTCTAACTCTACTAACCTTTGTCTTCAAAAGTTCTCCTCACTCTACCAAGCAACCAAGATATACCATATCCAAATACCAAACCAACCATACCAAGTATGCCTCAAGCATACACCATATCATGACAAGAAGTAACCATCAAAACAAGTATACAACCATACAAATACCTTTGTAGCTGACCTGAACCTCTGAGATGCTGACATGTAACCTTCCTTCACATTTGAGGGACCTGGTACCAAAATCTACTCCAAAATTCCATGAGCTTTTCACATGTACGTGACTTTCTCTTCTACAGCCTATGTAGATCCATGCTTTCCTTCACTACAACCCGCATACATCTGTGCTTTGTTGACCTGCAACCCGCGGATACCTCATAAACTAGGGTTTGATGCAACCTCGGGACTTTCTCCTTCGACCTTCCTATGCTACCTTAGAAGTATGTTGTCACAACCTTAGCAAAATATCATTAAATCACAAGAAAGATAAGCAATGAATAATTGTCTGAGTGTACTTGTGAATGACTTCTTGATGTGCTTATAATCTTGTGTTAGGTAACTCCTCTCTTTAATTTAGGGCTTCTAGAGTTTTCTTGCTAGTACAACTTTACCCTTTTATTAAGGACTTGTAACCAACTAGGGGCTTCTTGACTACTTCTTCAGGGCTTACAACTTCATAAATCCATATCTCCCTAACCGGGAGGAACTACGTGGTGTTCCACATAGCATCGAAACCAAGACGATGTGTATTATCCATCTATGAGTGTCTTTCTTGCATTAACTTTTTCCATCATGTCCATATTCCTCATTCATATTTGGGTACCAAAACCACATCGTCCGGGCTACTGGAATTCTTAAGGGTTTACGTCAATCTCTAAGATCACTCTCCAAGGTTTGACATCAATGACAACCAATTGTCCAACAAATTGAGTTTGTAAAGAGGAATATCTTCTAGACCAAGATAAGGATGTTTTTGATCCTTTCTTGTCTTTTGATCCCTTTGAGTTATACTAGCAGGAAAACCAGGGTTTCAGGGATTTGGTGGACCATTATTATGCATGGGAATCCAACCTCACCAAATTTTTAGTACCTTGGGTATATCATTTCTCGGAGTTTGTAGTTTGGTGTGTTGCAAATTACATCCCATCCAAGAGAGCCATAATTTCCACAGCCGGATCGGTTCTCATTGAATTAATTGCCCAGGCTATTAACGAGATGATGAGATGGTGAATGAATATCGATAGCGAACCACTAAATGAATTAGTAGCAGCCATTTGTTTCAAAGGATTGGAATCAAAAGAAAGGGTTACCTTGTTACAGTGATACCTCTGTACAAATCTTGATGTTTCGGGTGATATGTTGTCATTTAATCAAATCTCTTTCCCGAGACTTCTCGAAAAATTATTTATGTGATTTCTATGATATTGGGGGGAAAAGATGATTTAACAATTGATGAGTTTGTGTTGGGGATGATGGTTTCAATCTGCCCAATTACAACCGAACCCATCACTAAATTTAATTATGCCCAATTCCTAGCAGATCAAATCCACTACCAAATTTTTGAATTTGAATCTCTTAGAAGCTTCATATACCAGTCTTACCTAGTTCATCTTTTTTTGTTCACACAATCCTTTCATTTTATGCATCTAGGGCTAAAGGTTGAAGATGATGTTGGTAACCCAACTTTAGTTACTCACTAGACTTTTGTGATTGTGAAGAAACCTTTGAATGTTAAATTTTCATAGTATGTTGATCAGTTTATGTCTAAAGCCTACCAAATCATACACAATCAAGTTCCTCCTAGAATATTTCATGAGTGCAAAAAACATTTACAACTAAGCCCAGACAAAAGAGTGGGAGAGTAGTATATCTTTGAACATTATACTAAAATCAGGGTTTATGGTTGTCAACTTTCACCCTTTCACTTGCATGTTTTCTTCACTCCAAGATTTTTTTCTCTTGAATATGTTAGGCAAACATTGAACTCTTATGAAATTTACTTTATGCCAAATAAATATAAGGTAAATTTTAAATTGAATAAGGAGGTAGGTCCGTTTATTGTCAACATCATATCAACACTGCTAGTGACAACAAAGATGCTTTCAGCTTTGGGATTACAATAGGGAGAACCATGGAATTATGACCCTCATGGCACAATTTCATCAAAAAGAATCTCACATGGGAAAATTCCTTATCAACATCAGCCAAAAGAGCAATTGGAGCTATTGGAAAATCAAGACAGTTGGCAAGATGTGTAGAACATTCTACATATCCGTGGTAAAGCATTTGATTAGTGAGCAAATTCTCCAATCACACAAATGCCACATCAGTTTGAGAAGACATATAAAATGAAAACTTCAGAGTCTACCTCAAAGAATTCAGAAACGAGGGAAGAAGGATCAGCCAAAAAGCAGAAATTATAAGTACTCTAAGAAGAAGAAGATCCATAATTGCCTAAAGAAATAATGCCAAAGAAGAAGGACCCTACTGTGATTGTAGAGGTAATATCTTCAGAAAAGCTCAAAAGTGTGGGAACTCAAAGTGAAACAGAATCAAGAACTATTGATCAATCAAAGCAATTAGACCAAGTTCAATAGTTCGTGGAAATTAGAAAGGTAGGTGCAAACATCAAAACAAATGTGCCATGATATCTAATCTTGGAATCAAGAAACTCCAAGCTATAAATGATAAGCTTAAGACACAGTTAAAGAATGAAAAGTTGGCTACCAAGGCCAGACAGATATGAGTGGAAGAGATAGAACAATGGATAACAAAACTCGAAGCTAATCTAAAAGATGAGGCATCCATTCAAGCACTGATAAAAACAAACGACAAAGAAATCCAAGTTATGAAGCAAAAGCTTAAAATCCCAGGAATTGCCCATGTACATACCCCAAAACTACAGGCAATCTAGGCAAAGAAAGATCAACTTGTGAAGAAAATGGTTGAGATGGGAGAGCAGATGGAAATATATGAAAAACATATTGAAAGTTTAAAAGGAGGGTTTTCTTCTATTAAAGCAGCAGAGACATTGGATTCGTCAGCTGGACTATCAAGGGCATTATCATATCTGAATTTGAAAGGTGTTGAAATTGTAAGCTCAAAGAAAACAATCTCATAGCATAAAGAGGAGATCAAAGATAAAGACAAAGTTATTGCGGAATATCAGAAACTAAAGGCCAAGATGTTAACTGATATGGAATAGATGAAGGGTAAATTGTTAGGTAAACTATATTTGATGGGAGCCAAACATCTCATCTGGGATGAAATCATCGGTGAAGTAGCCAGGCTTTGGGATTATTTCAAAATAACAGATGATGAAATGTTGTTGATAGATGAAGCAGGTGATGTAATCCATAAATCATTTCATGAATTAGGAGCAAAACCCCAAGTTGCCACTCAAATCATAAAGTTCTTGAATTCCAATTCTAGACAGACATTATCAAACAAATGTGTTAATGATTGAACAACAATGGTGATGGAAACTGAAGGAATTTTCACAAAGAGGAATATAATACAACAAGCTCAAAATGAATGCTTAACATTGAAAAGGAATGTTGAATCTTTTTCCAACAAATTTGAGAATTTAGTGGAGATGGGGTTACCTTCAACTTGGGATAAAGATGGCAAGTTATTGTCATATGAAAACTATAGAAAAAGCTTGTTCTTTTCCATGGAAAAAGATGATAAGTTTCAAAGTATGGTCAATACTCTAAGAGGTTAAACCATTGTTGACCTACTCATAGATGACTTCTATCTTTTCTGGAAAACAAAGAACTTATTTTCACACACCCCTATGTACGAAAGATACACCGAGTTGGACATTGCATTCATGCAAATGAAATCATTCAGTTATCCTTCAGATGCGACTTGGAATCTCTTCCTCCAACTGTTGGTAGGATGACCCACCATAGAAGATCAAGAAAATTAGCATTTGACTCCTCCAGTTGTCTTATTTTCAAGGAGTCAAAGATTTTGATGTATCTCAATATTCTAAGAAATAGGATCAAATAACCATTTTTGGTTTCAAACTAACTTGTGTAAATGTTCATGAGAACTCAATGTAAAAGGGAGCTCTTTGGCCCGAACTTAAGCCTTAATAAAAATTCTGCAAGTTTGAAGATTCAAACTTTTATGTTTTAGATTATGTGATCTCTCCCTTCTTGTGTTATTTTCATGTTCGCAAATTCTTCTTAAATGTATCTACTGCCATGATTGTGATGACTTAATACAACAACTACCATCATAATGTTGCAAAGGTATCATTAACAGTTACATATTTCTTCAAATATACTGTGAGTATAAAGAAGACATGTGCTTACATTTTATTATTCCTTTTGAATTAAAAACAAGTATTACTTTTGTTCAAACTATATCCTACTTTAAGATACATAATCAAACATCATTTCTTCTTGTTGAAAGTTAAGTAATATTTATCAGAGGATACATTATTTTAATTTTCAATTTGTTTTCTCTAAATTATGCTCTCATCTTCTAAAGTTTTAATTGTCTGGAACATAGAATGATTTTCCTTCTAATCTTAAATCTTTAAATATTCAAAGACTAAAGATACAGGTCTGAATTAGCAACAAAAACACTTTGTTTTAGGACAAATCTACTTAAAAACAAATCAATCAATCTAATGGATGCCTTAGCATAGTTTCCTAGCCAAAAACATCTCAAGGGTTACAACAGGTACTAGTTGTCAAGCCTGAAGGTTTCGAATAAGTCATAGTTTTGACCTCGAAAATAAAAATGGTGCTGCTATTAGCACCACTTTTCAATTCATGGGTTGATTTTAAGGTTTTTGTCGACAACATTATGACATTGTTAAGGCCATGGTTGCAAAAGGTGGTAATTTTAACCTTGAAAAAAAGAAGGTGCTACTGGTGGCACCACTTTTCGAGATAGGAGTTGATTTTGTTGTTTTTGGCCCCAAAATATGTGTTTTTAGGGCTAGAGTTCTCGTTTTGAGGTCACAATTCTCATTAAGTCAGTAACTATGTTTACACTCATATTTATAGAGAACTCTATAAACTAGCAGATGAATTGTCCAAAGAGGAAGTTGATTGACATGTTGGATTGTTTGTAGCAATTGAGACAAGGAAATGTGTAGTCTTCTACCTACATCGTCAATAATGTTTTGCTCGACTTCATGTAGTAGTATTTATCTTCTCTATATCCTCTATAACAAGGTGTAGTATGTTTGATTCCTAAATGAATTTTCATAGCTTGGTTGGCTTTGATATTTTAATATCCCTGTATGGTGAAAGTAAAGTTGTTAGAGTTACTTTTAAAACCAATCAAGCTCTATGTTTAATATTCTTAGGGTAGTGTCATTTACACTCTTAGATACCATCTATCCTAAACACTTTCAAAAAGTAACTTTACATTTTATACTTTTAAAAGGTTACCTTTTTGGGGGAAAAAAATATTAAATCAGTCAGGGGGCTACTTAAGTGAATTTGGGATTCTATTAAACAAATATGTGTTGGGAAGAAGAAAATAAATTTTAATGAAATGCCCCAACAACCAAGGGATATGGGTATGTGTATGCTACATAGTGGTGTTAGATCTCAATGTACAATATTGGGCTATTATGGGTGAAAAATGTGATTTTAATGGAGGAATTCACAGTTTCATACCAATTGTTTGGCAAAAAGGTTCAATTAGAATTAGGGAAATATGTAATGAGCATCCAAGGTGATTAGTTGAATGCTCATGGTGATGAGATGAATGCTCGTGGTACTGAGATGAATGTTCATGATGACGAGCCAATCATTGGGATTCAAAGGCTAAATCAACACTAAGTCCTTCTGGAAGAAGTGTTAGAATGAAATTCTATGGAAGAATAAAAAGTTATAGTGTCAAATCCTATAACGTTATATACTCTAGGTAAGAAAAGAGGCACCATGGCCTTTTTTGGAAGAATATTGCAATAAGATTGCATAGTCACTTAAAATTCCATGTTCAAATCCCACTAAGTGTAACTTGTAGTGTTATAAATCATTTTTGCCTTGAAATCTGATGGGATTTCTTATCATTCATGGGTTAATGAATTGACGAAATGGACAAGAGAATGGTCAACCCAAGCCATTCGATAAATTGGGCATTTCAACAAAAATTACACCAAAAATGATGAGGCAAAGAGGCTAATGTTTGTGTGTTGCAACTTCATTATCAAAATGTTTCCTTGATCATATGTGAGAAGCCTATTGGAGTTATAAAGGAAGGATTTATGAGTTACACTTCATATAGATGACAATGGTTTTTTTCTTGTGATTTCTTTTATTTCAACCATGCTACTACATTGAAAATATAGTTGGGTTGAAATAGACAATGCAATTGGTATAGCAAAATCATTAATAGTTGACCAAAATGTGGCTACAACTATATCTCTGATGAAGGTAGCTAGTTCACTTGTTTTTCTAAAAGGAGGTACCGAGTGGTATGCCATCCTTTAGAAATTTTGGATAATGGATTGGATGTGGCCTACGAAGAAAGGCTTGAAGGTTCATGTACCCATGGAATAAGCATGCATACAACTTATGATTGATCGATCAATGTTCAAAATGGAAAGGGAGGTATTTACTTCCACCCTCCTTTCTAAAAACAAATCAACCGAGGTATGGGGTTAGTTGGAGTTGGGAAGCCTCAATAAGAGGGGGTAATTACCTCTACCTTTCATTGTTCACATTAAGGATTTTCATGAAGTGTAAAGGCAAAGATAGACCTTGAGAAAATATGGATGGAGAGGTAGATACCTCTGCCTTCTGTCGTCCACCCCAAGGAAAGTGGCAAGGGTTGGGGTGGGGCAAGATGTAACAAAGGACAATTGGGAGGGAGAGGTAGACACTTGCACCCTCCACTCCACGGAAATCAATGACTAAGTCTTGGGGTGGACTGGAAAAAAAGACCTAAATTAGGGACAGATAAAATCATCTACCATCCACCTCAAAGGAATCAGGTAAACGCATCCACCACTGTAACACCCTGTTTCCCCCCAAATTTGTAATTAGTCCTAATACAGGAATTACCATGCTAAAGCATGATGAAAATGTGAATGTATGATGTGAAGGGACCTTATGAAGAAGGTTGATAAATGTAAATAACATTATGAATTTATATTACAGGACTGTTGAGAGGGGATGTGCAGAAAAAGAGACCACGATGGCGGTGGAAGGCACCTGAAAAGGTGGCGTTAACTTCCACTGAGAATTAAATACCGTATTTGGACTCCACTGGCCCGGGGAACCAAAAAGCGGCTCGCTGTCCCTGAAAATTAATGGCTCGCAGACTGGTAGGCGGATGGCTTGATGAGGGATGGGATGGTGAACCGCCCATCCGTAGAGTCGTCAGCCCTGATCAGTGCGAGGGAAATCGCGCCACACGCAACCTCGCGAGAGGATAAGGCGTATGGCAGAGGCGATTGAGAAGGGCACGGACGCGAGGGGAACTCTGGCAGTTTTTACGCAGAGTGAGTGATCGCAGAGAGGAAGGGATTGCAACCTTCGCTCCTGGGAACTGGCAGACAAAGAGACGCAGGTCTCAGGACATCGTGGTCTCAGCTCGGGGGTGGCTAGTGGTAAATCCATTAGGAGTCACTACGCCTACGATTGGGTGGAAACGAGCACCCCTCTCAGCAGTTGCTTCCATTGCTGAAGTTATTTCTGATAAGTATTTT
>ML790698.1:205629-217995 GCA_009831015.1 Picea engelmannii
GACGGTGACGTAAGCAAGGTGGGACCCCTAGAGTTAGAGTGAAGGACAGGTGTCCATCATCTGGGAAGAGTCGGGAAACCCGTAGGAAAATCCCGGTACAATCATAGCCGTCCATCTGTGAGACAGGTGGCTACCATCGAGAACCATCGGCGATTGGCCCATCAGAAAATCGGAGTTCTCGAGGCCATGAGAACCAGGACATCATAAGTCCCGAAACCCCGAGAATCAATACGGGCCGTCCGTCTGCGAGGACAGGTGGCAAAGGATTGGGCGTTGGAGTTTTGTTCATCGGAGTTTCAATGGTAAGGAAATTGTGCAACAGGAAATCGCGATCCGCGATTTCCCGATGAGATCTGAGCCGTTCATTACGAGGACGCGTGTCAGAGGATCCCGAGGGATCGGGGTTCGGCATTTCGGGTTTCCTGCATACAAAGGAATCACGACCGGAGAAGTCATGATTTAGCGATATCCGATGGAATGACACGAGGCAGTGGTGACGTGGAGGAGAGAGAGAGAGAGCTCATACGTACATCAGGGATCGATTTCGGGATTCTCGATGGCGAGAAAACCACGTCAGGAGAACTCGCGAACCCTGAAAGCCCGACGTAATTAACTTAACACTTAAACCTTCATCAAGGATTAATTAATGATTGTTTAAATAAGACTTGATTATATCGCGAAATCAGAGATCGTGGATTCGGGGTTCAGTATGCGCCGAATCTTTGTTGTGGGAAAACCCAAATCTCGACAGGGTGATACAAGGCCACGGTCACGGAGGCCGGTCATATAGACCAAGGTATAGCCCGTAGGGGCTAGCCCTTAGAGACGGAGCTCATCGAAAAATCGGGAATCGGGAGTCTGTGAGGGCAGAGGTTTGTGACAATGAAAGTCGCGAATCCCCGAAACCCCGATGAGAAGTTGTCATATAGGAACAGGTCGTATGGACCAAAGGCTTAACCCAGCGGGGCTGAGGCAACCAAGGGGCGTGTCGAAAACTCGTTCCATCGGTGATCGGGGATTCGAGAGGACAGGGACCCTCGACACCGCAACCTCTGAAACCCCGAATCCCGATATTGAACCAGGGATTGGCATTTTGCAAGTGCAGGTTTCTGGAGATTTCTCATTTGTGGGAGATTAATCCAAATTTTTTTAAATTACGATAGTGGGTGTGTTACAACCACCCTCCACCCTAAATGAATTAACCAAGATTTGGGGCAAGGCAGAGCAAGAGACATGTAGAGGGAGAGGTCACACTTCTACCCTTCACCTTAGCTTGAGAAGAAAGAGAGGATCATGCCCAAGACTAAAGTGGAACATATATAGGTGGGGTGAGAGACAAAGGTTTTGAAATAGGAGTTAATATCCACCCTTCGCAAAAAAAATTCAAGGAAACCTTCACTATTGGTGTAAATATGTGACAAGGGTTAGCAGATCTACAAATATGGTGGTTATATGTAGATCGCAAACAAATGTGGGAAATTAAACTAGAAGCCCTGGCTCTAAAAGAAATTATTCACTCTTAAACTCGTGTTATTCATTCAAGAAAGAAACAGTCATAGAAAATAGAGAAAAACTAGAGAAATGGGTTTAAAAAGAATGAACAAGTGCTCTATTACCTCGATGGAAAGTTATTTACATGCACCTGTAGAGTATTCCTTGGAGAAAATGAACTCATGGGCCTCCTTCTTGGGAGGGTTCTTTATGCTTCCTAGTTGTGTGGCTGCTCTCTTCTCCTTATGGTCGTAAGTAACAATGGTTGTTGCCTTAAATGCTCTCAAGAGACTAGGATTATTGAGATCTAGTGCAAATCCAACAACATTTACCTACAATGGATGGAATATGAATGAGAAATGGGGCAAGTCTCTTGGTTTCATAAACAAAGTTTTTTGTTTTATTTTATTTTATTTTGTTGTCATAAAATGAGAATAAATTTTAGAAAAAGTGGTTCCTTAAATTATAATGATGGAAAATAGTGTAAAAGTGAGTTTATATATATGACACCTACACTATGTATGGTGTATTTCGGTAAACCTAGCATTTTGATCTAGTTGATCAACTTTTGGGCGATAACACTCATGAAAAACCCTCCGAGTACTTCCCCATTATCCATGGATGGTAAACATGGTAAATTGTTGACCCTGATTATGGAGCCTAACCCCAAGGGTATCAAGAGAGTTGAACATGTGACCTCTACAACTTTGGGGAGGGAGATCTCATGTATGTCTCTAGACCGCTTGAGCTAACCCTCGAGGTTACACCGTTTGCAATCTACCCTAACCCAAAAAACATTTAGTTGGAACGAAGGGATCACCCAAGGCCTCACAATGAATCAACGCTTGCCACATGGTAGGAAGAAAGAGACACCAAGAGCAAAGAAGAAATAGAGAAATAAGAGGACATCAAAAAGAAAAATGTATATATGTTTAAAAATGAATATGGGACCAGAAATATTATTTTGGCCATAACTTGGGGATACAAACTCAGTTTGAGTTTAATTTTTTTATGGATGTTCGTAGAGGCAGTGTCTAAAAAAATGTCCTTAGGATCAAGTTTGTAGTTTTGGTCCTAAACTCGCGAGAATTAACAAAATGCATTTTTCAAGTGATAAGATTGTACTTTTGATGAGTGACAATGTGCATGATAAAAATTGGTCAACAAGGACTATGGGTGGACACAAGGGAACCTATAAATATTTTTTGGTGAATTCAATGGAATTTTGAGTGAAATTCGAAGAATGGTGCAAAATCCACTATCATGGGACATCTTGGAAATTTTATTTGAAGGAAAAGTGAATAGAGACAACAAAGATGGAAAAAAATTCTTCCTCGACATTTAATCCTTTGAATAATCTGGATAACTTTGTCCTATTTAAAATTTCCCAATTTTGCACTGCTTGGGGACTAACATTTTGCGTTGATTTTACCCAACAATTGATTAAGTGTAAAAAGCGATAGGTTGTCATCTTCAAATTGATGCAAAAGATGATTGTGACAACATATCACATATTTGGTGATTGCTAAGTGCTTACAAGTGGGAGTATTGTGACTGTCTGATAAATATATTTTTCCATTTCTTTCCTATTGATGGTAGAGGATGGTCTTCGATGTTTATTGCACCAATAGAAGCACAAAAAAGTTGGTAAGTTATGAACTTACGAGGATTGCAACTTTTAGCACAAAGCTCATAATTTAGCAATCATTAGAAATCCATTCAAAAGGAGAATATATATGAAGATTCAATTGCTAAAAAAGTGCCTATGATTGTTCCAAAAATTGAGTGGAAAGACCCTCGAAGCTTGATTTAACAAAAAAATAGATTGTCCATGTGGATGACTCCAAGGTGTGTTAAATATGGAAAACGAGGTATGAGGTGGATATGTAAATATACTAGAAGCATAAATGACCCTTGATGATTGCAAAGATTGCCATGGTGGTGCTTGTATTGCAATATGGAAGCACCATGGGTTAGGAAAGAGCATAATAGTTTAAGTGTTGGTTGGCCCATAATTTAATAGCCATAAATAAGATTTCATTCATTTTTTACTTGGAGGTCAAGCACGTTAGCAAAGGAAAGGAATTAATTGGTACCTTTAGCAAAAGAATGTAGATCACGAACTTCGTTGTGATTAATATGTGTAAATAAGAATTGTAAGGACATGGGAGGAAATCAAGTAATGAAGGATGCAGATCATGATGAGAATCGTGATCTCATATGAATGAGCCATTGGAAGCTTGGTGTAACAAGGAAGCCACCCAAGCAAAAGATGACATGTCATACATGCATATGGTGTAAAAAACCATCTCAATTGGAAAAGTTATAGGATATGAAGCAACAACTTATATGTGAGAAGTTGAAGTGAATTGTGAGCTTCAACTCATCGAGGAAGCAATGATTAAGAATGCAACTCTAGAATGTGATTCATAAATGATGAATTGTGAACACGAAGTGCTCACGTAGCTCTGTCATCGCATTCATCTCTCCATGGTGGTGTTAGCTAGGGTTTAACCCTAACCACGTGCTCTTTCTTTGCATGTTCATGCTCTCTAGCGGTGGCGACCTCCCTCTCAGTGGCCAGGCTTGGATTGGCTTACCCTTCCCTCTCCTATAAGATGGATTATGCAATGAGTGACGATGACCCTCTCAACTTTCAGGGTTCAACGTCGATGTCTCCTTTAGTGACAATCACGTCTTCTCTCCTCAACGAATCTGTCTCCATTTTCAATGTTGATCCTTTTCATTATTTTGGTGTCTGCTCCCCACCTCCCTTCTCTAGAAATTTTGGTAGGCCCTCTTTTAGAGACATCGTGAAATCTTCTTCTAAGAGTTTGATGGTTCGGGAAGCTCGGACTATCATTGTTCCTTTGGTGAAAGGTGTTGTACCTAAGGTAATGATCTATAACTCAACTGCTCTGATTTGTCAGTTCATTGGTTTGTGGTCGCATCTAGTCGACCTACACAAATGGATCTAAGAACTATGACAACCCAATATTAAAGGAGAAGCGTTTATTTTTCCATGTGCAAAAGGGTTCTTTATTGTGATGTTTGATCATGTTGATAACAAGGATTTGGTTTTAAAAATGTGTTCCTGGTTCAGGGGAAAATCTGGTTTATGCATGAAACCATGGACTCCTTCCTTTGATCCAGTGACAGATACCTTGTACACGGCTCTGGTTTGGGTTAGACTTCCAAACCTGCCTCTGCACATTTGGGGTTTACCCTCTCTTCAAGCCATAGGAAATGCTCTTGGGAAATTCCACTACATAAGTGAGGAAACATAAAATTACAGACCTACCACTTATGCTCAAATATGTGTGGAAATAGATTTCAACAAAGGGTTCATGGCTAAAATAATCTTGACAGATGAAAGTTCTTCCTGGTCTCAAAAGTTAGATTATGAAAATGTTTCTTTTCGTTGCAGAGATTATTTTGAAACATGACATAAGCAAATTTATTGTTTGAAAAGACCAAGACAGGCCAAGAAACTCCAACATAAATCAACTTGGTGGGATCGTGCCAAATAAGAACATCAAATGATCAACAAGGATGAGATAGATGTCTCAGATCCGCCCATGCATGAGCCCAATTCAGAATCAGAAGAAAACAAGGACACCTCTTCCAAAAAGCAAGATGTAGATATGCATGATCATGTTAAAGAGAAAGTTGTTATCCCTCCATATCTCGACTAGGAAGCATTCAAAAATCTTGATCTGACACCACGAGATTCATTGGAACAATATCATTCTACTCCCTCAGATATGGTCTGAAAGGCAAGCTGGGTGGACCAAGTAGAAGAAGGGGAGACCCTTGAACAAAATGAACCTCCAGATCAAGGCATGCCAGGAATGGAGAGAGAGGCACCAAAATAATCGAAAAGAAAAGAAGCTTGGACTACATTAGTAAAGAAGAAAAAATCTTCCTTAGGAGCATAGACAACGATGACACGAAGTCGAACTTGTAATCCAATCTATAAATGTATTGTTTTTGTATATTGTTATGCAAGTGATTTGTTAAAATCTGTTAGGGACCTAACCTCCCTAACCCCTTACGTAGATAAAATAATATATTTTCCATGTAATAAAGGCCAACATTAGTTAACAAGGCTTATTTAATAAATGTGAACAAGTCAATGTAAGAAGACCTAATATAAGCTTCCACTTATAGAAAGATCTTCCTTTGAATGTTCGTTAGAAGATTAAATAAGAGTAGGAGGCATGAGAAAGCCTTGTCTTGAGATTTATTGTAATAGAGCCATGTTCTACCAAAGTTTTCCCCCTCGAAGAGGCAAGTGAACATTGATTTCTATCAATATACTCTCTAGTACCCAGATAATCGGGTAGTACGACTAAGGGTACAATTGAGCCTCCTTAGTTGGTGCCCTGAGATATTGGGTTGAGTATTGTTATTCAACCTCACACGTATATCAGAGAGCTATAACACAAGGCAAAACCTTATCCCTAGGCACCTTGAAAACTCTAACCTAGGGGGAACATATAAGACAAGGAACAAAAAGGATATTTTGGCAGCACAACCTTGCCTCATGCATTCTGGTTGTGAAATTACCACACATTTTTTGTTTGTTAAGAATTTAGGTATTTCAGCACTGCCGTATTATTCAGGTTGGAGTATAACTCCATAGGAGTAAAAAAAAATGTATGGGTCATGCCTGCAACCTTGTTTGAGACCAAGCCCATTGGATTCCCCTTTTCGCCCTGATCGTCGTGATACCTATCATTTTTAAACCTTTTGTTTACTCTATGGATCCATACCCTTCATGACACCCTTAATTCCCACTTATCCCATTCGCTTCCTCTTGTTTCCTTGATCGTAGTGGCCTCGAGGATGAAATCTGAGCCTAGGTCCTCATGGCTCGCCCCCAAACTTGGTCGGAAGCAACTATACTCGCCAAGGAGGCACATGTTAATGTTTATGCCATTATTATAGTTATTTGCATTTCAATAGATAACAGCAACATAAAGACAAGATCACTGAGAAATACACAATCACAAGAGACACAACATTTATCCTAGGAAACCCTCTAGGGGAAGAAAACCCAGCAAAACTTCCTTATTATAGATAGCCAATATAATGCCAAGAGATAACTCAAGCTAATACAGAAGATCCTCTCCAAAAGATGCACCACTCTCTCTCTTTCTTCTCCAACTGCAATTCTGAAACTTGTCTCTCAAATGAGCAAGTGAGTTGTGTGTCTGAGTAAGGCGTTGGCCTCTTTATTTATACAAGACTGGCACATGTGAAGTGTCTCTTCACTGGCAGGGCCAACTTCTCAAACTGGGTGGTTATAACAACCTTTAATATATTCTAGGGCCTCTTTAATATATGATGGGGCCAACTTCTTATTCTGCCTATTATAATTATCATTTGACCAATCCACAAAAGGGGATTTGGTCTTATTAAAACAACCAACATGATCAATCTACAATGGGGATTGATCCAATGAATAATATATCAGATAATAATGAGAATACACTTTGCAGTTACATTATTTCAACACTCCCCCTTAACAAGAAGGGTATTCTTCAACAGCATCAGGTGAGAGAGAGGTCTGCATCATCAGTGGCATCAGGAGGGCAACATCATTAATATCATCTTGGAGCACTGACTGGCATATCTATAAATCATCGAAAGTTTTCTTCATTGGCAGGCATCGTCATTCTCAAAGGAATGCAATCATCATCTGCATCAATATGGATCAGTATAAAACTAATACATCATCATCATCACGGCACGAGGTTGGCTCATCATCATCATACTAGAATGGATTTACATCACAGCTATCAAGCCATAAGCACAGTTCTAGTCTCATCTCATAGTCTTGCTTTACGTCACAGCAATAAAGCTGGAAGCAAGATACTCGTCCTGCTTTACGTCACAACCATAAGGTCGGAAGCAAGATGCTAGACTGGTTTTACATCATAGCTATCCAGCCGGAAGCACAATGCTAGCCTCATCTCATCATCTCGCTTTACGTCACAACCATAAGGTCGAAAGAAAGGTATGCGTTCTGCTTTACATCACAACTATCAGGTCGGAAGCAGGATACTAGACTAGCTTTACGTCACAACTATTTAGCCGGAAGCTCAGTACTAGTCTCATCACATCTTCTTGCTTTACGTCACAACCATAAGGTCGGAAGCAAGGAACACGTCATGTTTTACGTCACAACCGTCGGGTCGAAAGAAGGATACTAGACTGGCTTTACGTCACAACTATCTAGCCGGAAGCTCAATACTAGTCTCATCACATCATCTTGCTTTACGTCACAACCATAGGGTCGGAAGCAAGGTATATGTCCTGCTTTGTGTCACAACCATAAGGTCGGAAGCAGGGAATATCTCATCACAATAACTACTCCCCCTTTCAAGGAAGGTCCTTTCGGACTATGCCAAGCTTATCTCGGAAGTACTCAAACTTTACACGAGATAGGGGCTTGGTCAACACATCAACAACTTGTTCAACCATGCTAATGTACTGTAGCTTTATGGCTCCTCTCTGCACCATGTCACGGATGTAATGATATCGGATCTCTATGTGCTTCGACTTATCATGAAATACATGATTATCTGTCATCTTTATGCAGCTTTGGTTGTCACATAGGATCAAAGTTGCTTCCATCTCTAGGTCAAATAGACCGGTCAACAACTTTCGAAGCCATATAGCTTTGTAGCTAACAGAACACGCAACAATGTATTATGCTTCCGCTGTGTTGAGAGCAATGCTGGATTGCTTTCTACTTTTCCACGAGATCATGGCTAATCCCAAACTAAAACAACATCCAAAAGTGTTTTTCTTGTCAGCAATGCTTCCTGCCCAATCTGAATCAGTGTATCCACTCAATGTGAAATCATGATCTCCATCATAACTGAGACCACAATCTAATGTACCCTTAAGGTACCTCATCACATGTTTTGCAGCCACATTGTGAACATGTCTGAGCTCTACCAGAAACTGACTCAAGGTGTTCACGGCAAAACAAATGTCTGGTCTGGTGTTCATCAAGTACATCAGCGATCCAATAATCTGTCTGTACAAGGTGGCATTAATCGATTCTGACGAAGTATCGACCAACAGCTTCAATTTCGCTTCCATGGGTGTATTCATGGGCTTCCATTCCAACATGTCGAATCTCTTCAGGATTTGGACTGCATACTTCCCTTGGTTAAGGAAGATTCTCTCTGGACTCTGCCATACCTCAAGACCTAAGAAACAATGCATTAGGCCAAGGTCTTTCATTTCAAATTCTGAGGCAAGTCTCTTCTTACATTCAGTGATGAGCTTTTCTTCTCCAGTTAAGAATAAGTCATCCACATATAGCAATAATATCACTGGCTCATCGTTCATAACCTTGAAGTAGAGGTTAGAATCTACTTTCTTCTTGGTAAAGCCTAAGCTCGTCAAGAAACTGTATATATGGCCATACCAAGCTCTGGGAGCTTGCTTTAATCCGTATAAGGATTTCTTCAATTTACAGACATGAGACTTCTTGTCTTCAACTTCAAATCCTTGAGGTTGCTCTATATACACTTCCTCTTCGATGACACCATTTAGAAAGCTTGTCTTTACGTCCATCTGGTGTAACTTCCACTTCATCTTAGCTGCAACGGCTATGATGGTTCTGATCGAAGTGTATCTAGCTACAGGAGCGAATGTCTCTTCATAGTCAATGCCTTCTTTCTAAGAGAATCCCCGAACGACGAATCTTGCTTTATATTTTTCAATACTTCCATCAACAACATGTTTTATTTTGAAGAGCCATTTGGAGGATACCACATCTTTACTCGTTGGTCTGGGAACTATTTCCCATACATCATTCTTAATTATGGATTGGTATTCCTCTGTCATGGCATCTGCCCATTCTTTCATCTGAAAGGCTTCTTCAAAGCTGGTAGGCTCCTTCTCTAGGAGGTCACACATCAAAGCCATATAACTAGAAAATGACTTTGGTCTTTTCACCTGTCTCATGGTTCCTTGGGGAACACCATACTTATCCCCATCTTGAATAATCTCTATGGCCCAAGCTGGCTTTCTTTTATGGAGGATTGCCATCTGAAGTGGTTCTTGAAATTCCACTATATCATGATCTTCTGGAATTTCCTCATCAGGGGAAATTACGTCTTCCCTCACTGGTTCTGTGGCTCTGGGAAACTCCCTCTCTACAATTCTCGGGATTACAGGTTCCTCTTCACATACTTCTTCAATTTGGAATCTTATTGATTTCTTGAGCACTGCATCTTCATCAAAGGTCACATCCCTGCTAATCTCAATGTGGCAGTGACCTGGTATATAAATTCTGAAGGCCTTGGAGACCTCACAGTATCCCACAAATATTCCCTTCTTTCATGAAGGTTCCAGCTTGTTTCTCTTCTCTTTCGGTATATGAATAAATACTGGGCAGCCAAATATTTTAAGATGGCTTACCTCTGGCTTCTTTCCAGTGAACATCTCTTCTGGGGTCTTGAACCCAAGTGCACTATGGGATAATCGGTTTTGCACATTAACAACCGTCATTGTTGCTTCTACCCATAAGCACATAGGAAGATCTTGATCATGGATCATAGTCTTCACAACTTCCATTATCGTTCTGTTCTTTAGTTCAACTACACCCGTTTGTTGGGGATTGTAGGGAGTAGTGAGTTCCCTCTTGATCCCAACATCTCCGCAGATGTTCATGAACTCTTTTGAGGTGTATTCTCCTCCATTATCTAACCTGAGTATCTTAATCTTTCTTTTAGAAAGATTCTATATCAAGGCTTTGAATTCCTTGAACTTGTTGAACACTTCATCTTTAGATTTCAAGAGATACACCCAGGTCTTATGAGAATAATAATCAATGAATGATACATAGTATACATACCCACTAATGGAGAACGATGGAATTGGGCCACATACATCTAAATGAATGAGCTCTAGGACTCCTTCTGCTTTATTGTCTCTCTTCGGAAATGGGTTCTTGATGTTCTTCCCTTGTGCACATCCATTGCATACACCTTCATGGTCGACCTTGAGTTCTGGTAAACCTATGATCGCTTTGCATATGTATGGTAGCGCCTTGTAGTTGATGTGAGCTAATCTTCTATGCCAAAGTTCACATGAGTTTTCAATGGCGTGGGCCATGGCAGTTTCTGAGTGACCCATTAGTCTATACAAGCCATTTTCTTCACTTCCAATGATGATTGCTTCATTTATGGTTTATCCTTTAGCCCACATAAGAACTTCTCCATATATAAAGGCAACTCTGTAGCCTTTCTTTTCTAAGGCTGGAATGGAGAGTAGGTTCTTTTTCAAACCTGGTACATATAGTACATCCTTCATTTTTAATGAATTCCCTGAATTCAGTTTGTAGTTTGATTGTCCCACTCCCTTGATGGGATATTGGTAATTATCTCCAAGTGTCACTTTCTGAGAAAACTTCTTTTATGAAACACAAGAGAGAATGTTTTTCTTACCTATCATGTGCTTGGAGGCACCACTATCAATGAGCCACGTGTCCTCTCCATGTGTTACCGATCCTGAGAGGGTCGAGATTAAGACATAGTCTTTGATCTGTTCTCTTATCATCTTTGCAGGTGGCTCTTCATCTTCGACTGCATGGGCATGGTGCCTCTTATGTTTCCTCTTGTATTCTTCTCGTCTGGCTGGACATAATTTCTCAATGTGTCCCATCTTGTCACAATGATAACATTGTACAGATGAGTAGTCTCTGTCCCTTCGTTGTCCTCTCTTCTGAAATCTCCTTGGATTAGATTCTTTATTATTGAATTTGTTTGGCGGTTGAGGCTCTTTATGAGTCTCCTTGTGGAAGTAGGGTTTCTTCCTTCCTCTTTTGGTGTGAGTAGCTAGGGCTTGAACATCATCTCTTGCTACTAGCGCTTCACGGTTAGCTACTCTTGTTTCTTCTTGGATGCATTCTTCCCATAGACTATCAAACTTTAGTTTCTCCGTTCTGGCACATATCGTTCGGATGAATGCATCCCAAGGTCTTGTGAGACCATTTAGGGCCGTCATTATGAGCTCATCTTCGTCAATGGTGTCTCCAATCGCTTCTAACTGTTGTTTCAATTATGAAATTCTAGAGAAATATTCTTGGATCGTTTCTCCTTTCTGCATCCTCGTATTCTTTAGTTGAGTTCTTAGATTCATCTTCCCGTTTATGTTCTTTCCTTTGTACAGTCTTCTTAGGGCATCAAACATTTCTTTTGGAGTGTTCTTTGATGAAACATAAGGAATCAGGTGGTCTTTGATTGAATCTGCGATGATTCTTTGGGCCCTGATTGTGTCCTTTTGATGCTTTTCTTTCTCTACGGCATCTTCGAGTTCCGACACTTCTTCTTTGATGAATCTTGCTAGGTCATTCTTTGCAAGGATCAGGCCGATCCTGTACTTCCAGGCACAGAAGTTTTCCACGCCTTCCAGTTTGTCAACAAGCTTCGTGCTTGCAAACATCTTTTACCTGGAGCTAGGAAAATGACCAAAAAATGAAAGTGCTCAAAATCAAAATTTGAACTTACCAGGAGATGCGCTTGGCTGAGGTGAGTAGCCTGGTGTGCTTAGATTTGAGAAAATCCAACTTTTACCCTTCCAAACTTGATCTGCGGATTTCTGGACTGGTGCTTCTGGTTTTCTGGTACCTCTGGTACTCTGGTACTTCTGGTTCACTGGTTTTCTGGCACTTCTAGTACTTTTGTGAAACTAGGGTTTCACTTTTCGAGAGATCCACCCACTGAAAAGGTGCGTTGATGATGCCAAAGTAATCCTTGAGGGAGGGCACACTTTTCTAGATGGTTTTGGGGCTGAAAAGCTTCACCATCAAAAAGCCCTAATTTGCATGTACGACAACAGTGACGTTTT
>ML790698.1:218283-229848 GCA_009831015.1 Picea engelmannii
TTCAGCTTGGCTCTGATACCATGTTAATGTTTATGCCATTATTATAGTTCTTTGCATTTCAATAGATAACAACAACATAAAGACAAGATCACTGAGAAATACACAATCAAAAGAGACACAACATTTATTCTGGGAAAGCCTCTAGGGGAAGAAAACCCAACAAAACTTCCTTATTATAGATAGCCAATACAATGCTAAGAGATAACTCAAGCTAATACAGAAGATCCTCTCCAAAAGATGCGCCACTCTCTCTCTTTCTTCTCCAACTGCAATTCCGAAACTTGTCTCTCAAATGAGCAAGTGAGTTGTGTGTCTAAGTGAGGCGTTGGCCTCTTTATTTATACAAGACTGGAACGTGTGAAGTGTCTCTTCACTAGCAGGGCTGACTTCTCAAATTGGGTGGTTATAACCACCTTTAATATATTATGGGGCCTCTTTAATATCTGATGGGTCCGACTTCTTATTTTTCCTATTATAATTATCATTTGACCAATCCGCAAGAGGGGATTTGGTCCTATTAAAATAGTCGACATGATCAATCCATAATGGGGATTGACCCAATGAATAATATATCAGATAATAATGAGAATACAATTTGCAGTTACATTATTTCAACAACACAATAGGTCATCTTTACCCAAAACAAAAAACCTACTTTTATTCCCCACCCTGGACCCCCTAATCTTGCCCCTTCGACCACTCCTCTCAAGGTCCAAAAATTAACATGGGCATAAATGGTTGAACACCCACTCAAGGGTCTTTGTTATAATTGTGATGAGAAATACTTTCCTGGGCACAATTGTAAAGAACATAAACTTTTTATGGTCATTTCAGAGGATGTTGTTGATGAAGATGTTGAGGTTTCACCTGAAGCAGCGCTACCTCAAGTAGTTGATCTTACATCGCCCTCTAATCCTCTAGAAGTTGAACCATCGATTTCACTAAATGTTCTCACTAGTTTTTCTGCTTTCTAAACCCTCAAGTTGATTGGTTACATTAAGCACAAGAAAGTCATCATCCTAGTTGACAGTGACAACACTCATAATTTCATTCATCATCGCCTTGGCCAAGAGATCAATTGATATATTCATGTTGTCAACAATTTTCAAATCATGATTTCCAATGGTGGTTCCATGAAATGTGGGGGGCGTTGTGAAAATGTGCGCCTACAAATTGGTGAGTATAACTTGAAATCTCACATGTTTTCTATTGACATGGGTGGTTGTGACATTGTGCTTCATGTTGAATGGCTAGCACTCTCAGCCCCATAACCATAGATTTTAAGGCTTTAACCATGCAATTCCAACAGGAAGGCCAACAATATAAATTCCAAGGCATTACATCAAGCTCTCAAAAGATCATCAACTCCCATTGCATGGAAAAGTTACTCAAAAAAGGTCATTCTGGCATCATTTCCCAACTCCATTCCATTCAAGTAGTCGAGACACCCTTTGTGCACCCGGACCTTCAATCTATCCTTTCCCAACATCACATTGTTTTCCAAACTCCCCGAGGCCTACCCCCTTCCCACGACAACCATGACCATTCCATTCCTTTAATCTCGAACAATCTTCCTCCCAATGTTCACCCTTATTGTCATCCCTTTGCTCAAAAAAATGAAATTGAGAAAATTGTCCAAGAATTGTTAGACATAGGAGTTATATGTCCCAGTACTAGCCCCTGTTCTTCTCCTGTAATCATGGTCCTCAAGAAGGAAGGCACTTGCCGCATGTGTCCTGATTTTCATGCCCTCAACAAACTTACCATCAAGGACAAATTTCCCATTCTTGTCATAGATGAACTTTTGGATGAACTCAGTGGGGCTCAATACTTTACCAAACTTGACCTACGTTCTAGCTACCACCAGATACATATGAAAGAGGAAGACATTCCCAAGAATGCATTTCGCACTCATGCGGGCCACTATGAGTTCTTGGTCATCCCTTTTGGTATATGTAATGCCCTCTCCAGTTTCCAAAGTCTCGTGAATCATGTCTTTCATCCTTTCCTCCATCACTTTGTGTTAGTTTTCTTTGATGATATTCTCATCTATAGTAAAACGTGGCAAGCCCATCTCACTCACGTGGATCAAGTTCTCCATGTCCTCTCCAAGCACAAACTTTTCCTTAAACAATCTAAATGTGCTTTTGGCGTCTCTGAAGTTGAGTACATGGGTCGTATTGTTGGCAAGGATGGTGTAAGGGTGGATCCTAAGAAAATTGAAGCTATGAAGAATTGGCCTCACCCTAAAACTCTTACAAGTATGTGTGCTTTCCTATATTTAACGAGATATTATTGTAAGTTTGTTCAAAATTGTGGAATTTTTTTGGCTCCCCGAATAACTCTCCTTAAAACAAATGCTTTCAGTTGGACTCCAACAACTGACCAATCCTTCCAAGCCTTGAAAGAAGTTGTGTGCATTACTCCTATATTGGCCCTCCCTGACTTCACTAAGACCTTTGTTCTAGAATGTGATGCATCAGGGAGAGGAATTGAGGCAGTCCTCATGCAAGATGGAAGCCCTTTGGCTTTCACTAGTAAACAGTTGTTGAAGCGACATTTGAGCCAATCGATCTATGAAAAGGAAACATTGGCTATTTTGCATGCAATGGATCTATGGTGCCCTTATTTATTGGGACACCGCTTCCAAATTAAAACAGACCATCAAAGCCTCAAGTACTTCCCGGAACAATGAATTTCATCCCTAGAGCAATAAAAATGGGTGACCAATCTATTTGGATAAGATTATGAGACAATTTGGACAGATATTTCTATGTATTTCATTGTTGGCTTACCCAAATCAAACAATAAGTCAGTCACCACGGTGGTAGTGGATCATCTTCCAAATATGCTCTTTTTTGTGCTCTTCAACACCCGTGCACAACATCTAGAGTGGCTCATTTTTTTATGGATAATATATTCAAACTCCATGGAATGCCTCATTCTATTGTTTATGATTGTGATCCAACTTTTACCAACAATTTCTAACAAGAATTATTCGGGCTCCAGGGATCCCAATTGCATCTCAACACAACCTATCATCCTTAGACTGATCGCTAAACAAAAGCGGTCAACAAGTGTTTGGAAACATATTTGAGGTGTTTTGTGTCTGACATACAACATCAGTGGGTTCAATGGTTACCCCTAGCTGAATGGTGTACAATACCTCCTACCATACTGCCACTCACATGACTCCCTTTGAAGTAGTCTATGGATAGAAGCCACCATCAATTCTCCCATACATGTTGGGTGTCTCCAAGGTTCAGGAGGTGGACCGCAATCTTATAGTACGCATGACCATTCTTCATACTCTCAAAGAAAATTTGGTCATGGCTCAGAATTGCATGAAGCAACATGCATATCAGGTTCATTTTTAACGTTGATTTGTTGAAGGGGATGAGGTGTTTCTATGTCTACAACCATACAAGTAGACTTGACTAAAATCCCTACAGTGCCATAAACTTTACCCCAATTTTTATGGTCCTTATACTATTCTCAAACGCGTGGGGCCAATGGCCTATTAGTTAGTCTTGCCGAGTCACTCCAAGTTGCGTTATGTTTTTCATGTCTCATGCTTGAAGAAAGTGATTG
This sequence comes from Picea engelmannii, assembly GCA_009831015.1. Lineage (NCBI taxonomy): Eukaryota > Viridiplantae > Streptophyta > Pinopsida > Pinales > Pinaceae > Picea > Picea engelmannii. The sequence goes on from ML790698.1 coordinate 221,875, forward strand.
GCACCAAGTGCCACACCCAGACCAGTATACTAGAGTTGGATGAAGAAGGTTCCATTTGGTTGCAGCCACAAGCCGTATTGGACCAACGTGAGCGTCGTCTCCGTCAGCACACCATCTAGGAAGTGTTAGCTCAATGGAAGGATACTCCACCAGAAGAAGCCACCTGGGAGTTGGCTACCATTCTGCAACAATTTCCTCATCTTAAGCCTTGAGGACAAGGCTCTTTTTCAAGGGGGAGGGTATGTTGGGGACCTGACCTCCCTAACCCCTCACGTAGATAGAATAATATATTTTCCATGTAATAAAGGTTGGCATTAGTTAATAAGGCCTATTTAATAAATGTGAACAAGTCAATGTAAGAAGACCTAATAGAAGCTTTCGCTTCTAGAAAGATCTTCCTCTAGAATGTTCTTTAGAAGATATAATTAGTAAAAATAAGAGTAGGAGGCATGAGAAAGCCTTGTCTTGAGATTTATTGTAATATAGCTTTGCTCTGCTGGAGGTTGCCCCCTTGAAGAGGTAAGCGAACATTACTTTCTTTCAATAAAGGTATTATTGTTGGTATTGTTATTCTCAATATTTTACTGTTCCATTTGTATTTGTTGAATATTTATGTTTTTGCATATTACATTACGCTTGGTACCTTACAAAATCTACTCATGCAAGAAATTTTATAATGCAGTTAGTTCAATTACAACCTCCGTCAACCTTTTGATGTGTTGTATGACTCCTTTTGTAACCTCAGATAAATGCTTAAGCTTAATGAAGCTTAGCACTACGTAATAAGTTGTTTGCTCTGGCACAACCTCCCTTTTTAATAAATACAATTCTAGTTTCTTTAAAAAAAAATGATGAAAAACAAGGTTATGCTTGTCCTGGGCTTGCTTAAGAAAAAGAAAGAGCAATTGCCACGAGAAAATGGAATTTGCAAGCAACCAAAGATATTGGGGAAGTTGCAAGATGATGAAGAATTGGTGCAATAGTAAATGTTGGACATGGCCAATAAGGCATATATAACAATATGGGAGTTTCTCACATTAATTTCAATTTATCTATTGAAAAAGTTGCATGTTGTTAACAACGTAGACAAGACGTTTTTGTATATAAATATTGAATTCCTACTTGGATGAGAAACCCATAGCCGATGACTCTTGTGTGATTGGTAGTATGTCGAAGAATTGATTTAGTTATAACCTTAAGGAAAGCCCTTGCCATGCATATGGAAATGGAAAGGAGTCTCCTTGACTTATATCTTGTGTGTATTTATTTGGGTTGAGAAATGTGATTATGTGTGAACTATTGATGCATATAAATGTTGTTAAATGCAATAGGTCGTATACATTAAAATGCACATGTCAAAGTATGCATGTGCTAAAAAATAAATGTGTGTGGTTGTGCACATAAATGGTTACAAGTGTGTATGTTATTATGAATTAACTAAACATGGTATGCCATTGGTTGTGTAATTAGGTATGGTGGAGGACATTTGTTAAGAGGTTGATGAAGGGATGTTGTATTCTCCCACAAAACATCACCAAAGCATGTAACATCAAGGATAATTATGGTATCCACATAGGAATGGTGAACCATACCAATCTTGTACCCGTGTAATGAAGGGAATCTAGGTAATAATTTCTTTAATTATGCTTGATATCACACGATTGGTGATATCTATAGGCACAAAGGTGGTTGATAACCAATTGGGGGTATGGTAAAGGAGGCCTTGCTTATGTGAATTTGTTGAATCCATTGATTCATGCATGTTGGTTTGAGTTGGTTATGAGATCATAGGCAAGGAAAGTGAGCATTTATGCCCAAAATGTGAAAGGGAACAACCATGTGTGAAAATTGTGTCGTCAATGGGCTTGTGAGAACCTAGAATCATTGTGCCATTGTCAAATGGTCTCCTCGACACTTGTATTATTGTAACCTTCTTGCATGCACTAAAGAGCATTGGAAGGGGAATAATATTATCTGGGGACTATTGAGCGGTGAAACAAAAGATCTTCCCTTGTGTTGTGTTTGGTTGAAACGAAAGGTGTCTAGATGGTTAATTGAGTGTTTGTGAAGTGTTTGGAATATGTGCCCAACATTTCCTACAACATGTCACATGAGATCATATGATTTGATAATATGGCATTCTTGAACTAATGTGAGTGTGCATTAAGTGAACCATGTGAACTATGTGATTGTGCAAGGTTGTGGTTATGCATACATGTATCTTTGCACACATGCTTGATTGTGCTTATACTTTCACAATGTTTGAATGCATTGTGGAAATGCACGGTTGTGAAATTATTGTAGATACATTGAAGAATGTTTCATTGTAGTTAAAAACGTGAACCACTAAAAATGATTGAATTATTGGTGTGTCATAATTTTGGGATTATTTAATGTGTTGTTGTAATTGTATAAATGAATGGATTGTATGCATGAATATGTATTTTGTTGAACACTAATCTGTCGAGAAGGATAAGAGCGCAAGTAGAACAGTCTTGGATATGGACAATGATAGTAAGTCCACAATGAAGACTAGGACTATTGCGTACAAGCTTAAAAGCGAAGCATTATGAGAAAGTTCTTATAATAGTTGTATTTGACATAGGTGAGATGATGTATCTATCTATTAAAGACACATGATGCTATTGAAATTTTGGGGAGAATGTAATTGTGCTAACACTGGAACCTTGCACTAACCCTTGATCATTTTCAACTAGTGAATGGTTTGAGTTGCTCGTGTGGTTGGCACGAGAACTCCAAAGGATGATAGTCTTCTTGCTTACACTATATGGGTTGGATTTGTTCATGCACTGAGTTTGCAAAGATGGGAATTGTCTAGGTGTATTGGACAGTTGTGAAGAGTGGTAGTATGGATGAATATGTGTTGTTGATATTCATCAAACACAATGACTTGGATTAAGAAAAAACATACTCTCTGGGGTGTCAAAGAAAGAAAATATGCAAAACCTCAACCATGGCAACCATGTGAAGTGGGTACATATTCATAATCAATAGTTTGTTGGCATTGCATACTTCATCTCCCATGATGAATATATGTGCTTTGGATGTGAATTGGGAAATTCATGTTGCCTGGGAATGGCAATGGTAGGTATGTCATTTTTTAACAATTGTTATAGATATATGCTCATTTATGGCAATAAGGCAATGAGAGCGGAATGGGGAGGAAAGTGACTTGACCTTGTGGACAAGTGGCATCTTAAGGAGCCTTTGATATTTCATTCTTGTTTCCATTTGCCCATTCCTTGAGAGTTTCTTGTTCTTGATTGAACATGCATGCAACGACCTCACGTGGGCATGCAAGATCACTCTAACAAAACATTGGAATTGAGTTTGGGAATCATTATTTACCGTTATGGGCTATGCTAGAAGAATCCTCTTCATTATGGAGGGGTTGGCAATTATGGACCAAGGTGAACAATTCTCCATCATTCATTCTTTATGGACCATCCTTTGGGAAAAAGAGGGAGTTGTTGTTGTTCCATTACTTAAGTTGACATGTTGATGAGAGGAAATACATGGGATTTCAATATTGTTGTGAGAGACACAACATCATCAAGAACCGTGGAGTTAAGGACAATAGTGTCCTTATTGCCTAACCTTTTCAAGTCTCCTAAGAGGTAAATTGCATTTGAACTCTTCCTTCACAAAGTTAATGGACAAACTTGACTCACAAAGGGTTGTTTAATAGAGAAAGGGGATGTTTGTGTTATGTTTTTTTTTTTTAACAAAAACTGGGAAATACATATTAAAAGTGTGGATGAATCCACTGATTTACAAAAAAGGGGGCCATTAAGGGCCTTCAAAAAGTACAGACTTTGACATCTGGAGGTTTTGAAACAAAATTGATTTTCATAGTGTCCTCCTTCCCTAGCTAAACTGCTATGTTTGTATTTCACATAATACAATCGATAAAAGACTCTGTTGATATATATCGCAAAACAAAACATGGCAATTGAAAATTGAAAGGGCTCAACTACCCGATTCCATTTTGATATGTTGTTGCTCCCAAATTACTTTTGGGTGGGGCTCGTTGAGGTCCAAAATTTGGTTTACTGAGACTGAGTTTTCATTTTTGGACGGTCCCTAGTCGCTTTCTGGATTGCTTGGCTGCTGTTGTGCTCTTTCAAGCTGATCCAAACGACGTTGCATTATCTCCATGTTGCTACGTTGTTCCTCGATCTGGCTCCTTTGGGCATAGCTTTCATCTTGAAGCCTTTCAATCAGGTGCCTGTGTTGAGAAAGAGTTTCAAGTTCAAACATCATAGTGGAACTAACAGCTCCCAACTGAATTCTCATCCTGTGATAGCCCATGCATTCTTCCTCGGTGTCCAGCTGACTAGATTCCACGAAAAGGCCTTTGCCACCCTGCATATCTCCAATCGCTGAGGTGCTTTGAATCCTCCAAGATGTGTCCAATCTGTTGGGGGGGGCGCAAGGGTGCAGCGAAATGGGGGAATTGTGGAGGGGAGAGAGAAAGGGCGGGTCCAAAAAATCTAGAGTCCACAGAAGCCACTGGAAAAGCGAATTGGGGAAACTGTGTAGAAGAGAGAGAAAGGGTGGGCCCAGAAAGCCTAGTGTCCACATAAGCCACTAGAAAAGGTTTTGAGTGGAACAAAGACGAAACAGAGTGCGGTGGGTGAGAAGAGTCAAAACCAGACGAGGAGGAGCTCCAAAGCATTGGAGGGTGATAAACAAAGACAGTTGAGGCCATTGAGATACGATATGGGCGAAACGTACGCTAGGCGAAGGGCAAAGTGAGGAATTCAGGGGGAGGCAAGGAGGAACCCATAAGCACTGAGGGAAGAAAAACTAAAAGATGAAGGAGTGACCAAATAGACTTACAAAAACCACAATACGACTTTTCCCCTGCAAGGACGAGTACATGCCAAAAATCCCCCATGTTTAGATTAATGTTGGGTTCGTGCCAACCCGAAAGGTCGTTGAATCTGCCTTGTGTGATGTACCTGAGAACTCCATGTTTCCAAGCTTGGATACGAAACTAGCGTCACCTTGACGCATTATCTATGTATCTGGGTTGTCGCACGCCTTGTCCATCTGTGTTGGAGCCTTCATTCCTTGTGTTCCCATGAGCGCAGAAGGACGATACGCTTGATCACCCAGAACCATGATGGATCCAACACCAAGACTGTTAGATGTCGCTGCGCAATGGCCGATGGGACTTGCGATCCGTTCCCTCCTCCTTCTCCCACAAGCGTTGGATTATTCCAATGTTTAAACCACATGCCCTTTGCTACTCTGGTGTTTGTGTGTCTTGTCCACCTGTCCTTGTGTGCGCTGGAGCCCCAAAAAGCCCCACCCCCAACCTTTTCCGCGTGTCTAGTCCAACTGTCCTTGCATGCATTGGGGTCCCAATAAGCCCCACCCCCAACCTGTGCGCGTTGGATCCCGGTCATGTAGCGCATTAGGTTAAGGGGGCTAATGCTTAAATACCTTCCACGCCTAAAGTTCTAGGTGGTTTCCCAATGGCTTCATTCGCCATATTTTCTACTGCCTTGTTATGCTCTCTTAGTATGTGGTAAAGTGTTAGCTTGATGGTCTGAGAGTCGACTCGTATTCAGTCAATTATTCATTTTAGGCTTAAGTTTTTTGGGTCTGTCCCCTGAACCATCATCCTTATAATAGTCTTGGAGTCGCCTAGGACAATTATATTGGTAATTTGGTGGGTCTTTGCTAGCTAGAGGCCTTTTAGAAACGCATAAGCCTCAACTTTGTTATTGGTGTCTTTCCCGAGATTCCAATAGTAATTTAAGATTCCTTTTCCTCCGATCTCGTAGAGAACCCCCCGCACCTGCCTCCCTTGATGTTTGTGTTATGTTGGAAGGAAGACGAGTCTGTAATATTTGAGAACTGGCTATTGTGATTGGAGTGCACATCTTGAAATAAAAAACCCTGATTATGTTGAAGACTAGGTTGAAAATCATGAATGGGTGTTAAAGTTGCCAATTTGCCTATGTTCTTTCATTACCTGACTTGGGGGTGGTACTTTCATGAGATGGTGCTTATGGATGGGAGGAAAATCACTCCTATTGAGCCATTTTCCCCAAGTGCTTCATTATCATATAAGTATTTATGTCATTATTCTTTATATGTTGAGAATGTTTATATTAGTTGTTGTTGTGCATGAAGATTGAGTATTTGAATTGGCAAATGCTAGTATGGTTTTGATAGTGACCCAAGAAGATGTTGTGAGTTGTGTATAAAGTATTTGCATGTACATTTTAACGTTGTTACATCCATCAATTTTGGTTGAAGATTGCAAAAAACAACCTGTGTGGTAATAAAGTTGCACACATTCCAATTGCATGGAATTGGCATTGTGGGAATCATTGAAGATTCTAGAATAACAATAATATTGATATTTATTGTATATGTGTATAAATGGGATGTGATGTTGTGGGAAATGCCAATGGGCATGCGTAAATTACCAAGAAGGTGAATTTGGAAAAGATGTGATGTATCAATACCATTCATAGAAGCTAATTGTACTATATATTTGAACTATGCCATGGAACGATAAAAAAGATGGAAGATTTATGTTAAGCATGCATGTAGTTAATTGTTGTTGAGTAGTTATAGATATTGTTGAGTATGCATGTTTACATTTTGCTACAATGTTAATTTTGTATATGTATGTGTATATAAAATCAGTCATGGGGTTGTTGAAGTTGATTTGGACTCACATCAAGCAAATTTGAGTTGGGAAGAATAAAATATATTTTAATAAAGTGCTTTGACAACTGAGGGAGGTGGGTCTAGGTATATTGCTACATATCTTGCCAACCACAATAGCAATTGGTAACCCCAAGGGACTCAATGAGATTTGAGCTTGTGACTGAAGGCCTCCTCATCAATATCATACCTTGGGCAGATGGTTCAACTGATTGAGCTAACTCTTAGGGATGACCTAAATTATTTATATATGTACACACTTTTTTATTGCTTCGAGAGACACATTCTACAACTCGATATGGGAGAGATGTGTAACATGGGTAATAATGACATTAACATAAGTAGACTCTCTATGTGGGAAAAAATACAGTACTTATACTTTAATATTAAATTAACAATGATATAACATTACGTTCAATATTAGTTTGTTAAATTTAAACCAACTTAGATCCATCTTAATCAAGGATTTATCAAGAGATGAGAGGGATGAAACCCCTTAATGTGTAAACCTTAAGGTTTTGCACTGTTAAAATGGTTGTACCCTAAGAGATTGATATGCGTAAACCCTGAGGTTTTGCATTATCAAAATAAATGTACCTCTAGAGATTTGATCCCTCTCAATGCTCGGTAAATCTAAATATAAAATCGATTTAAACTAGTTTTTATATGCATTAAAAATACTTGATATTAATGTTTTGAATTAGAGGGTTTAAAAAAAATATGGATTTTATGGTTTGAATTAGAGATGTGTAATGTGAGTAATGTTATGTCAACATAAGTACACTTTTTAGATGGAAAAAAAACACAATACTTGTATTTTAATTCTAAATTAATAACAATACAATATTATGTTCATTGAATTTATATATAAGATATAAATGAGTTTGCTAAATATAAACCAACTTAGATCCATCTTAACCAAGGAACTATAAGAGTTGAGAGGGATAAAATCCCTTTATGTGTAAACCTTGAGGTTTTGCATCATAAAAATGGTTGTATCCCAAGAGATTAATATGTGTAAACCTTGGGAGAAGACTATGGAACAAGTGAAACACCCCATTTCTTATTACCTTGGCCAGAATCTAGCAAACAAAAATTTATACAATATGATCAATCTATTGTTCAAATTGCAATTATAGCAATTACAATCTGATCAATCTATTGTTCAAATTGCAATTAAGAAGCCATGAAACATGCCTAGATTGTAGTTTTGAAATGCCCAGATTATAGATTTAAGAATATTGCATTTTTTAGTTGCCAAAT
>ML790698.1:234141-260347 GCA_009831015.1 Picea engelmannii
GTGCAAACTTTACTTCCCATGTTGGACGAAGAAGGCAGAATAATTTTAGAACCAGAAGCCATTATTGCCTCTAGAGAAAAGAAGTTACGATCTCGCATAATCAAAGAATATCTCATCAAATGGAAAAACCTTCCAGCGGAAGACGCAGCATGGGAGTCCAAACATTTTTGTCAATTACACCCGTCGTTACCAATGCTTTGAGGACAAAGCATTCTTAAAGAGGAAGGCAATGTTATGAACATAAATACATATAAATAAATGTTCATAAACATAATAATTAATTAGTAAATAGCTAGTAATAGTAATTAGTAATAATGAAAGGACATGTTCTCCAAAAGACATGTCTAGTGGTGAAAGGGCACCCCTGTGTGGGTATATAAACAAGCCCTCCTTCTCAATTGTAAATCATCATTTTTATCATATCTCTTATCAATTATTTATATTTTATACATTATTATACAGTTGCATTCCTGGTTATTTATTACACATATGGTGTAAAAAACCATCTCAATTGGAAAAGTTATAGGATATGAAGCAACAACTTATATGTGAGAAGTTGAAGTGAATTGTGAGCTTCAACTCATCAAGGAAGCAATGACTAAGAATGCAACTCTAGAATGTGATTCATAAATGATGAATTGTGAACAAGAAGTGCTTACGTAGCTCTGTCATCGCATTCAACTCTCCATGGTGGTGTTAGCTAGGGTTTAACCCTAACCGTGTGCTCTTTCTTTGCATGTTCATGCTCTCTAGCGGTGGCGACCTGCCTCTCGGTAGCCAGGCTTGGATTGGCTTACCCTTCTCTTTCCTGTAAGACATATTATGCAATGAGTGACGATGACCCTCTCAACTTTCAGAGTTCAATGTCGATGTCTCCTTTAGTGACAATCACGTCTTCTCTCCTCAACGAATCTGTCTCCATTTTCAATGTTGATCCTTTGCATTCTTTTGGTGTCTCCTCCCCACCTCCCTCCTCTAGAAATTTTTGTAGGCCCTCTTTTAGAGACATTGTGAAATCTTCTTCTAAGAGTTTGATGGTTCAGGAAGCTCTGACTATCATTGTTCCTTTGGTGAAAGGTGTTGTACCTAAGGCAATGATCTATAACTCAACTACTCTGATTTGTCAGTTCATTGGTTTATGGTCGCATCTAGTCGACCTACACAAATGGATCTAAGAACTATGACAACCCAAGATTAAAGGAGAAGCGTTTATTTTTCCATGTGCAAAAGGGTTCTTTATTGTGATGTTTGATCATGTTGATAACAAGGATTTGGTTTTAAAAATGTGTTACTGGTTCAGGGGAAAACCTGGTTTATGCATGAAACCATGGACTCCTTCCTTTGATCCAGTGACAGATACCTTGTACATGGCTCTGGTTTGGGTTAGACTTCCAAACTTGCCTCTGCACATTTGGGGTTTACCCTCTCTTCAAGCCATACAAAATGTTATTGGGAAATTCCACTACATAAGTGAGGAAACATAAAATTACAGACCTACCACTTATGCTCAAATATGTGTGGAAATAGATTTCAACAAAGGGTTCATGGCTAAAATAATCTTGACAGATGAAAGTTCTTCCTGGTCTCAAAAGTTAGATTATGAAAATGTTTCTTTTCGTTGCAGAGATTATTTTGAAACATGACATAAGCAAACTTATTGTTTGAAAAGACCAAGGCAGGCCAAGAAACTCCAACATAAATCAACTTGGTGGGATGGTGCCAAATAAGAACATCAAATGATCAACAAGGATGAGCTAGATGCCTCAGATCCGCCCATGCATGAGCCCAATTCAAAATCAGAAGAAAACATGGACACCTCTTCCAAAAAGCAAGATGTAGATATGCATGATCGTGTTAAAGAGAAAATTGTTATCCCTCCATATCTCGACTAGGAAGCATTCAAAAATCTTGATCTGACACCACGAGATTCATTGGAATAATATCATTCTACTCCCTCGGATATGGTATGAAAGGCAAGTTGGGTGGACCAAGTAGAAGAAGGGGAGACCCTTGAACAAAATGAACCTCCAGATCAAGGCATGCCAGGAATGGAGGGAGAGGCACCAAAATAATCGAAAAGAAAAGAAGCTTGGACTACATTAGTAAAGAAGAAAAAATCTTCCTTAGGAGCATAGACAACGATGACACGAAGCCGAACTTGTAATCCAATCTAGAAATGTATTGTTTTTGTATATTGTTATGCAAGTGATTTGTTAAAATCTGTTAGGGACCTAACCTCCCTAACCCCTTACGTAGATAAAATAATATATTTTCCATATAATAAAGGCCAACATTAGTTAACAAGGCTTATTTAATAAATGTAAGAAGACATAATAGAAGCTTCCACTTATAGAAAGATCTTCCTCTTGAATGTTCGTTAGAAGATTAAATAAGAGTAGGAGGCATGAGAAAGCCTTGTCTTGAGATTTATTGTAATAGAGCTATGTTCTACCGAAGTTTCCCCCCTCGAAGAGGCAAGTGAACATTGATTTCTATCAATATACTCTCTAGTACCCAGATAATCGGGTAGTACGACCAAGGGTACAGTTGAGCCTCCTTAGTTGGTGCCCTGAGATATTGGGTTGAGTATTGTTATTCAACCTCACACGTATATCAGAGAGCTATAACACAAGGCAAACCCTTATCCCTAGGCACCTTGAAAACTCTAACCTAGGGGGAACATACAAGACAAGGAACAAAAAGGATATTTTGGCAGCACAACCTTGCCTCATGCATTCTGGTTGCGAAATTACCACACATTTTTTGTTTGTTAAGAATTTAGGTATTTCAACACTGCAGTATTATTCAAGTTGGAGTATAACTCCATAGGAGTAAAAAAAAATGTATGGGTCTTGCATGCAACCTTGTTTGAGACATAGCCCATTGGATTTCCCTTTTCACCCTGATAGTTGTGATACCTATCATTTTTAAACCTTTTTTTACTCTATGGATCCATACCCTTCCCGACACCCTTAATTCCCACTTATCCCATTCGCTTCCTCTTGTTTCCTTAATCGTAGTGGCCTCGAGGATGAAATCTGAGCACAGGTCCTCGTGGCTCACCCCCAAACTTGGTTGGAAGCAACCAAACGTGCCAAGGAGGCACATGTTAATGTTTACGCCATTATTATAGTTCTTTGCATTTTAATAGATAACAACAACATAAAGACAAGATCACTGAGAAATACACAATCACAAGAGACACAACATTTATCTTGGGAAACCCTCTAGGGGAAGAAAACCCAGCAAAACTTCCTTATTATAGATAGCCAATACAATGCCAAGAGATAACTCAAGCTAATACAGAAGATCCTCTCCAAAAGATGTGCCACTCTCTCTCTTTCTTCTCCAATTGCAATTCTGAAACTTGTCTCTCAAATAAGCAAGTGAGTTGTGTGTCTAAGTGAGGCGCTAGCCCCTTTATTTATACAAGACTAGCACGTGTGAAGTGTCTCTTCACTGGCAGGGCCGACTTCTCAAACTGGGTGGTTATAACCACCTTTAATATATTATGGGGCCTCTTTAATATATGTTGGGGCCAACTTCTTATTCTACCTATTATAATTATCATTTGATCAATCCGCAAAAGGGGATTTGGTCCTATTAAAATAGCCGACATGATCAATCCACAATGGGGATTGATCCAATGAATAATATATCAGATAATAATGAGAATACACTTTGCAGTTACATTATTTCAACACTCCCCCTTAACAAGAAGGGTATTCTTCAACAGCATCAGGTGAGAGAGAAGTTTGCATCATTAGCGGCATCAGGAGGGCAGCATCATTAATATCATCTTGGAGCACTGACTGGCATATCTATAAATCATCGAAAGTTTTCTTCATTGGCAGACATCGTCATTCTCAAAGGAATGCAATCATCATCTGCATCAATATGGATTAGTATAAAACTAATACATCATCATCATCACAGCACGAGGCTGGCTCATCATCATCATAATAGAATGGCTTTACGTCACATCTATCAAGCCGAAAGCACAGTTCTAGTCTCGTCTCATAGTCTTGCTTTATGTCACAACAATAAAGTTGGAAGCATGATACTTGTCCTGCTTTACGTCACAACCATAAGGTCAGACGCAGGATGCTAGACTGGCTTTACGTCATAGCTATCCAACCGGAAGCACAGTGCTAGCCTCATCTCATCATCTCGCTTTACATCACAACCATAAGGTCGGAAGCAAGGTATACGTCCTGCTTGACGTCACAACCATCAGGTCGGAAGCAAGATACTAGACTGGCTTTACGTCACAACTATTTAGCTGGAAGCTCAGTACTAGTCTCATCACATCTTCTTGCTTTACATCACAACCATAAGGTCGGAAGCAAGGAACACGTCCTGCTTTACATCACAACCATCAGGTCGGAAGCAGGATACTAGACCGGCTTTATGTCACATCTATCTAGTCGGAAGATCAGTACTAGTCTCATCACATCATCTTGCTTTACGTCACAACCATAGGGTCGGAAGCAAGGTATACGTCCTCGTTTGTGTCACAACCATAAGGTCGGAAGTAGGGAATATCTCATCACATCAACTACTCCCCCTTTCGAGGACGGTCCTTTCGGACTATGCCAAGCTTATCTCGGAAGTACTCAAACTTTACATGAGATAGGGGCTTGGTCGACACATCAACAACTTGTTCATCCGTGCTAATGTACTGGAGCTTTATGGTTCCTCTCTGCACCATGTCATGGATGTAATGATATCAAATCTCTACGTGCTTTGACTTATCATGAAATACAGGATTCTTTGTCATCTTTATGCAGCTTTGGTTGTCACATAGGATCGAGGTTGCTTCCATCTCTAGGTCAAATAGATCGGTCAGCAACTTTCGAAGCCATATAGCTTCGCAACTAGCATAACATGCAACAATGTAGTCTACTTCCACTATGCTGAGAGCAATGCTAGATTGCTTTCTACTTTGCCACGAGATCATGGCTGATCCCAAACTGAAACAACATCTAGAAGTGTTTTTCCTGTCAACAACGCTTCCTGCCCAATCTGAATCAGTGTATCCACTCAATGTGAAATCATGATCTTCGTCATAACTGAGACCACAATCTAATGTACCCTTAAGGTACCTCATCACATGTTTTGTAGACACATTGTGAACATGTCTGGGCTCTACCAGAAACTGACTCAAGGTGTTCACAGCAAAACAAATGTCTGGTCTGGTGTTCATCAGGTTCATCAGCGATCCAATAATCTATCTGTACAAGGTGGCATCAATCGATTCTGACGAAGTGTCGACCAACAACTTCAGTTTCGCTTCCATGGGTGTATTCATGGGCTTGCATTCCAACATGTTGAATCTCTTCAGGATTTCGACTGCATACTTTCCTTGGTTAAGGAAGATTCTCTCTAGACTCTGCCATACCTCAAGACCTAAGAAATAATGCATTAGGCCAAGGCCTTTCATTTCAAATTCTGAGGCAAGTCTCTTCTTACATTCGATGATGAGCTTTTCTTCTCCAGCTAAGAATAACTCATCCACATATAGCAATAATATCACTGTCTCATCATTCATAACCTTGAAATAGAGGTTAGAATCTGCTTTACTCTTGGTAAAGCCTAAGCTCATCAAGAAACTGTCTATATGGCCATACCAAGCTCTAGGAGCTTGCTTTAATTCGTATAAGGCTTTCTTCAATTTACAGACATGAGACTTCCTGTCTTCAACTTCAAATCCTTGAGGTTGCTCTATATACACTTCCTCTTCGATGACACCATTTATAAAGGCTGTCTTTACATCCATCTGATGTAACTTTCGCTTCATCTTAGCTGCAAGGGCTATGATGGTTCTGATCGAAGTGTATCTGGCTACACGAGCGAATGTCTCTTCATAGTCAACGCCTTCTTTCAGAGAAAAGCCCCAAACGACGAATCTTGCTTTATATTTTTCAATACTTTCGTCAGCAACATGTTTTATTTTGAAGAGCCATTTGGAGGATACCACATCTTTAGTCTTCGGTCTGGGAACTATTTCTCATACATCATTCTTGATTATGGATTGGTATTCCTCTGTCATGGCATCTGCCCATTCTTTCATCTGAAAGGCTTCTTCAAAGCTGGTAGGCTCCTTCTCTAGGAGGTCACACATCAAAGCCATATAACTAGAAAATGGCTTTGGTCTTTTCACCTGTCTCGTGGTTCCTTGGGGAACACCATACTTCTCCCCATCTTGAATAAGCTCTCTGGCCCAAGCTGGCTTTATTTTGTGGAGTATTGCCATCTGAGGTGGTTCTTGAAATTCCACTATATCATGATCTTCTGGAATTTCCTCATCATGGGAAATTACGTCTTCCCTCACTGGTTCTGCGGCTCTGAAAACCTCCCTCTCTGCAGTTCTCGGGATTACAGGTTCCTTTTCATATACTTCTTCAAGTTGTCATCTTCTTGATTTCTTGAGCGCTGCATCTTCGTCAAAGGTCACATTCCTGCTGATCTCAATGTGGCGGTGACCTGGTATATAAATTTTGAAGGCCTTGGAGACCTCATAGTATCCCACAAATATTCCCTTCTTTCATGAAGGTTCGAGCTTGTTTCTCTTCTCTTTCGGTATATGAATAAATACTGGGCAGCCAAATATTTTGAGATGGCTTGCCTCTGGCTTCTTTCCGGTGAACATCTCTTCCGGGGTCTTGAACCCAAGTGCACTATTGGATAATCGGTTTTGCACATAAACAACCGTCATTGTTTCTTCTGCCCATAAGCACATAGGAAGATCTTGATCATGGATCATAGTCTTCACAGCTTCCATTATCGTTTTGTTCTTTCGTGTTGCTACACCATTTTGTTGGGGATTGTAGGGAGTAGTGAGTTCCCTCTTGATCCCAACATCTACACAGAAGTTCATGAACTCTTTTGAGGTGTATTCTCCTCCATTATCTGACCTAAGTATCTTAATCTTTCTTTAAGAAAGATTCTCTATCAAGGCTTTGAATTCCTTGAACTTGCTGAACACTTCATCTTTAGATTTCAAGAGATACACCCAGGTCTTACGAGAATAATCATCAATGAATGATACATAGTATACATACCCACTAATGAATGAGCTCTAGGACTCCTTCTGCTTTGTTGTCTCTCTTCGGAAACGGGTTCTTGATGTTCTTCCCTTGTGCACATCCATTGCATATGCCTTCATGGTCGACCTTAAGTTCTGGTAAACCTGTGATCGCTTTGCATATGTATGGTAGCACCTTGTAGTTGATGTGAGCTAATATTCTATGCCAAAGTTCACATGAGTTTTCAATGGAATGGGCCATGGCAGTTTCTGAGTGACCCTTTAGTCTATACAAGCCATTTTCTTCACTTCCAATGATGATTACTTCATTTATGGTTTCTCCTTTAGCCCACATAAGAACTTCTCCATCTATAAAGGCAACTCTATAGCCTTTCTTTTCTAAGGTTGAAATGGAGAGTAGGTTCTTTTTCAAACCTGGTACATATAGTACGTCCTTCACTTTTAATGAATTCCCTGAATTCAGTTTGTAGTTTGATTCTCCCACTCCCTTGATGGGATATTGGTAATTATCTCCAAGTGTCACTTTCCGAGAAAACTTCTTTTCTGAAACACAAGAGAGAATATTTTTTCTGACCTATCATATGCTTGGAGGCACCACTATCAATGAGCCACGTGTCCTCTCCATGTGTTATTGATCCCGAGAGGGTCGAGATTAAGACATAGTCTTTGATCTGTTCTCTTATCATCTTTGCAGGTGGCTCTTCATCTTCGACTACATGGGCATGGTGCCTCTTATGTTTCCTCTTGTATTATTCTCGTTTGACTGGACATAATTTCGCAATGTGTCCCATCTTGTCACAATGATAGAATTGTACAGATGAGTAGTCTTTGTCCCTTCGTTGTCCTCTCTTCTGAAATCTCCTTAGATGAGATTTTTTATTATTGATTTTTTTTGGCGGTTGAGGCTCTTTATGAGTCTCCTTGTGGAAGTAGGGTTTCTTCCTTCCTCTTTTGGTGTGAGTAGCTAGGGCTTGATCATCATCTCTTGCTAGTAGCGCTTCACAGATAGCTACTCTTGTTTCTTCTTGGATGCATTCTTCCCATAGACTATCAAACTTTAGTTTCTCCATTCTGGCACATATCGTTTGGATGAATGGATCCCAAGGTCTTGTGAGACCATTTAGGGTCGTCATTATGAGCTCGTCTTCGTCTATGGTGTCTCCAATCGCTTCTAATTGTTGTTTGAATTCTGAAATTCTAGAGAAATATTCTTGGATCGTTTCTCCTTTCTGCATCCTCGTATTCTCTAGTTGAGTTCTTAGATTCATCTTCCGTTTTATGTTCTTTCCTTTGTACAGTCTGCTTAGGGCATCAAACATTTCTTTCAGAGTGTTCTTTGATGACACATAAGGAATCAGGTGGTCTTTGATTGAATCTGCGATGATTCTTTGGGCCCTGATTGTGTCCTTTTGATGCTTTGCTTTCATTGCGGCATCTTCGGGTTCCAACACTTCCTCTTTGATGAATCTTGCTAGGTCATTCTCTGCAAGGATCGGGTCGATCCTATACTTCCAGGCACGAAAGTTTTCCACGCCTTCTAGTTTGTCAACAAGCTTCGTGCTTGCAGACATCTTTTACCTGGAGCTAGGAAAATGACCAAAAAATGAAAGTGCTCAAAATCAAATTTTCAACTTACCAGGAGATGCGCTTGGCTGAGGTGAGTAGACTGGTGTGCTTGGATTTGAGAAAATCCAACTTTTACCCTTCCAAACTTGATCTGCGGATTTTTGGACTAGTGCTTCTGGTACCTCTGGTACTCTGGTACTTCTGGTTCACTGGTTTTCTGGTACTTCTGGTACTTCTGGTACTTTTGTGAAACTAGGGTTTCACTTTTCGAGAGATCCACCCAATGAAAAGGTGTGCTGATGTTGCCAAAGTAATCCTTGAGGGAGGGCGCACTTTTCTAGATGGTTTTGGGGATGAAAAGCTTCACCATAAAAAAGCCCTAATTTGCATGTACGACAACAGTGACGTTTTTCTCTTGCGAAAGATGCTCTCTTCAGCTTGGCTCTGATACCATGTTAATGTTTATGCCATTATTATAGTTATTTGCATTTCAATAGATAACAACAACATAAAGACAAGATCACTGATAAATACACAATCACAAGAGACACAACATTTATCCTGGGAAACCCTCTAGGGGAAGAAAACCCAACAAAACTTCCTTTTTATAGATAGCCAATACAATGCCAAGAGATAACTCAAGCTAATACAGAAGATCCTCTCCAAAATATGCGCCACTCTCTCTCTCTTTCTTCTCCAACTGCAATTCCGAAAATTGTCTCTCAAATGAGCAAGTGAGTTGTGTGTCTAAGTGAGGCGTTGGCCTCTTTATTTATACAAGACTGTAACGTGTGAAGTGTCTCTTCACTGGCAGGGCTGACTTCTCAAACTGGGTGGTTATAACCACCTTTAATATATTCTGGGGCCTCTTTAATATCTGTTGGGTTCGACTTCTTATTTTGCCTATTATAATTATCATTTGACCAATCCACAAGAGGGGATTTGGTCCTATTAAAATAGTCGACGTGAACAATCCACAATGGGGATTGATCCAATGAATAATATATCAGATAATAATGAGAATACACTTTGTAGTTACATTATTTCAACAGCACAATAGGTCATCTTTACCCAAAACAAAAAACCTACTTTTATTCCCCACCCTGGACCCCCTAATCTTGCCCCTTCGACCACTCCTCTCAAGGTCCAAAAATTAACATGGGCAGAAATCGTTGAACACCCACTCAGGGGTCTTTGTTATAATTGTGATGAGAAATACTTTCCTAGGCACAACTGTAAAGAACATAAACTTTTTATGGTCATTTCAGAGGATGTTGTTGATGAAGATGTTGAGGTTTCACCTGAGGCAACTCTACCTCAAGTAGTTGATCTTACGTCACCCTCTAATCCTCTAGAAGTTGAACCATCGATTTCACTAAATGTTCTCACTGGTTTTTCTGCTCCCCAAACCCTCAAGTTGATTGGTTACATTAAGTACAAGAAAGTCATCATCCTAGTTGACAATGACAACACTCATAATTTCATTCATCATCGCCTTGCCCAAGAGATCAATTGATATATTCATGTTGTCAACAATTTTCAAATCGTGATTTCCAATGGTGGTTCCATGAAATGTGGGGGGCGTTGTGAAAATGTGCGCCTACAAATTGGTGAGTATAACTTGAAATCTCACATGTTTTCTATTGACATGGGTGGTTGTGACATTGTGCTTGATGTTGAATGGCTATGCACTCTCAACCCCATAACCATAGATTTTAAGGCTTTAACCATGCAATTCCAACAGTAAGGCCAACAATATAAATTCCAAGGCATTACATCAAACTCTCAAAAGATCATCAACTCCCACTGCATGGAAAAGTTACTCAGAAAAGGCCATTCTGGCATCATTTCCCAACTCCATTCCATTCAAATAGTCGATACACCCTCTGTGCACCCCGACCTTCAATCTATCCTTTCCCAACATCACATTGTTTTCCAAACTCCCCAAGGCCTACCCCCTTCCCACGACAACCATGACCATTCCATTCCTTTAATCCCAGACAATCTTCTTCCCAATGTTCACCCTTATTGTCATCCCTTTGCTCAAAAAAATGAAATTGAGAAAATTGTCCAAGAATTGTTAGACATAGGAGTTATATGTCCTAGTACTAGCCCCTGTTCTTCTCCTGTAATCATGGTCCTCAAGAAGGAAGGCACTTGGCGCATGTGTCCTGATTTTCACGCCCTAAACAAACTTACCATCAAGGACAAATTTCCCATTCCTGTCATAGATGAACTTTTGGATGAACTCAGTGGGGTTCAATACTTTACCAAACTTGACCTACGTTCTAGCTACCACCAGATACATATGAAAGAGGAAGACATTCCCAAGAATGCATTCCGCACTCATGCGGGCCACTATGAGTTCTTGGTCATCCCCTTTGGTCTATGTAATGCCCTCTCCACTTTTCAAAGTCTCATGAATCATGTCTTTCATCCTTTCTTCCATCACTTTGTGTTAGTTTTCTTTGATGATATTCTCATCTATAGTAAAACGTGGCAAGCCCATCTCACTCACGTGGATCAAGTTCTCCATGTCCTCTCCAAGCACAAACTTTTCCTCAAACAATCTAAATGTGCTTTTGGCGTCTCTGAAGTTGAGTACCTAGGTCGTATTGTTGGCAAGGATGGTGTAAGGGTGGATCCTAAGAAAATTGAAGCTATGAAGAATTAGCCTCACCCTAAAACTTTTACAAGTATGTGTGGTTTCCTAGGTTTAACGAGATATTATTGTAAGTTTGTTCAAAATTGTGGAATTTTTTTGGCTCCCCTAATAACTCTCCTTAAAACGAATGCTTTCAGTTGGACTCCAACAACTGACCAATCCTTCCAAGCCTTGAAAGAAGTTGTGTGCACTACTCCTATACTGGCCCTCCTTGACTTCACCAAGACCTTTGTTCTGGAATGTGATGCATCAGGGAGAGGAATCGAGGCAGTCCTCATGCAAGATGGAAGCCCTTTGGCTTTCACTAGTAAACAATTGTCGAAGTGACATTTGAGCCAATCGATCTATGAAAATGAAACATTGGCTATTTTGCATGCAATGGATCTATGGTGCCTTTATTTATTGGGACACCGCTTCCAAATTAAAACAGACCATCAAAGCCTCAAGTACTTCCCGGAACAATGAATTTCATCCCTAGAGCAATAAAAATGGGTGACCAAGCTGTTTGGATAAGATTATGAGACAATTTACAAAAGGGGCAAAGAAAATGTGGTGGTTGATGTTCTTTCCAGGAACTGTGAAGAAGAAGGGTCCATCTTTTCCCTCTCATTAATTTTCGTCGATTGGATTTAGGTTGTTCACTAGGAATGGTTGCAAGACCCCAAAATTTCCAGCCTCATCCAAAAACTGCAACAAAATCCCCAAGTTGCTCCAGGGTACTCTTGGCACAATGAAGAGTTTCGCTATAAAGGTCACATGTATTTAAGCAAACAGTCAGCCCTTAAATCCACGATGTTCTCCGAGTTTCATGCTTCACCTACAACTGGGCATTCAGGTTTTACAAAACTTATGAACACGTCAAACATTCTTTCTTCTAGGATGTTATGAAACAATACATCCACACCTTTGTGGCCGAATGTGATACCTGTCAACAACATAAGTGCGAGACTGTCAAAACTCATGGCACACTCCAACCGCTTTCGATTCCACCTACTATTTGGACAGATATTTCTATGTATTTCATTGTTGGCTTAGCCAAATCAAACAATAAGTCAATCACCACGGTGGTAGTGGATCATCTTCCAAATATGCTCATTTTTGTGCTCTTCAACACCCGTGCACAACATCCAGAGTGGCTCAATTTTTTATGGATAATATCTTCAAACTCCATGGAATGCCTCATTCTATTGTTTCTGATTGTGATCCAACTTTTACCAACAATTTCTAACAAGAATTATTCAGGCTCTAGGGAACCCAATTGCATCTCAACACAACCTATCATCCTTAGACTAATCGCCAAACAAAAGTGGTCAACAAGTGTTTTGAAACATGTTTGAGGTGTTTTGTGTCTGACAGACAACACCAATGGGTTCAATGGTTACCCCTAGCTGAATGTTGTACAATACCTCCTACCATACTGCCACTCGCATGACTCCCTTTGAAGTAGTCTACGGATAGAAGCCACCATTGGTTCCCCCATACATGTTGGGTGTCTCCAAGGTTCAGGAGGTGGACCGCAATCTTATAGTACGCATGACCATTCTTCATACTCTCAAATAAAATTTGGTCATGGCTCAAAATTGCATGAAGCAACATGCATATCAGGTTCATTTTTAACGTTAATTTGCTGAAGGGGACGAGGTGTTTCTTTGTCTACAACCATACAAGTAGACTTGACTAAAAGCCCTACAGTGCCATAAACTTTACCCCAAATTTTATGGTCCTTATACTATTCTCAAACGCGTGGGGCCAGTGGCCTATTAGTTAGCTTTGCCGAGTCACTCCAAGTTGCATTATGTTTTTCATGTCTCATGTCTGAAGAAAGTGATTGGCACCAAGTGCCACACCCAAACCAGTATACCAGAGTTGGATGAAGAAGGTTCCATTTGGTTGCAGCCACAAGCTGTATTGGACCAACGTGAGCATCGTCTCCGTCAGCACACCATCTAGGAAGTGTTAGCTCAATGGAAGGATACTCCACCAGAAGAAGCCACCTGGGAGTTGGCTACCATTCTGCAACAATTTCCTCATCTTAAGCCTTGAGGACAAGGCTCTTTTTCAAGGGGGAGGGTATGTTGGGGACCTGACCTCCCTAACCCCTCACGTAGATAGAATAATATATTTTCCATGTAATAAAGGTTGGCATTAGTTAATAAGGCCTATTTAATAAATGTGAACAAGTCAATGTAAGAAGACCTAATAGAAGCTTTCGCTTCTAGAAAGATCTTCCTCTAGAATGTTCTTTAGAAGATATAATTAGTAAAAATAAGAGTAGGAGGCATGAGAAAGCCTTGTCTTGAGATTTATTGTAATATAGCTTTGCTCTGCTGGAGGTTGCCCCCTTGAAGAGGTAAGCGAACATTACTTTCTTTCAATAAAGGTATTATTGTTGGTATTGTTATTCTCAATATTTTACTGTTCCATTTGTATTTGTTGAATATTTATGTTTTTGCATATTACATTACGCTTGGTACCTTACAAAATCTACTCATGCAAGAAATTTTATAATGCAGTTAGTTCAATTACAACCTCCGTCAACCTTTTGATGTGTTGTATGACTCCTTTTGTAACCTCAGATAAATGCTTAAGCTTAATGAAGCTTAGCACTACGTAATAAGTTGTTTGCTCTGGCACAACCTCCCTTTTTAATAAATACAATTCTAGTTTCTTTAAAAAAAAATGATGAAAAACAAGGTTATGCTTGTCCTGGGCTTGCTTAAGAAAAAGAAAGAGCAATTGCCACGAGAAAATGGAATTTGCAAGCAACCAAAGATATTGGGGAAGTTGCAAGATGATGAAGAATTGGTGCAATAGTAAATGTTGGACATGGCCAATAAGGCATATATAACAATATGGGAGTTTCTCACATTAATTTCAATTTATCTATTGAAAAAGTTGCATGTTGTTAACAACGTAGACAAGACGTTTTTGTATATAAATATTGAATTCCTACTTGGATGAGAAACCCATAGCCGATGACTCTTGTGTGATTGGTAGTATGTCGAAGAATTGATTTAGTTATAACCTTAAGGAAAGCCCTTGCCATGCATATGGAAATGGAAAGGAGTCTCCTTGACTTATATCTTGTGTGTATTTATTTGGGTTGAGAAATGTGATTATGTGTGAACTATTGATGCATATAAATGTTGTTAAATGCAATAGGTCGTATACATTAAAATGCACATGTCAAAGTATGCATGTGCTAAAAAATAAATGTGTGTGGTTGTGCACATAAATGGTTACAAGTGTGTATGTTATTATGAATTAACTAAACATGGTATGCCATTGGTTGTGTAATTAGGTATGGTGGAGGACATTTGTTAAGAGGTTGATGAAGGGATGTTGTATTCTCCCACAAAACATCACCAAAGCATGTAACATCAAGGATAATTATGGTATCCACATAGGAATGGTGAACCATACCAATCTTGTACCCGTGTAATGAAGGGAATCTAGGTAATAATTTCTTTAATTATGCTTGATATCACACGATTGGTGATATCTATAGGCACAAAGGTGGTTGATAACCAATTGGGGGTATGGTAAAGGAGGCCTTGCTTATGTGAATTTGTTGAATCCATTGATTCATGCATGTTGGTTTGAGTTGGTTATGAGATCATAGGCAAGGAAAGTGAGCATTTATGCCCAAAATGTGAAAGGGAACAACCATGTGTGAAAATTGTGTCGTCAATGGGCTTGTGAGAACCTAGAATCATTGTGCCATTGTCAAATGGTCTCCTCGACACTTGTATTATTGTAACCTTCTTGCATGCACTAAAGAGCATTGGAAGGGGAATAATATTATCTGGGGACTATTGAGCGGTGAAACAAAAGATCTTCCCTTGTGTTGTGTTTGGTTGAAACGAAAGGTGTCTAGATGGTTAATTGAGTGTTTGTGAAGTGTTTGGAATATGTGCCCAACATTTCCTACAACATGTCACATGAGATCATATGATTTGATAATATGGCATTCTTGAACTAATGTGAGTGTGCATTAAGTGAACCATGTGAACTATGTGATTGTGCAAGGTTGTGGTTATGCATACATGTATCTTTGCACACATGCTTGATTGTGCTTATACTTTCACAATGTTTGAATGCATTGTGGAAATGCACGGTTGTGAAATTATTGTAGATACATTGAAGAATGTTTCATTGTAGTTAAAAACGTGAACCACTAAAAATGATTGAATTATTGGTGTGTCATAATTTTGGGATTATTTAATGTGTTGTTGTAATTGTATAAATGAATGGATTGTATGCATGAATATGTATTTTGTTGAACACTAATCTGTCGAGAAGGATAAGAGCGCAAGTAGAACAGTCTTGGATATGGACAATGATAGTAAGTCCACAATGAAGACTAGGACTATTGCGTACAAGCTTAAAAGCGAAGCATTATGAGAAAGTTCTTATAATAGTTGTATTTGACATAGGTGAGATGATGTATCTATCTATTAAAGACACATGATGCTATTGAAATTTTGGGGAGAATGTAATTGTGCTAACACTGGAACCTTGCACTAACCCTTGATCATTTTCAACTAGTGAATGGTTTGAGTTGCTCGTGTGGTTGGCACGAGAACTCCAAAGGATGATAGTCTTCTTGCTTACACTATATGGGTTGGATTTGTTCATGCACTGAGTTTGCAAAGATGGGAATTGTCTAGGTGTATTGGACAGTTGTGAAGAGTGGTAGTATGGATGAATATGTGTTGTTGATATTCATCAAACACAATGACTTGGATTAAGAAAAAACATACTCTCTGGGGTGTCAAAGAAAGAAAATATGCAAAACCTCAACCATGGCAACCATGTGAAGTGGGTACATATTCATAATCAATAGTTTGTTGGCATTGCATACTTCATCTCCCATGATGAATATATGTGCTTTGGATGTGAATTGGGAAATTCATGTTGCCTGGGAATGGCAATGGTAGGTATGTCATTTTTTAACAATTGTTATAGATATATGCTCATTTATGGCAATAAGGCAATGAGAGCGGAATGGGGAGGAAAGTGACTTGACCTTGTGGACAAGTGGCATCTTAAGGAGCCTTTGATATTTCATTCTTGTTTCCATTTGCCCATTCCTTGAGAGTTTCTTGTTCTTGATTGAACATGCATGCAACGACCTCACGTGGGCATGCAAGATCACTCTAACAAAACATTGGAATTGAGTTTGGGAATCATTATTTACCGTTATGGGCTATGCTAGAAGAATCCTCTTCATTATGGAGGGGTTGGCAATTATGGACCAAGGTGAACAATTCTCCATCATTCATTCTTTATGGACCATCCTTTGGGAAAAAGAGGGAGTTGTTGTTGTTCCATTACTTAAGTTGACATGTTGATGAGAGGAAATACATGGGATTTCAATATTGTTGTGAGAGACACAACATCATCAAGAACCGTGGAGTTAAGGACAATAGTGTCCTTATTGCCTAACCTTTTCAAGTCTCCTAAGAGGTAAATTGCATTTGAACTCTTCCTTCACAAAGTTAATGGACAAACTTGACTCACAAAGGGTTGTTTAATAGAGAAAGGGGATGTTTGTGTTATGTTTTTTTTTTTTAACAAAAACTGGGAAATACATATTAAAAGTGTGGATGAATCCACTGATTTACAAAAAAGGGGGCCATTAAGGGCCTTCAAAAAGTACAGACTTTGACATCTGGAGGTTTTGAAACAAAATTGATTTTCATAGTGTCCTCCTTCCCTAGCTAAACTGCTATGTTTGTATTTCACATAATACAATCGATAAAAGACTCTGTTGATATATATCGCAAAACAAAACATGGCAATTGAAAATTGAAAGGGCTCAACTACCCGATTCCATTTTGATATGTTGTTGCTCCCAAATTACTTTTGGGTGGGGCTCGTTGAGGTCCAAAATTTGGTTTACTGAGACTGAGTTTTCATTTTTGGACGGTCCCTAGTCGCTTTCTGGATTGCTTGGCTGCTGTTGTGCTCTTTCAAGCTGATCCAAACGACGTTGCATTATCTCCATGTTGCTACGTTGTTCCTCGATCTGGCTCCTTTGGGCATAGCTTTCATCTTGAAGCCTTTCAATCAGGTGCCTGTGTTGAGAAAGAGTTTCAAGTTCAAACATCATAGTGGAACTAACAGCTCCCAACTGAATTCTCATCCTGTGATAGCCCATGCATTCTTCCTCGGTGTCCAGCTGACTAGATTCCACGAAAAGGCCTTTGCCACCCTGCATATCTCCAATCGCTGAGGTGCTTTGAATCCTCCAAGATGTGTCCAATCTGTTGGGGGGGGCGCAAGGGTGCAGCGAAATGGGGGAATTGTGGAGGGGAGAGAGAAAGGGCGGGTCCAAAAAATCTAGAGTCCACAGAAGCCACTGGAAAAGCGAATTGGGGAAACTGTGTAGAAGAGAGAGAAAGGGTGGGCCCAGAAAGCCTAGTGTCCACATAAGCCACTAGAAAAGGTTTTGAGTGGAACAAAGACGAAACAGAGTGCGGTGGGTGAGAAGAGTCAAAACCAGACGAGGAGGAGCTCCAAAGCATTGGAGGGTGATAAACAAAGACAGTTGAGGCCATTGAGATACGATATGGGCGAAACGTACGCTAGGCGAAGGGCAAAGTGAGGAATTCAGGGGGAGGCAAGGAGGAACCCATAAGCACTGAGGGAAGAAAAACTAAAAGATGAAGGAGTGACCAAATAGACTTACAAAAACCACAATACGACTTTTCCCCTGCAAGGACGAGTACATGCCAAAAATCCCCCATGTTTAGATTAATGTTGGGTTCGTGCCAACCCGAAAGGTCGTTGAATCTGCCTTGTGTGATGTACCTGAGAACTCCATGTTTCCAAGCTTGGATACGAAACTAGCGTCACCTTG
Source organism: Picea engelmannii (assembly GCA_009831015.1). NCBI lineage: Eukaryota > Viridiplantae > Streptophyta > Pinopsida > Pinales > Pinaceae > Picea > Picea engelmannii. The sequence goes on from ML790698.1 coordinate 252,286, forward strand.
ACGCATTATCTATGTATCTGGGTTGTCGCACGCCTTGTCCATCTGTGTTGGAGCCTTCATTCCTTGTGTTCCCATGAGCGCAGAAGGACGATACGCTTGATCACCCAGAACCATGATGGATCCAACACCAAGACTGTTAGATGTCGCTGCGCAATGGCCGATGGGACTTGCGATCCGTTCCCTCCTCCTTCTCCCACAAGCGTTGGATTATTCCAATGTTTAAACCACATGCCCTTTGCTACTCTGGTGTTTGTGTGTCTTGTCCACCTGTCCTTGTGTGCGCTGGAGCCCCAAAAAGCCCCACCCCCAACCTTTTCCGCGTGTCTAGTCCAACTGTCCTTGCATGCATTGGGGTCCCAATAAGCCCCACCCCCAACCTGTGCGCGTTGGATCCCGGTCATGTAGCGCATTAGGTTAAGGGGGCTAATGCTTAAATACCTTCCACGCCTAAAGTTCTAGGTGGTTTCCCAATGGCTTCATTCGCCATATTTTCTACTGCCTTGTTATGCTCTCTTAGTATGTGGTAAAGTGTTAGCTTGATGGTCTGAGAGTCGACTCGTATTCAGTCAATTATTCATTTTAGGCTTAAGTTTTTTGGGTCTGTCCCCTGAACCATCATCCTTATAATAGTCTTGGAGTCGCCTAGGACAATTATATTGGTAATTTGGTGGGTCTTTGCTAGCTAGAGGCCTTTTAGAAACGCATAAGCCTCAACTTTGTTATTGGTGTCTTTCCCGAGATTCCAATAGTAATTTAAGATTCCTTTTCCTCCGATCTCGTAGAGAACCCCCCGCACCTGCCTCCCTTGATGTTTGTGTTATGTTGGAAGGAAGACGAGTCTGTAATATTTGAGAACTGGCTATTGTGATTGGAGTGCACATCTTGAAATAAAAAACCCTGATTATGTTGAAGACTAGGTTGAAAATCATGAATGGGTGTTAAAGTTGCCAATTTGCCTATGTTCTTTCATTACCTGACTTGGGGGTGGTACTTTCATGAGATGGTGCTTATGGATGGGAGGAAAATCACTCCTATTGAGCCATTTTCCCCAAGTGCTTCATTATCATATAAGTATTTATGTCATTATTCTTTATATGTTGAGAATGTTTATATTAGTTGTTGTTGTGCATGAAGATTGAGTATTTGAATTGGCAAATGCTAGTATGGTTTTGATAGTGACCCAAGAAGATGTTGTGAGTTGTGTATAAAGTATTTGCATGTACATTTTAACGTTGTTACATCCATCAATTTTGGTTGAAGATTGCAAAAAACAACCTGTGTGGTAATAAAGTTGCACACATTCCAATTGCATGGAATTGGCATTGTGGGAATCATTGAAGATTCTAGAATAACAATAATATTGATATTTATTGTATATGTGTATAAATGGGATGTGATGTTGTGGGAAATGCCAATGGGCATGCGTAAATTACCAAGAAGGTGAATTTGGAAAAGATGTGATGTATCAATACCATTCATAGAAGCTAATTGTACTATATATTTGAATTATGCCATGGAATGATAAAAAAGATGGAAGATTTATGCTAAGCATGCATGTAGTTAATTGTTGTTGAGCAGTTATAGATATTGTTGAGTATGCATGTTTACATTTTTCTACAATGTTAATTTTGTATATGTATGTGTATATAAAATCAGTCACGGGGTTGTTGAAGTTGATTTGGATTCACATCAAGCGAATTTGAGTTGGGAAGAATAAAATATATTTTAATAAAGTGCCTTAACAACTGAGGGAGGTGGGTCTAGGTATATTTCTACATATCTTGCCAACCACAATAGCAATTGGTAACCCCAAGGGACTCAATGAGACTTGAGCTTGTGACTGAAGGCCTCCTCATCAATATCATACCTTGGGCAGATGGTTCAACTGATTGAGCTAACTCTTAGGGATGACCTAAATTATTTATATATGTACACACTTTTTTATTGCCTCGAGAGACACATTCTACAACTCGATATGTGAGAGATGTGTAACATGGGTAATAATGACATTAACATAAGTAGACTCTCTTGTTGGCAAATATTGAACAAGCAGCGAATGCGTGTTGATAGTTGTTGTCATTGATGACAAATTTGCAGACAGCGAATGGTTGTTGTCATTGATGGGTTTGTATCAGTCAGATTGCAACAAGATCACGGTTCAATCGTAACCTTTGAATCCAAAATGAATCTGGACCGTAGTTTACAATCCTAGTTGGAGAGAGGATCCGAGCCGTCAGATCGGAAGCAGACACCCGTCAGTCGTCCGATCTGCAGAAGCTGCGAGGGAGATAAGCGTGGCAGTGATCGGGCGCCACCGAGAGAAGCTTGACAGGAGGCTTCATCGGAGAATCGGGGATCGGGACTTTGAAATGTCCAATTCACTTGACAACGAAAACCCCGAAATTGCGATATACGATTTCGCGATTTAATCGCAGCCGTTAAAGCAAGAATGAGATCTGGACCGTTGATTTTCTTCATCGGAGAATCGGGGATCGAGACTTTGAAATGTCAAATTCACTTGACAACGAAAACCCCGAAATCGCGATATGCGATTTCGCGATTTGATTGCAGCCGTTAAAGCAAGAATGAGATATGGACCATTGATTTCCTTCATCGGAGAATCGGGGATCGGAGGATCGAGAATTCCGTAGGCATGTGCATGGTGACATAGAAAATGCTGAAACCCCGATGAGAAGTTTGACCGAGGTCATGTGTTGACGGTCATATGGGCCTATAGCCAGTAGGGCTAGCACGTGGAAAGGGGCGCATCGGCATCGGGGATCGGAACTTAGAAATGACAAAGTCACTTGACATCAGGAGTGTCGATTTCACGATATGTGAAATCGCGATGTAATCTGAGCCCTCAGATCAGGCTTTGATCTAGACTGTTGATTCTAGACCGTGTCAGAATTTCGGGGATCGCAACATGGAATGGCAAGTGAACAAATGCAACGAGACTTCCGAAATCGCGATACGCGATATTGTGATTCAATCGCGACCGTTGAGACAAGATCTGACCTGGACCGTTGATCTAATCTCTATTACGAATTCACAATATGCGAAATCGCGAAAGCCCCTTTCGCATAAAACTGTGGTCACAACTCTTGGTCACGGGAAGAGAAGGAGTCAGCCCAGATAAGCTCCATTTCGGAGTTTCGAAGATCACGATGTGAAAGTGTTGAGAAACTTGGGCAAAGGAATGCCGAAACCCGATTTAAAGGCAAAGCATGATAAAGATCATCCAACGGTGCGGATAAGGTTTGAATGTGATCGGAGGGTTACTGTTCTTCCACATACACTTAACACTTTCAGTTACAAATCCGTTAGTAAAACAGACTCATGATCGCACATTAGTTGTCGATCAGTTGGCGTTTCGGTTGGCTGGACAGTTGTCGTCATTTTGCCCAAGGAGTTGGGAAGTTGAAACGTTGTGCCTGTGTGTATAAAAGAAGATGAAACAGACTGTGTCTGGTTAGCTGTTCTGAGGAGGAAATGAGGGAAACAATAAGGTAGAATACATAAGAGGATGCCTGGTAGGAAAGGAAGCAGATGTGCAGAGTGAAATGGAACACAAAGCAGAATAGTAGAGGAAGAGAAAACGAAGAGCAGAATAGCAGAACATATCAGACTTACAGAACATAGAAAGGAAGGTATGAATTGATTTATCTGAGAAATTGTATGTGTATTCATTATTTTGATATTCTAGGGAGGTAGGGAGGTGCTCGGGAGGACTGTTGTCCTCAGAGGTTCAAGTGGGTGCTTGAACACAGGGAGTTGTAGCTTCCATCTGGTTGCAGCCAGAGAAACAAGGGTGGCAGGGTGGTGCTAGGGAGAACAAGTGTTCTCTGTTATATAGGTTGGAGCCTGTGTAACTGGAAGTTGGTGCTTCCATCCAGTTGGTGCTGGAACAATTAGGAAGTTGGTGCTTCCATCCAGTTGGTGCTGGAACATATAGGGAGTTGGTGCTTCCTTCTAGTGGGTGCTAGAGAAACCAGAGAGTTGGTGCTCTCAAACAAGTTGCAGCTTGTAAAACAGAGGTAGCAGCCTCACATTGAGTTGGTGCTCAATTGTAAATGATGTACAAAACTGAAAAAGACTTCCTATCATTTCGAAGAAGAAGAGGTTTTCTCCCTTTATGGGTTTCCTCATGAAAATCCGTCTATGTGTGTACTTTATGTGTGACTGATGGTCTTTACTTTTACTATCCATATGTTGTATATTGTTGATGACCACATGAAGAGAGATTAACAATGTTCAAAAAGTATAAAATTGTTTAAGCTCACATACAACTAATTCACCCCCCCCCTCTCAGTTGTTTTAGTATTTCCAACAATTGGTATCAGAGCAGGTTCCTTTTATTTAAAGGTAGATCTGTAAGCTTAAACATGACAAGTCAGAAAGGGACTTCAGCCTCTAAGCCCCTTCTGTTTGATGGAACAAATTTTGCCTTTTGGAAGATTAGAATGAGAACATATTTAATGGCCTTGGGTGCTGATGTTTGGGATGTAGTAGAGACTGGATATACAAAGCCTGTTGTGCTACCCAACAAGGATGATAAGTTAGAGTTTAGTTTTAATGCTAAGGGGATGAATTCTATCTTGAATGGACTTGTTGAATCTGAGTTTGTAAAGGTGATGCATCTTGATACTGCCAAAGCAATGTGGGATAAACTTATTAACAGTTATGAAGGAAATCAGAAAGTAAAAGGTGCCAAACTTCAAACCTACAGATTGAAATTTGAACAACTAAAGATGAATGAAGATGAAACAATCAACAAGTATTTTTTAAGAGTTGAAGAACTCGTAAATGCCATGAGGGGTCTAAGTGAGACGTTTGATGACTCACTCTTAGTTCAGAAGATTTTAAGATCCCTGCCTGATAAATTTAATCCAAAAGTCTCTGCAATAGAAGAATTAAATGATCTCAAAACCCTGTCCATTGATCAACTTCTAGGAACTCTAACTGCATTTGAAATGTGAATTAATAAAGATAAATCCAGTACTAGAGAAGCATCTTTCAAAGCAGACAAGAGTACTGATTCAGAATTTGATGACATTGAGGCAAAATTTGTGAGAAGGTTAAAGAAAGGATTAGGAAAATATCAAGGGAAGTTGCCCTTCAAATGCTTTAACTGTGGTAAGATAGGTCATTTTGCATCTAAGTGTCCCCATCAGAAAAAGGACCAGAACTCTGATGATGAAAGGAAGTACAAGTACAAGAAATATAATAAGAATAAAAGTTTGGTTGCAAATAATGACAATTCCTCAGAAGACACCGATAGTGACTCATCCGGTGAAGATAAGACAAATGACTTTGTACTTATGGCCAAAGAGGATAATGATAATAAAATCACAGGGAATGATGATGATGAGGAAGAAGCTGTGGTGGATTTGGAAGGAGAATTAATCAGCGCACTGGAAGAAATTGATAGACTCAGATCTAAAAACATAAAGCTAAAACAATTGCTAACACAGTTTGAAAAAGACAGTAAAAAACCTGATGAAGATTTTGCTCTGCTGAAAGTGGAATTAGAAGAGGCAAAGAAGATAGAAGACATACTGAAACAACAACTGTCAGAGAAGAAACTCAGGTGTGAAGCCCTAGAAGAAGAAATAGTAAAGACTAGAAAAGAAATGGAGAAATTCAAAGGACTGTATCATCAAAATCTGCCAAGTATAAAAGCATCAGAAGAATTAACCTCCATTCTAAATCAACAAAGAAAGTCAAAGCTGAAAGCTGGATTGGGATATGAAGAAGGATCAAGTAGTGACCATCCAAGTAACACAGAATCTATCAAGTTTGTCAAATCCTCAAACATTGACAACAGTCACTCTGCAGAGACAAAGAAGGAAAATCAACCATCAAGATGGAATGAAAGGAAAAATCCCAGAACAGAATTTGTAGACCAGAAAGTTTATCGGCATGAAAGAAATCGACCTCCTCAAAGATGACAGACTTTTTCAAGGTACAAAAATTTCTTCTATGGTTATTGTTTTTTCTGCTCTGATTTTGGACACAAAGCAATAAACTGTTCTCTAAGATTTAGATATGAACAATCAAGATACTCAATGAATAACTATCTACCACAACAAAGATTGAGACAACCAAGCAACAAACAATCACAGATTATGAATCTTTGATTGAGACAACCAAGCAACAAACAATCACAGATTATTGAGGCAAATATTGAACAAGCAGCGAATGCGTGTTGATAGTTTTTGTCATTGATGGAAAATTTGCAGACAGCGAATGGTTGTTGTCATTGATGGGTTTGTATCAGTCAGATTGCAACAAGATCACGGTTCAATCGTAACCGTTGAATCCAAAATGAATCTGGACCGTAGTTTACAACCCTAGTTGGAGAGAGGATCTGAGCCGTCAGATCGGAAGCAGACACCCGTCAGCCGTCCGATCTGCAGAAGCTGCGAGGGAGATAAGCGTGGCAGCGATCGGGCGCCACCGAGAGAAGCTCGACATGAGGCTTCATCGGAGAATCGGGGATCGGGACTTTGAAATGTCCAATTCACTTGACAACGAAAACCTCGAAATCGCGATATGCGATTTCGCGATTTAATCGCAGCCATTAAAGCAAGAATGAGATCTGGACCGTTGATTTTCTTCATCGGAGAATCGGGGATCGAGACTTTGAAATGTCAAATTCACTTGACAACGAAAACCCCGAAATCGTGATATGCGATTTCGCGATTTGATCGCAGCCGTTAAAGCAAGAATGAGATCTGGACCATTGATTTCATTCATCGGAGAATCGAGGATCGGAGGATCGGGAATTCTGTAGGCATGTGCATGGTGACATAGAAAATGCCGAAACCCTGATGAGAGGTTTGACCGAGGTCGTGTGTTGACGGTCATATGGGCCTATAGCCAGCAGGGCTAGCGCGTGGAAAGGGGCACATCGACATCGGGGATCGGAACTTATAAATGACAAAGTCACTTGACATTAGGAGTGCCGATTTCGCGATATGCGAAATCACGATGTAATCTGAGCCGTAAGATCAGGCTTTGATCTAGACTGTTGATTCTAGACCGTGTCGGAATTTCGGGGATCGCAACATGGAATGGCAAGTGAACAAATGCAACGAGACTTTCGAAATCGCGATACGCGATATTGCGATTCAATCGCGACCGTTGAGACAAGATCTAACCTGGACCGTTGATCTAATCTCTATTACGAATTCGCAATATGCGAAATTGCGAAAGCCCCTTTCGCATAAAACTGTGGTCACAACTCTTGGTCACGGGAAGAGAAGGAGTCAGCCCAGATAAGCTCCATTTCGGAGTTTCAGAGATCGCGATGTGAAAGTGTTGAGAATCTTGGGCAAAGGAATGCCGAAATGTCGAAACCCGATTTAAAGGCAAAGCATGATAAAGATCATCCAACGGTGCGGATAAGGTTTGAATGTGATCGGAGGGTTATTGTTCTTCCACATACACTTAACACTTTCAGTTACAAATCCGTTAGTAAAACAGACTCATGATCGCACATTAGTTGTCGATCAGTTGGCGTTTCGGTTGGCTGGACAATTGTCGTCATTTTGCCCAAGGAGTTGGGAAGTTGAAACGTTGTGCCTGTGTGTATAAAAGAAGATGAAACAGGCTGTGTCTGGTTAGCTGTTCTGAGGAGGAAATGAGGGAAACAGTAAGGTAGAATACAGAAGAGGATGCGTGGTAGGAAAGGAAGCAGATGTGCAGAGTGAAATGGAACGCAAAGCAGAATAGCAGAGGAAGAGAAAATGAAGAGCAGAATAACAGAACAGATCAAACTTACAGAACAGAGAAAGTAAGGTATGAATTGATTTATTTGAGAAATTGTCTGTGTATTCATTATTTTGATATTCTAGGGAGGTAGGGAGGTGCTCGGGAGGACTGTTGTCCTCAGAGGTTCAAGTGGGTTCTTGAAGACAAGGAGTTGTAGCTTCCATCTGGTTGCAGCCAGAGAAACAAGGGTGGCAGGGTGGTGCTAGGGAGAACAAGTGTTCTCTGTTATACAGGTTGGAGCCTGTGTAACTGGAAGTTGGTGCTTCCATCCAGTTGGTGCTGGAAC